>OX377621.1:43478428-44078428 GCA_947397865.1 Polietes domitor
CTTGAGGGAAATTGTTTTCACCTAATAATATTTTGGGGTACATTTTTGAAGATTGCTGTCTAATGTTCTCTTTTTGATTCCACTTGAAGTTTTATATTTATATATAGTAGAGGACTATTAATATTATAATAATGAAGCATCACAATTTTCTAGTGCAATTCTATGTAAAGTTGACAGCCTCTAATCTGCCGGTAATACTATGGAATGCACTCCGTAGTGGAGGGTATATAAGATTCAGTCCAACCGATCTTAACGCCTTTTTACATGTTTTTAATTATTTTTTATATAAAGGGTGATTTTTTAAGAGCTTGATAACTTTTTTTTTAAAAAAAACGCATAAAATTTGCAAAATCTCATCGGTTCTTTATTTGAAACGTTAGATTGGTCCATGACATTTACTTTTTGAAGATAATTTCATTTAAATGTTGACCGCGGCTGCGTCTTAGGTGGTCCATCCGCTTAGTCCAATTTTGGCATTTCCACGTTTTTGAGTAACAGAGACCCAATTGGTGCGAACGGCGACGAATCGAAAATTGGTGGTCATCATTAACACTGGCCGATACAGCTGCGATATTTTCTTCAGTTCGCACTCTACGTAAGCGTGTTGGTGGTTTAATGTCCAACAATGTAAATTTGGTGCGAAATTTAGTCACAATAGCCCGAATAGCCGCTTCAGTGGGTCGATTAAACTGACCATAAAATGGAAGCGCGCAATGAACTTTCTTAACAGAGCACGCATTTTGATAATAAAATTCAATAATTTGCAAGCGTTGTTCGTTTGTAAGACGATTCATGATGAAATGTCAAAGCATACTGAGCATCTTTCTCTTTGACACCATGTCTGAAATCCCACGTGATCTGTCAAATACTAATGCATGAAAATCCTAACCTCAAAAAAATCACTCTTTATTTATGAATATTTAAAAAATTTCCAATATTTGATGGTCCAGAAAAAACATCATAGAATTCGGTGAATTTTTCTAATGATTTTGGAAAATCTAATAATCTATTATGAAAAAGCAAAATCTTCTCGGATATTTACCCATTATTTATTTTAATTAAAAAATAAAAAAATACTCTTCAAATTTGATTTATTTTTTTTTCGGATTTTTTCTTCTCTTTATTTAAAATTAAATTTAAAGCTACTTTAATTATTTCCTATTTAAAATATTACCTACTGGGTGATTCCAAAATAAATCGACACAAAAACGGCAATTTTGGACCCGACATGGTGCGTTTGTTCTCCTCGATGCTGTGAATATTTTGACGTTAACATTTTGGCATTATTCAATGCAGTTTGCAGTTTATGATTTGATAATTTGCGTTGTTCTTAGAAATATATGCACTACTTTAAGTTGAATTATTGTCCATATGCATCATTATATAAACTTAGGTATATCGGAAAGCTCTTGACGACTGCTTTAAAAATCCATGCCCTGGTGGAACAAGGATGTTAAAAATATCAAAATATCTTTTATCCTTGAATATCCTTATGATTGTAGCCGTAGCTGCTTGGTCTGTATATGAATGTATAGATTCACAAAGCTTTAGCTAAAAATTAATGGATGGGGACAGCTAAGAGGGGTTTTTTCGCTAGTTATTTTAGATATCTACCGGCACAAAGCCAATGAATATAAGTTTTTTATTGAATACATATTTTAGAATTTTTAAATTTAAAATTTTTGATTTGAACTGGGATATTGTCCTGGCTCAAGACCATTTTGCATCTATTTGTTCGTAACACCCAAAAGGAAACGAGATAGACCCATTGTTAAGTATACCGATCGACTTAGAATCACTTTTTGAGTCGATTTATTCTTGTAATCAAAGTCCAGGTCGCAATTGTTGTTAGAACAAAATGAAACTTTGCACAACGATGTTTTATGGGATAAGGACGATTGCTATTTAATTGGAAGAAAATCTATTTTACTTTTTTCAAGCTAGATATCACATATTTTAGCAGATGTTCTTCAAATTTGGCAAAATATGTTATATTATATTTACTAAAAACACACATGGTGAAAATTGGTCAGATCGGTTTAGATTTATATATAGCTCCCATGCAAATTTCGCTCCCAATTTGACTTTTTCCGCTCTAGAAATCACATATTTTATCAGATTGTTTTCAAATTTGCAAAATATTTTATGTTTCAACTAGAAAAACCCATGGTGAAAATGAGTCAGATCGGTTTAGATTTATATATAGCTCCCATAGAAATGTCGCTCCCGGCTTGTCCAGAAACCACGCGTTTTCAAAGAATTTCTTTAAATTCAGCATAACACCTATTGTGTAAGTGGGTCACATCATTCCATTTTTGGATATAACCCCATACAAATATTCTTCTCGATTTGACAAATTGGGTCAGGTCATATTAGCCTATGATTAGGAAGCATACAAAAATCCTTCCGTTTTCAATTTTTACCGAATTGAATTGCATTCGGATAGAAAGTGGAGTGTATCATATAGTCGGCTCGCCCGACTTTAGCCTTTCCTTACTTGTTTTAATCGTAATTTATATTTAAATAATGAAAATCCTATCATGAAAGTTTGCACGCTTGCGGAGCGCTGAGTCAGGTCCAATATATATTTTTTCAGAATTTTCAAAATATCACTTCCAGAGATATGCTTTGTCCAAAACATGATCACGAAAAATACCGTTGACCTTAGGAAATAGAAAATTATTTAAGGTAGAATCTTAAAAAAAACATTCAATATCTTCTAGAATGAACTCCATGATTCAAGGACGATTATACCATATTTTTCACTTTTCAATGGCTCCAAAACCCCAAAGGCTTAATGTTTATATTTTATAGCGTAACGTTGCCTTGTATGATACCAATATTCATGCCAAATTTCATCAAAATCGAAAAGTTCGAGGTTCAAAAATACCATTTTTTTCGTTGATTTCACATGGACGAAACATTACAACCAGGAAAAGCATTCCTTTGCAAATTGATCAACTGTGACATTCTAAAAATGTAAATATAATTTGTAAAACGTTTCTGATGTTTTATTAACAATCGCAATTTATGTATTCTATCAGCATATATTCGATTATTCCCCATGGATCTGCTTTAAAAGTTATGATTTCAAGTTCGTGTCTTAAGTCTTTTGTTTCATATACCAATTGCTTCAACCTACCTCGTATTCACTCTTGAATTCACAGTTTAATGACACTCTCAGCCCTTTTTTCGCTGTATGTCTGTATGTTTGTCTTAAAGTCTAACCTTTTAGATATTCTCAAGTAATTTGTGAACATGCAAACGATTCTGCTAATGATGGAGCGAAGAAGGCGAAAACACAACCAACAAAAACCTATAGAATCAATGAAGCATTTTCCACGCAATCAACTGAAGAAACAGACAAACACACACACCGACATACTCTCCACGGTGCGAACACAAAGACATCAATGGACATTAGTGGAACATAAGGCGGCACGGTATGGCACACGCCTTCTCCAACAAACTGTTTGAGAACAGTTTAAAAGCATTTAGCCATTATTTCGATAGCTAACAGTGGCCGCGTCGTGTGTGTGTTGTATTTACAAACCTTGAGGCCTTTATAATCAGCAACATATTCTTGGTTGCGTTGTTGTTTTTTTATTCGTTGTTTATTGTTTCAATTTATTGTTTATGTTTAATTTTCTTAAGAATGTATTCGCGTTCGTCTTTTCCATGGAAAAAGAATAAATAGAAAAAAAATAAATATATTTCCCATTTGCAAAGTGGCCTATGTATGTACGTATGTATGTAATTTTAGAAACAAATTCACTACTAACGATCTTGTAAATTGCGAATAGTACAGCGGCAGACAACAAATAGTCGTTTATATAAAAACACGCTGCATTGTTGTATTAAGTGTCAGTCAGTTGTAATTGTCCCGTGTTTAGTGTGGCATTAAACAGCCAGAAAAAGGCAAACATCACCACAACAGTTCAACAGCACTTCAAAGGTTCTTTCGTTCGTTTCCTTAGACAACGTTCGTTTTCAAATCTAGATTCTCAAATCTTTGGAAAAATGTCAAAGTTTTTGTGTGTTTTCAACTTGGCCTGTGTCATGTGGCTGCTGCTCGCCCTATGCTGTTCTTTCGTGGCGGCCGCTCCAAAGCCTCAGGCTATAGAACCATCAGCGCTGGCAGCAGAAGATTTGGATACCGGAGCGGCGGCAGCGGCTGCCGTCGACAAGGATGATTTAGAAGGTTCTTCGTCATATGGATATGGTTACTATTCGCAGCCCTACCTGTATGGTGGACATTATGGCGGCTACGGTGGATATGGTGGTTATGGTGGCTTGGGAGGCTATGCCCATGGTCTTGGCGGTTACTATGGATTGGGTAAGTAACAGTGCGCGAAATGTGAAGGAGTAGTGTCCTCAAAATCTAGCGGTCGGGTATGTCTTAAAGAAACAAATCATCAAGACATTTACTCCGAGTTAGTTTAGTGTTTGTGCCTTAGTCTTTTGATTTCAAGAAATTTGACTTTGTTTGAGGAAAATGCTGAGTGTTGAGGATAATCGTCATCGTTTTGGTTATATATTGTGAAACTAATTTATTGTTTATGTTTAACACATTTCATTTTTAAACTTTTCCTACGACAGAGAAATAATAGGTGTATTCGATTGAACTTATTAGCTTACCCCATGAGAGTTGATTGCTGATCGGTTAATTATCACAGCTGGGCCGATATTGATGAGATTTCATACATAAAATTTGGTTGTAGATGTTTTAGAGACTGCAAAGTGCAAATCCTCACCAAACAGTTACACTTTGTGGATGTGTTTGTTCTCAATAATCGTCCGTAAATCCAAAATACCGAAATTTTGATGATTAAGTAAGCCTTCAAGTTTTTGTGAGCCCATAAATAAATTCTAACTTGCATTTCGTAAAATATCACATTATATATTTTATATCAAATTCCAAAAAAATAAGAAAAGTATTCACGAGGCCAATTTAGCAGTGATGAAATTATGATTTTTGAAAAATTAAAACACACTTTATATTGGAAAATATGGGATTTTAACCACGACTTTCTAAATACAGTTTCCACTCTTACAAACCATAAATGATCAACATCGGTAGAATTGAATTTTACGTCAATTGACTGTTAAAGCTGAAATGTTTGCATCAAGTAGCGAAAAAAAGGCAACAGAAATTTGAAAAGTCAACAGAATGGGCATTTCTTTGTTAGTTTATTGATACAAGGTATAAATCCAACAAGAAATCCAAGAAGAAGTACTTAATGGAAATACGTATTTTTAATTGTTTCCTATATATAGTTCAACGATTACCCTATGGAAAAAAAATTAAAATTATTTGTACGCATTGAAGCATGTTGTTTCAAAAAAATGTGAAATTTTTTTGAAAAACAATTTGATCATAATTTTTAGGAGATTTTACTAAAACACTGTTTCTATGTGAAAGACAAATTTGGGTGGCATGAGAAATCGCTCAATGAAAAATCAAACAAAACAATATTTGGGGTATATAGTAACGGTTTGCTGCTTTGGCGGCCTTAAAGATGTTATCCTCTGGGGTAGGCCAAAGTCGACTGCACAGATTAACAGTTTTCAGCGTTGCCGACCTTCGGCCTGGTAAAACATTTACAAAAAATCGCCCAAAAGCATAATTTTTAATATTTGGTTTTATGATCATAATGAAAGATCGTCAAAATGATAAAAAACGTGAATATAGACCCATTTTTAGTGATTTTTCATATGGGCACACGAAATTTGCAACATTTGTAGCCATCATAAGTACCTTTAACTGAACGTCGGTGTGATCGGTGATTTTCAAAATAAGAATATAAATCTTAAAGACACGTTCGGCGAAAATTGGAATTTTAGTAAAACTAGTAAATCAAAAAAAAAAAAATTTTCAAATCCATGCTTTATGCAAGCAGAATTCTATTGGGCCTAGAAATTCTTTTTTAGTTATCTTTTGTAGAAGGAAAAATTACTGCGTTATCAGGAGCAGAAATAATAGATTTTTAATTTGTGGTTTGTATGGGAGGTACCACGCCCCTTTGTCCATTCCCGCTCATATTTGCAGCAGCACTTAAAAAATGCACACCAAACCGACGTACCAAATTTTGTTCAAATACCGTTATCAGGAGCAGAAATAATAGATTTTTAATTTGTGGTTTGTATGGGAGGTACCACGCCCCTTTGTACAATCCCGCCCATATTTGCAGCAGCACTTACAACATGCACACCAAATCGACGTACCAAATTTTGTTTAAATACCGTTATCAGGAGCAGAAATAATAGATTTTTAATTTGTGGTTTGTATGGGAGGTACCACGCCCCTTTGTCCAATTGGTCAAATTTTTCCATTTCCTTGTATTGTCATCGAAAATGATTAAGTGTGCAAAATTTGAGCAAAATTGGTTGAGAAAAAAGCTTTCAAAAATTGATTTCAAATTTTGTGGCACACAAACATATATAGAAAGTAACCTTATATAAAGCATGGAAAAAAGTATCCATCATTTTTAATATCGTTTTCGAGTTTAAAGAGCCACAATATTTCAGAAAATGCTTTACATAGCACTGCGACAACATTTTTACGACCATGTAAAAATACGAAATATGACCACGAAAACCATGTTAAAAAATAGAAAATTTCACACTACACCATTTTCAATCACATCACTTCTTCTTGATTTTACAAATTTAATTATTTATTATTTAAAAACGGGTTTTCGTCAACTACAAATCAAATGTTTTACGGATCTGAGTTATTCATCAAGTTTCAAAAATATCGAATATGTTGATGAAAAGAAAAAAACTACGTGACTTACTGACTCATTGATCAGCACCCAGACGGCTGAAGTCAACGTCATGAAATTTGTATATTCATTCTCCAAGATGACAGCGATGATCTCAAGATATGAGTTATCGAAATACGTTTTAGGTTAGTTTGTGGTGACAGTCAGGAACTAAACATGGACTAACGTAGACTATAAGAGATCCATTGTGATAAAGCGGGCCAAAAAGGGATAAACCTGACAATTTAGACGCGAAACATAAACGGAAAACGGGACAAAAAATCTATCATTTTCGGAACAAAAAAACGTAAATAATAGTGAGTCAAAGTACTACAAATTTCGCCTTATTTGACCGGTTTTGTGAATATAAGCAAAATAAGTAATCTTTTTGAATAATTTGATTTGAACTGGAGTATTGTCCTGGCTCAAGACCATTTTGCATCTATATTTTGTAGAATGCAAATTTATTTACAAATGGCATGGTGACATTTATTACTTGGCTGCAGACTACCACGATAATGATTTCGACCATGTCAAAAGTCTTTTCAAGTGGCTTCGCAGCGACTTTTCAACATCAAACCCGGTCACTATAAGGAGATGATTCTCACAAACGAACGAGAAGCACAACTCACTTGCCGAATTTGCGTTTAAAAAATCGCACCAAGTAATAAAGTACACATGCCATCTTACAAGCATCTCATTGAGTTGCATATGTAAGTATGTGTATATGCAGGTATAGTTACCCAGCAATACTTTTGCCGTACCAAAAAATATTTACGCTTAGCCACGGCTCTTCTTGTACCTTCCAACTTCTATACTGGTGCATGGTATCCACTATGACTTGATATTTGCTCATTGTTTTATATATGTGGAAGGTAGGTATGTCATGAACCTTCTGATACCTTCCACACAAATCACCCGGCCCTAAGTGAAATTTAAGTCTTTATAATTTCCATAGATAAGTTCTCTCAGAGTGAGGGTATATATAGGGTGATTTTTTAGCTATTATCTTTTTGAATAATTTAATAAAAAAATTAAAAATTTCACCACATTTTCGTTTATAATATAATACACCGTGCGACAGTACTTTTTGGACCTGCACAAAACTATATACATATGAAACTAGAGATAATATTTAGAATCAATCTGTACTAAGTTCTTCATTTGGTGATCCTACAGGATTTTTAATTTCCAATGGATATATTTGTCTTAATAATTTATTTTCATACTTTCAACAGCCGTACACAGGCGATATGGGTATCAAATGAAAAAGGTAGTTCTCTGTATCTGTATAAGTTTAGCATTGTCAACCATTTCAAGTTAGCTCCCTTAAATAGAAAAAGATGAATAAACTAAATAAATAAGGGGGAAACTTGAAATTGTTGTTACTCATACAGATAGAAGTATTAGAATTTATAACAGACATCCTTCTCTTTCATTTGATATCTTATCGCATTTGTATGACTCGTTAAAGTGTGAAAATAAATTACTTAGACATCTATATCCTTTGGAAATTAAAAGTCCTATAAAAAGGAGAAAGCATCACCAAATGGAACCAGTAAGAAAAGGCTAAAGTCGGGCGGGGCCGACTCTATTATACACTCCACTTTCTATCCGAATACAATTCAATTCGGTAAAAAAGTGAAAACGGGAAGGATTTTTGTATCCTGTAAATGTATGTGTTTGACAAAAAATTTTATACCAGAAAGGACATTTGTATGAGGATATATTGAAACCTGGAACGAAATGGGTGAAATATAAAATGTATAGTTTGGCCAAAATCGGTTAAACTTATGGGAGCAACATTTGAATTTGGGCTATATTTAAATCTGAACCAATCTTACCCACTTTCACCATAGTTTTGTTTAGTTAGATTATAAGATGTTGTGCGAAATTTAAAGAATATCGAGCACAATATGTGGCTTTTAAAGCGGCAAAAGTCACATCGGGAGCGACATTTGTATGGGGGCTATATCTAAATCTGAACCGATCTTACCCAATTTGTGCATGGTGTTTCTAGTTGGATTATAAGATGTTGTCCCAAATTTAAAGAAAATCGGGTAAAATATATGGTTTTTAGAGCGCAAAATTCAAATCGGGAGCGACATTTGTATGGGGCCTATATCTAAATCTGAACCGATCTAGCCCGCCTTAGCCACAGGTGTTTCTAGTTAGATTATAAGATGTTGTGCCAAATTTAAAGAAAATCGATTAGAATATGTGGCATTTAAAGCGGAAAAAGTCAAATCGGGAGCGACATTTATATGGGGGCTATATCTAAATCTGAACCGATCTTACCCAATTTCTGCATAGGTGTTTCTAGTAAGATTATCAGATGTTGTGCCAAATTTAAAGAAAATCGAGTACAATATGTGGTTTCTACAGAGGAAAATGTCAAATCGGGAACGACATTTGTATGGGGGCTATATCTAAATCTGAACCGATTTGACCTATTTTCACCATAGATGTTCTGAGTTTAAATATAAGATGTTTTGCCAAATCTGAAGACAATCTGATACAATATGTGGTTTCTAGAGCGGAAAAAGTCAAATCGGGAGCGAAATTTGTATGGGAGCTATATATAAATCTGAACCGATCTGACCGATATTCACCCTGGGTGTTTCTAGTGGAAATATAAGATGTTTTACCAAATCTGAAGACAATCTGATTCATTATGTGGTTTCTAGAGCGGAAAAAGTCAAATCGGGAGCGAAATTTGTATGTGAGCTATATATAAATCTGAACCGATCTGTCCGATATTCACAATGGGTGTTTCTAATGGAAATATAAGATGTTTTACCAAATCTGAAGACAATCTGATACATTATGCGGTCTCTAGATCAGAAAAAGTCAAATCGGGAGAGAAATTTGTATGGGAGCTATATATAAATCTGAACCGATCTAACACATTTTTACCACAGGTGTTTCTAGATACAATATAAGATGTTTTGCCAATTTTAAAGAAAATCTGTTGTAATATGTGGTATCTAGAGTGAAAAGAGTCAAATCGGGAGTGAAATTCGTATGGGGGCTATATCTAAATCTGAACCGATTTTCTTCAAATTAAATAGCGTTCGTCCTTATCCCGAAAAACATCGTTGTGCAAAGTTTCATTTGGTTCTGTCTACAATTGCGACCTGTATCGTGATTACAAGAATAGATGGACGGACGGACGGACGGACGGACGGACGGACGGACGGACGGACGGACAGACAGACGGACATTGCTAAATCGACTCAGAAAGTGATTCTAAGACGATCGGTATAATTAACAATGGGTCTATCTCGTTTCCTTTTGGGTGTTACAAACAAATGCACAAAGACATAATACTCTCGTGGAGTGTATAAAAAATGAGTACACCGTTTTTCTACATACGATTTGTAGTTTCACCTATATATATTGTCTTGCTCAGGCCCAATAAAATAAATATATTTATAATCACATTTTCATTTGCATAAATGATGATTATATTCAACAATGAAAACTGAAATCCAAAATAAATCGCCACTGTGACTTTTGTTTAGTGTAGGTCGGCAGAAAAAAAAATTAGAGATGCAGAAAAAATTACGAAATATCCATTTATTTAAAAAAAAAGAGAAAAAATCCCCAATTCCCAAAGTGGGGAAATGTGTTCCAAAATTGAGGATTTTTTTATTAAAATGGTTTCCATTTTTATACGTTTTGATAAAATTTATGTATTTTAATTTTCGACTTCAATTCATAAAATAATGAGAGATGTGAGATCTGGAATGACCAAAACTAGTATTTTTGCAAAAATGTTGTATCAATTACTAACGAATTTCTAAAGCCAATCCGACGCTTTACTCCGTACTAAATGAGTTATTAAAATACAAGTGTTATTTATTTATAAGTGGTTTGATAACTCAAACAGATCAACTTTACATTGGTGAAGTTGAAAGACGGCAAATAAATAAACAAGTAAACAGGCGTTAAGTTCGGCCGGGCCGAATCTTATATACCCTCCACCACGGAGTGCATTCTTCAGTATTACCGGTAGATTAGAGGCTTTCGACTTTACAAATAACTGAAGGAACACATTTTGAAAATTGTGATATTTTTAATGCGCATTACTATATTTGTTTACTATTTCAAACTATAAGGCATACACTGTTTTGAAAATTTGAAATTTCATTGCTTCATTATTATAATAATAAAAGTCTACTATTATATAATATATATATATTTGCGTATCATACAAAGATTATGATATGGGTATCAAATGAAAGAGAAGAAAATCTGATAAATATACTTTTAATTTCATGCGTCTATCTGTGTTAATTTAACATTAACAACCATTTAAATTTTTCCACTTTAACAAGTTTATGTAGGTTGTTCATGATTTAATTTTTAAGGGAGAAAATTTGAAATGGTTTTTCTTTCCAAAAATTAGCTTTATATACGACTAGAATGTGTTTACGATGCACATTTAACTCACTGAGTATTAATAGTAAGAAAAAAATTTGCGTTAGAAAATTCTAAAAATTGCAATTGGTTATCAATGCCTCTCCAACGAGCCCGTAAAAACATAAATCGAACTAAAATTGTGGAAGTTATTGCGGTTTTTATAAAAATGCATCAAAAATTGCACTAAAATAGTATAAATCTGTCCTTTATATTGGGTCATATTGCAAGTTTTTAATATGGTTTGATAAGGCTCGGGTCGGATTTTAATTTCTAGCGGTTTTTTTTCTCAATACCATTCCCTTCGTGAATTTTATTCAAGAAAACCCTGATTTATGGAGGTTATTTTGAACGCGTCCAGCTCTCGAACGGACAATGATAAAAGCGAAATGCAGGGTGGCTGATGAATTCTGCTACCATGCTACTTAATACTACTGTTAAATGAGTTTTTCTTTGTAGAACTGCAACGAAAGTGAATCCCTTTCAACACTATGTGTTTTCAACGGGATGATGCGTCTTGTCACATAGCCATGTACTGCTATGAGAGAATTGCTGCGAAAGTTCCCCAATAAGCTGATTTCTAGAAACTCGACATTTCGTTGGCCCCCAAAATCTCCCGAACTCACTGCAGCTACTATTTTTCTTGTGGGGTTATTTCAACAGGAAGTTTATAAAATAAATCCAAAAAATTGGAGATTTA
Organism: Polietes domitor; assembly: GCA_947397865.1. NCBI lineage: Eukaryota > Metazoa > Arthropoda > Insecta > Diptera > Muscidae > Polietes > Polietes domitor. The sequence goes on from OX377621.1 coordinate 43,490,315, forward strand.
TAGCAATGCATTCGAACAGCAATTGAGACAATTCTTACTGAAACTCTACAGGAAGTAATGAATAATGAATTTTGCACATATGTCACCGACTATGGATTTCATTTAAATTCTATTATTTTTAAAACGCGTTAAAAAGGTTTAATAAACATGTATCAGTTGTCAAATGAACAAAGAAAAAATAATTTATATGAATTAAACAAAGAATTATTTGAGTTTCTTAATGTAGGGTCATTCATCAGCCACCCTGTATGTTGGGAGAACACATAAAACAAGCCAATCTTTCATTTTAGTCGGGAACATCAGCAACATTTTTTCCTTCCTCACAAAAGGAGCCACTCTGCTATATATAATACTGCAATAGTAAACACAAAGTGAACATGAGGGAGCAACAAATGTACTCTAAATATTAGGTGTATTGCCAGTTGTCATTAGGGAAAATATTTTTCATCAGGGCCGATTTCTTCCATATTGGAATGAACGCATTCAATTTAATGATTCGCTTAGTACCAACTTTATCCCGTTTTGATACTAAAGGTACGAATATCGAAAGATATCTTTATTACATGTACACACCGAATTTCACTATTCTAACCGCAACCCTTTGATTGGTACCATTTTTATCCCTTTCGCCCCATTTTCCGCCTAAAAGTAAAAATTTCGAAAAAATCCTTTATGTTTTGCGTCTACGCAGGCAGATAAATGTCTACACCGAATTTCATGATTTTAACTTCAGCGGTTTGGTTGGTACCATTTTTATCCCTAGTTTCCAATTGTATCCCTTAAAAGTACAAATTTCGATGTTTCATGTTTCTAGCTGTCGTCGTATCATTGGTACCATTTTTATCCCTTTGTCCCATTTCACCCGCAAAATCTTTTTTGTACTTTTTGGTGATTACACGTTACTAGAGGAAGGTACGAAACAAATTTTAAGTGTATAAAAATTAGAAATTTTCAAAAATTGCTTAAATAGTCTAAATATTAGGACTATTTTCAGTCCTTGTTAGGGAAAAAAGTTTCCCTCTGGCCCGATTTTGCCCACTTTCAATCCCAACCGATCTGCAGTCATAAGACACATTTAGGGAAAATTTGAACCCCTAGCTCATTTCGTTCGGCCGCTATCGTGCTCTCCACAGACAGTAAGACAGACGGACATGGCTAAATCTTAGAATTTTACCAGGATACAGAATATATATACTTTATGGGGTATACGATGAATAGTTCAAGGTGTTACAAACGGAATGACAAAGTGAATATACCCCCATCCTAGAGGTGCACGGTATAAAAAGCACACAGATTTCTCAATAAATAAGCTATATATCTGGCGAAAGCTCAATTTTTTTCTTTTGAAATCCGATGAGAAAGTGAACATCGGTTAAGAACCATCTAAGTTACAGGCTTCTAAGGGTACAAAGGTATGAAAACCCGGTTTTCAAAAGGGGTTTTCAAGATTTTGGGGGTATCTGGAAAATTTCAAATACAGATTCTGGTTCTACTCGACAATAACTACCAGAAAAATAATATCACTTTCCAGAGTTTTCTATTTAATTCTTTTTTGATTAGAACGTTTGTTTCCTAAGTCTCATGATGTTCCTTATTCGATTTTCTTTCAGGTTATCCCTATTACGGCGGTTACTATGGCGGCTATTCTGGCGGTTATCATGGTGGACTGCATGGACACTATTTCTAAGAAAAGTTGCAACCAAATAAGCAAAGAGCGCAAACATGGTGCATTAACTTAAGATTTCTTCATTCTAATTAAGTGTTATTTTGCGTTAGCAAAAAAAATGAATACCCATTTTTATACACTCCACGAGAGTATTATGTCTTTGTGCATTTGTTTGTAACACCCAAAAGGAAACGAGATAGACCCATTGTTAATTATACCGATCGTCTTAGAATCACTTTCTGAGTCGATTTAGCAATGTCCGTCTGTCTGTCTGTCTGTCTGTCTGTCTGTCTGTCTGTCTGTCTGTCTGTCCGTCCATCTATTCTTGTAATCACGATACAGGTCGCAATTGTAGACAGAACCAAATGAAACTTTGCACAACGATGTTTTTCGGGATAAGGACGAACGCTATTTAATTTGAAGAAAATCGGTTCAGATTTAGATATAGCCCCCATACGAATTTCACTCCCGATTTGACTCTTTTCACTCTAGATACCACATATTACAACAGATTTTCTTTAAAATTGGCAAAACATCTTATATTCTAACTAGAAACACCTGTGGTAAAAATGTGTTAGATCGGTTCAGATTTATATATAGCTCCCATACAAATTTCTCTCCCGATTTGACTTTTTCCGCTCTAGAGACCACATAATGTATCAGATTGTCTTCAGATTTGGTAAAACATCTTATATTTCCACTAGAAACACCCATGGTAAATATCGGTCATATCGGTTCAGATTTATATATAGCTCCCATACAAATTTCGCTCCCGATTTGACTTTTTCCGCTCTAGAAACCACATATTGTATCAGATTGTCTTCAGATTTGGTAAAACATCTTATATTCCCACTAGAAACTCCCATGATGAATATCGGACAGATCGGTTCAGATTTATATATAGCTCCCATACAAATTTCGCTCCCTATTTGACTTTTTCCGCTCTAGAAACCACATAATGTATCAGATTGTCTTCAGATTTGGTGAAACATCTTATATATCCACTAGAAACACCCATGGTGAATATCGGTCAGATCGGTTCAGATTTATATATAGCTCCCATACAAATTTCGCTCCCGATTTGCCTTTTTCCACTCTAGAAACCACATATTGTATCAGATTGTCTTCAGATTTGGCAAAACATCTTATATTTAAACTAAGAACATCTATGGTGAAAATAGGTCAAATCGGTTCAGATTTAGATATAGCCCTCATACAAATGTCGTTCCCGATTTGACATTTTCCTCTGTAGAAACCACATATTGTACTCGATTTTCTTTAAATTTTACACAACATCTTATAATCTTACTAGAAACACCTATGCAAAAATTGGGTAAGATCGGTTCAGATTTAGATATAGCCCCCATATAAATGTCGCTCCCGATTTGACTTTTTCCGCTTTAAATGCCACATATTCTAATCGATTTTCTTTAAATTTGGCACAACATCTTATAATCTAACTAGAAACACCTGTGGCTAAAGCGGGCTAGATCGGTTCAGATTTAGATATAGGCCCCATACAAATGTCGCTCCCGATTTGAATTTTGCGCTCTAAAAACCATATATTGTACCCGATTTTCTTTAAATTTGGGAGAACATCTTATAATCCAACTAGAAACACTATGCAGAAATTGGGTAAGATGGGTTCAGATTTAGATAGAGCCCCCATACAAATGTCGCTCCCGATTTGACTTTTGCCGCTTTAAAAGCCACATATTGTGCTCGATTTTCTTTAAATTTCGCACAACATCTTATAATCTAACTAAACAAAACTATGGTGAAAGTGGGTAAGATCGGTTCAGATTTAAATATAGCCCAAATTCAAATGTTGCTCCCATAAGTTTAACCGATTTTGGCCAAACTATACATTTTATATTTCACCTATTTCGTTCCAGGTTTCAATATATCCTCATACAAATGTCCTTTCCGATATAAAATTTTTTGTCAAACACATACATTTACAGGATACAAAAAACCTTCCCGTTTTCACTTTTTCACCGAATTGAATTGTATTCGGATAGAAAGTGGAGTGTATCATAGAGTCGGCCCCGCCCGACTTTAGCCTTTCCTTACTGGTTGATATCATAAAAACGTTAATCGCATAAAATTTAGCATATACGTTCATCGATATATATTTACTCAACTTTGTTGTACTTTCTATTTACCATGTGTTTTTTTAATCGTTTAAGTTAAATATCAACTTTATTCATAAGTTTTATTGAAACAATATCTCAACTCACAAACCCTCCTCAGAAAAAAAGGAAAAGAAAGTGAATATTGTGTCATTTTGGTCGTGCTGATTTCTTCTTATATTTTTTTTGTTAAATAAAAACGAAAAAAGAACAAATAACGTTTTATGTATGATTTTTGGGCAAACAATAAAAATGCAAGTGTTATGACTGCCATCGAAGCGGAGACAGACAAAAAACACCAAAAATAAAACTCAGTGACGTCTAGTCTATGCGGTTGTTTTTATGAATTATAATATTTATGGGTTGGTTGGAGCTCTTTTCTTTGTGGCCCATTCCACAAAAGTCTCACTTCCACCCAGCCAAACACTGTGAATGGCAGAGTGTCTGACTGACTGGCTGAGTGAGTGATTGATGGATAATTCATTCATTGATTGTTTACAAATTAAATCAACAGAAATGTAAAACAACAACCGACAGCCAACCAACCAAAAAGGCACAAAACAACAATTCTCTCATGTCGTCGATGATATGATGTTCGAGTTTAAATTAAATTTATGGCATAGACGCCGGCATGATATTGACATCTTTGGCAATCGGATCAGATAATTAACCACTATATATATATAGTGGCTAATATGTTTCTTCTTCTTCTAGTTTTGCTTTACTGGCCAACCGCTCGAAGGGATAAGGTCGTTAACACAAATAATTATAATAATTACTTTGAAAATTGTTCAGTATTTCTTTCTCATTCGTATTCGTATTGAAGTCGGCTCAGCATGCTTTGCACAGATGACAATATATCTGTATATTTATGTTTGACTAATGATAGCAAATTATATGTTCAGTGGTGTTTGTCACGATAACAGACCTATTCGAAATTAGTGGAACGGTTAAAAATGTTTTTGGGCTATTAACGTCATATGGAAGCTGAGTTTAAAGGTTAAGTGTAACACCTCGAGTTAGTCGGAAACATAAAGGGGTTTCCCATAAGGGCAGATCGATATGGAGATGGAATAAAACGAGTTGTGTGTCCGAGATATTAATGAAATCTTCTTTTATTTGAAATATGACAGAGTTGTAATGTCCGCAGCGGCTTTGCTTGGTGGAAGGGAAACGTCTCTGAATTACAGTTTTTTTGCATAGACCTCTGTGGTATGCTTAGACCTCTGATTTCAGGAAACCGTTTAAGCAAAAAATCACGCAGAATTAAATCTCAAGATCTTGTCACGTCCACGAGAGACGAACTTACCCTCACAGTAATTGCAATTTGATTTATTTTGAAAAAAAAAATAGAGGCAAGGTATTTACTACTTTTTAGCTACACTTGTTACAATCGATGGAGACATTGGTTTATAAAAAAATAAATCTTTCTATATTCAAGTTTTTTATAATCTATTTAATTGATAACTTTCAGCAAATTCCACCAATAAAAATTATACTTGGAAGTTATATTCGGATTTTAAATTCAAAGTTATCAAGAATTTGGTGTTATTATATAAAAATAAGGCAAAAGAAAAAGTCTGCGTACAGCAATTAAAATATCTTATAAATAGGATAGGATGGGAGTATACTGGGGGGGGGGGGGGTCATTCCGTTTGTAACACCTTGAAATATAGACCCTATAAAGTATATATACTCTTGATCGTCATAAAATTCTAAGACGATCTAGCCATGTCCGTCCGTCTGTCTGTTGAAAGCACGCTAGCATCTAAACGAAAGGAGCTAGAACGTTAACATTTTCCATAAATGTGTCTTATAGTCGTAGATCAGTTGGGATTGAAACGGGGCAAAATCGGCCCAAAAGGGAAAAATTTTTCCCTCACAAGGACTAAAAATACCCATAATAATCCCTAATATTTTAGCGTATTTAAGCAGTTTTGTTGAATATGTCTGTTTATATTTGCTTGATATTTGGTAAGCGCATTCCCCTTATAGCAAAAAGTGCACCATAAAGTGATTCTTATTTGTAGGGGGTGAAATGGGACAAAAAAGGGATAAAAATGGTACATATTAAACGACAACAGCTAGAAACACGAAATTCGGTGTGTACATTCTTCTAATTGAGTAGATACATAATATAAAAGTTTTTTTTCAAATTCGTACTTTTAAGGGGTAAAATGGGAATAGAGGGATAAAAATGGTACCAAGCAAACGTCTGTACCTAGAATAATGAAATTCGGTGTATACATTCCTCTGATTGCATAGATAAGTAAAATACACGGAGTTTTCAAAATTCGTACTTTTTGGGGTCAAAATAGAAAAAGGGGATAAAAATAGTACCAACCAAATGACCGCAGCTAGAGTCATGAAATTCGGAGTATACATTCCTTTGACTACGTAGACGCAAATAAAAGGTTTTTTCCAAATTCGTACTTTTAAGGGATACAATGGTACAGAGTGATAAAAATAGTACCAACTAAACTATTACAGCTAGAGTGATGGAATTCTTATTGCGTAGAAACGTCAAGGGGCTAAAAATGGTACCAACCAAATGGGCGCAGCTGGAATCATGGAATTCGGTGTATACATTCCTCTGACTGCATAGACACGCAAATTCGTACTTTTTCTTTTACGGCAAAAATTGGTTGAATCATGAAGTTAGGTAATTTTGATTTTTGTTTTTGATTTGAAATAAATAATGGTTTGAAACAATTAAAATATTATATTTATTTATAAAATTATTTTTTCAATATTTGTATTTGGTTTGGTTTGGCTATATTAAAAAAAAATATATATTTTCCTGTAATATTTCAGAACTTTTATGAAAGCCGACAACCTCTGTGGAATGCAATCCATGGTGGAGTGTATATAAATTTCGGCTCGGCCGAACTTAATGCCATTTTTACTTGTTTTACCTATTTTAGCTTATTTTACTCTCTACAAGATATCAGAATTGCAGAATGGAATGAAATTATCTATTTGATATTATGGGAAAAATAGTTGCAGGACGAATTAAAAATTATATTATTAAAAAATCGCCAAATGAATTTTTTTACAATTGACCAAAATGTTCCTCAAGCTAAATTAAACAGGAATGTTTGGATTAAATTTTGAAAGATTTCAGTGTGTAGTATGTGATTATGACATCAGAATTGTCCTATTCCCAGTAGAACAACATTTTGTGGAATTACCCTATAATGAATGATTTCCCCATTTTATACTGTTTCAAGAAAAACCGGTCGACCGTTTTTTTATAAAAACAAAACCGGGCAACCGTGTTTTTTGAAATCATGGTTTTCCTAACGCCCGAAAACCCCGGTTGGATAAACCCCAGTTTTTTGATCACTCTAATTAGTTCTTTTTTTTCTTCCTTCCAATTTCTGCCATTTTTCGTAACAAAGACATAACGTTCAATGCCTTTTTTGAATCTTGTTGCCTTCCCGGTATGTCCTCCACAAATTGCTAAATTTTTCAATACAAAATTTTTTTTTCACAAATTTCTCAAATCTTAAAGCACGAATTCGAAAATATATTTTTTACCCTATAAATATAAGTTGACTTCATACTCAAAAAGTATTTTCACTTCCCTGCGGTAAATCAAGATATGACGACCATTTTAGTACAAAATCCAAAATTTTGGAACATATTTTCCCCACTGTTGTAATTCGAGTACTTTTTTTTTACAAAACTACAAAAACTTGTAAACTATCATTTTGTACATAATCACAGAATTACGTTCCGATATCTTAATTTTTGTAGATTCTACGCATTTTGCGACTTGTTTCTTGTGATCCACTATCGGAATATTTTTTTAAATCAAATTTTTGGGTTTTACTATCCCCGTTTTAGGAATTGTGGAATATTTTATATGAGGTATCTGAAAAATGTTTTTCGAAAGTAACACGATTACAATTTTTGAATTGTTTCCAAAAATTTACTATTCGGGGTGATTGTATTTTTACCACTGTTTATTATAGTTTTTGAGGGGAAATGGATACAATCGGAACAAATTAAATGCAAAAATCCTCAAGAATTAGTTTTGTCAAGTCCATTTTACTGTCTGCCACAAAAATCACTCTAATTTGAGGAAAAACAAGTAAAAAAGGCGTTAAGTTAGGCCGGGCCGAACTTTATGTGCCCTCCACCGTAGATTGCATTCAACAGAGGTTGTTAACTTTCGTAGAAGTGCAGTAATATTACACGAAAATATATTTGTATTAACAAACACAAATATTGAAAAAATAATTTATAAATAATTTATATAAAGTAAAAAAAGTACGAATTTGCAAAAATCATTTTATTTTTATTTTATTATTTGCGTGTCTATGCAGTCAAAAGAATGTAAACACCGAATTCCATGATTCTAGCTGCGGTCAATTGTTCGGTACCATTTGTATCCCCTTTTTCCCATTTTACCCCGTTAAGAGTACGACTTTCTAAAATCTCTTTATTTTACGTGTCTACGCAATTAGAGGGATGTCCACACCGAATTTAATCATTCTAGCTGTAGGCGTTTAGTTGGTACTATTTTTATCCCTCTGTACCCATTGTATTCCTTGAAATTACGAATTTGGAAAACAAAACCTTTTATTTTTCGTGTCTATTCAGTCAGAGGAATTTATACTCTACATTTCATGACTCTAGCTGCAACCATTTGCAACCCTTTTTCCATTTCAACCCCAAAAAGTACGAATTTGAAAAAAATGCGTTTATTTTACGTGTCTACGCAATCAGAGGAATGTATACACCGAATTTCATTATTCTAGATTCAGCTGTTTGGTTGGTACCATACCAATCCCAACCGATCTACGACTATAAGACACATTTGTGGAAAATTTGGAAGTTCTAGCGCCTTTCGTTTAGATGCTAGCGTGCTTTTAACAGACGGACGGACGGACATGGCTAGATCGTCTTAGAATTTTATGACGATCAAGGATATATGTACTTTATATGGTCCCATGTCGATATTTATACACTCCACGAGAGTAATATGTCTTTGTGCATTTGTTTGTAACACCCAAAAGGAAGGGAGATAGACCCATTGTTAATTATACCGATCGACTTAGAATCACTTTTTGAATCGATTTATGTCCGTCTGTCAGTCTGTCCATCTATTCTTGTAATCACGATACAGGTCGCAATTATCGACAGAACCAAATGAAACTTTGCATAACGAAGTTTTTCGGAATAAGGACGAACGCTATCATCGGTTCAGATTTAGATATAGCCCCCATACGAAGTTCACTCCCGATTTGACTCTTTTCACGCTAAACACCACATATTTTAACAGATTTTCTTCAAAATTGGCAAAACATCTTATATTTGAACTAGAAACACCTGTGGTAAAAATGTGTTAGATCGGTTCAGATTTATATAGTTCCCATACAAATTTCGCTCCTGATTTGACTTTTTCCGCTCTAGAAACCACATATTACATCGGATTGTCTTCAGATTTGGCAAAACATCTTATATTTAAACTAGGAACACCTATGGCGAAAATAGGTCAGATCGGTTCAGATTTATATATAGCTCCCATTAAAATTTCGCTCCCGATTTGACTTTTTCTGCTCTAGAAACCACATATTTTAACAGATCCTCTTCAAATTAGGCGAAATACTTTATATTTGTTCTATGCACAACCATGTTGCAAAAGGGTCAGATCGGTTCAGATTTATATATAGCTCCCACACAAATTTCACTCTCGATTTCACTTTTTCCACTCTATTAACCACATATTTTAACAGATCTTCTTCAAAATTTTCAAAATATATTATATTTCAACTACAAACATCCACAGTGAAAATTAGTCAGATCGGTTCAGATTTATATATAGCTCCCATACAAATTTCGCTCCCAGATAAACTTTTTTCACCAGAAACCACGAATTTCGTCGAACTGAGCATAACACATTATATTTGAACTGGAAGAACTTATTTTGAAAGTTAGTCTTTTTATTCCATGTTTGGATATAGCCCCGATACAAATATTCTTTTCGATTTGATAAATTGGACCAGGTCATATTAGCCTATAATTAGGAAACATACAAAAATTCTTCCCCTTTTCACTTTTTTACTGAGTTGAATTGTATTCGGATAGAAAGTGGAGTGTATCATATAGTCGGCCCGCCCGACTTTAGCCTTTTGCTTACTTCTTCAAGGTGTTACAAACGAAATGACAAAGTTAGTATGCCCCCATCCTGGAGGTGGAGGGTATAATTAAAGTTTCTATAGAGATAATTTAAAATCTTCCTTGAATTGATATTCGGAAAGTGAGTTGTGCTTCCCATGATTCTTTGTGAGAATCATTTACTTAAGGAGTCCGGGTACATTGATGAAAAGTCGCAGCAAAGCCAACTGATAAGTAATAAATGTCACCATGCTATTTGCAAATAAATTTGTTTTCTAACAAATACTAATGCAAAATGTTATTGAGCCAGTTCATATCAAATATTGGTTACAGACCGAAATAAAACAAAGGAAAAAATAAAAGTTGACAATATTTCAATAGTCGTTGTAACATATCAAATATGGGCGTGATTGCCCCACCACTTCTGATATCTCCCAAACATATGGATCAAATCATTGGTTAAAAGAAAATCAAAATGGATAGTCGAAATCAGTTGCAATTTGATATCTGAAAATATTCTCGAAATCACATTTAGCTTAAAAAATATTTTTTGTCTCACTCATTCCATAAAAATCCTTTATAACTCCATTCTCTCATCTATGATTTGGCCTTTTTTCCACACACAGATTACCATACCAGACGAATGCTCGAAATTGAGACAATAAGGATGGGAGTTAATATAATTTAATTTAGCTGTCCTGACAATCTTACTTACTCTACATGAGTTTCAGTACTCATAATACACATTTGCTCCTCACACACGACGAGATTGCTGGCAAACTATGAGCTATGTTTAATTTCAAGAGGTACTTGAGGGGTAAGTTTGTTGTAACCTCCATACAAATATGGACTAGTTGTTATTGTCTTAAACTAAGATCATCAGTTTTGTCTTAACGACCTTTAATCATAATCATGAGCAGACATAATGGCATTTCTATGTAAATTTATAAGGAAATTCTCTGGCGCACTTCCCATCTTGTGGATGGCGTAGGGTACGCCATTTGTGTTGTTCAGTACAGGCGAAATTAACATAAAATCATAATTATGGCCATATAAAAGTGAACTTCCAAAAAAAATGGCAGACAAACAAACAAACAATCACAAAGCGAGTAAAATAGAGAGTCAAAGTGAGATAGACCGCTCGAGAAAAAACCATATCGATTGATATCAAATAACTATAAATTAACACATTCTATAGGAAATACACCATGAAAGTTATCAAAACTAATATCCGTTAAATTTGTGTGTTTGTTGTGGGGCGACAACAAAAGCAAACAATCACCAGATGACAATGGCGATGGCGGTGACGATGACGTCTTAAAGTCATGATGATCGAATTTTGCTCTTAAAGTGACAAAATACTGACATTTTGGGAAACTGCGCTGCTGATACCGATTTGGACAACAATGGAATTTGAGACGAAAGATCATCGTTGGAGAGATAATTTTTTTGCCCGTTCGAACTTCCGTGACCTATAGCAACAGTTAATGGAAATGTTAATGATTTGTGTACAAAAAAAAACATTCATTCGGTCATTTGCAGCGAAAAATATAAACAAAAATAAATATATATGCGAGCGTTATAAATATGAATTATAGCAAAACAAAACGTGAAATGTTAGCGCAGGTATTTAATTTTTGTTTTCATCTGTCGTTTTTTTCATTTGAAAAATTTGCTTTGATTTTGAAATGTAATTTGTTTTTCGCTTTTAATCTGCAGACAACACTCGTGTTCATATCCAATTTATTTGATTTGATGATTGATGAGTGTTAAATTCGTTTCTTCGTCTCAATAACTAGTATTTGGTTTTCCGTTGAGCTGAAACGTTTAGCTACGTAGATGCTTCGGTTTTTTCTTGCTGTTTTTTTGTTTGTTTTTTTTTGTAGTATTTACTCACTTCTTTTTGTTTTGCTATTTTATTTTCAAATGTTACATTTTTTGCCTTTTATTTAAAGGGGGTCAACAAAACTTCTAATTTTTCGTAATTGGTACCGCAAATAAGTTGAAATTCAGTATTGACATGGTGGCAACCGAGATGAGTTAAGCAAATACGACGCGTTTAAAACAAATTGAATTGTTATGGTCGATAAGCGGTGATTTAGGTACATCACCCAGTAACAAATATGAAGTCATTTCGAATGAATCATCAGAAAACGTCTAGCAAAAGTGGCAGTACCCTGGATATTTCGTGATAGATTGAAGATGTTTTTGAAAAATATCTTCCTTAGCTAGACATAAACGAATGCATACAATAACCGTGTATACACTTTAATAGTATATAAATTGCATTAAATGTACTGTTTGGACAGGCTGACAAACTGTGAATTATTATCTAATGAAGACGTCCATGTCAAATCGACAAATGGATTTTCGTCACACTTTTCGAATTTCACGAAATTGTGGTCAATATTGCAACTTTAAAAGTGTTGTAAAATATGCCAAATATATTACAAACAGGTTTTATAGAAAATAAGTTAAAAAGTAAAAATTTTTGTCAATTGAATGTCAAATAAAAAAATATAGGAATTTTTATAATAAAATAAACATAAGTAGTCAAATTTATTTTTTTTTCTTTTTGTTAGAATCCAAAAAAGTTGACTGAGGACAAAGAGCGAAAAAATAAATCAAATAAAAAGTGGCAAAAAGTTCTTCGTTTGATCAAAAATTCTAAAAAAAATTTTAAGTCATGGAAATATAACCATATACGGACATCACTACGTGATAAAAGACTGACAAAAAAGACCCGTTTCTCCCAGTTTGCCCAAAGTCAAGTACTCTTTTTATGGGTCCCAAAGATTTGGAGCTTCGGTGTCATTTTTGCAAAAAAAAAGATCATTTTCTCAGGCTTATATCTTGTATACCGTTGTTGATTTACTCTCTGAGGCTAAGTTGTAGCTCTTGTCATAAAAAATTGTGAACAGATAAAGTCAAAAGGTCAAGGTCAACATAAAAAAAAAAACATAAAAAAATCGATTTTTTTAACATTTTTCCAATATTCAGTTCAATATGTAGGAAACCGTTCAAAATTCAATGAAACATTAAACTACAAAAATTTACATAAGATCTCAATAAACAACTTTCTAGAACATATAAACTTCCTAAACTCCGTTTAGGTAGGAAAAATATATCTTACAGTTAATGGTCAGTCCGACTACCGTGCGTATGAGTGATATTATCCTTAATCAACAGCACGTATACGCCACCTACACACACTACAGCCTAAAAGATTTGTTCGACGACATTTGCTATTTTGACCTTGAAGATGAAGCTTTTTTGATTTTATCTGTTCACAATTTTTGTTCTTATGACAAGAGCTACAACTTTGCCTCAGAGAGTGAATCATAAATCCAAACGGGTTATGAGATATGAGTCTGCGAAAATAATCACCCATAAAAAAGTGTATGACTTTAGGCAAAACTGGGAGACACGGGCCTTTTTTGGTGTTTTATCACGTAGTGGTGTCCGTATATGGTTATATTTTTTCGTGTTGCACTGTGTTATTGACCTCGATAGGTGTGATTGTTTTGAAAGTTCGTGTATGTATTCCTCTCATATTCTTGGAAAAAAATTAGAAAATTTGTTTTCACGATTTATGACCAATTTAACAGAGAACAAAAATAAGATTCACTGAAATTCTGGTAGTTTTTGCAAAAATAAAATCTAAAAAATATAACCCATCATTTCACTACTTCCAAATACATACAGAACCTAAAAAAGACATCTAAGAACACTACTTTAAATTAAAAAAAAACTGGATTAATGTAATCATTTTGTAAATCAACATAAATGAAATAAAATTGTAAAATACTTGCAAAACCTAACGCGACGATACCATAATACCATAATATTTTTCGGTCAAGTATTTCAGGAGTTACAGGCGATTGAATGAACATACCTTTTTGAAATAATCTTATTTATTTAAATAAAAGAAACAAAATTGTAATAACTCTAAAGCAAAAACATTTTACAGGCGTTTGAATCAACAAACCATTTAAAAACATTCTTATTTTTTCTCTGTTAAATTGGTCATAACTCGTTAAAAAAATGTTCTTTTTTCCCCAAATACAATATTTTTATGAGAAGAATCGCAGCTATCGAGGTCTGATACAAAATGCAGCTTCATAAATCGAAACATTAATTCATCGACACCTTCATGGTCACTAGGGGTGGGACAGTGTTGTATGGAAAACACTGTATGTATTTGGATACGTTAGAACCCTCTATTTGTGAGGTTCGAAAAAAAATCATGAGCCAAAAAATGATGGTGGTAGGGTTAGTGTAACTGGACCAAAATTATCTGAGGGAAGACCCAACGGGGTTGGGTTTAACCCAGATAGGAGCGACTCAAGGGCAGTTTTGGACCTTGCTTTCATAACAAAAATTATAAAAAATAAAAAAATCGTATGGGAACCTCCTTAACGATTGGAGATATGAGGTAGATATGATCAGAGGAAATACCGGGGTTGAAAAATTATTTGGGAGTCGGCCATTCATTTGACTCAACTAGCGGCCACCTCGAGCCAGTAAGAGTGGTGGGAGCAAATTTTATAAAAATTTAATTTTTATATGGGATACCCATTAAGGAGTGGGGACAGGGGTATGTGCATTTGAAAAAATGTTGGGGAGGGAATATTAATTTATTTTCCCTCACATTTGAACCCGATGAGCGCCCACTTATCACCTCACCACCCCCATTTTTTGGCTTATGAACTTTTTTCCGAACCTCACAAAAGTAGGGGATCTAGCGTATTGAAATCGACTATCCCATCTATTACACCACTAATGGTCACGTTTGAGTAAGATTTTTTGCATCACTAGCTTGGATTGTGTCGAACGTTTCTATATGATTTTTCATTTCTTAAAAATATGTTTTACAAATAAAAAAGTACAGTTTTTCACGAGTGATGGCCAATTTAATTTTGGTGAAAATATGATTTTTCATAAATTTGTGTTCATTCAATAGCCTGTATCGCCTAAAATACTTGACAGATTTTAATGTACAATACTATGTTTTGAAGGTAATTTTAATTATGGTTATGTAGAGTTTTTTATCATTATAATAATAATATGATATAATACTAAAATAATCTAAATCTAATATAAATAAAAAATCGCCCAAAATGAAATATGAAATTACGCTTAAAAATAAATGCAGAATCACTAAAATGAAAAGTTGAAAAATTTAAAAATTGGGACATTTTTCATATGAAAAAAACCGGCCGAAAATTTATATAATTTTTTATATGAGAAATCGCTCAAAAATATAACGAATCAGGATATGCGGAGTAAAGGTTTTCTGTTTTGACGGTCTTCCGTCTTTGGAGTATGTCCAAAGCCGGCTACATAGAGTAAAGGTGTTCTGCGTCGCCTAAATTGGGGGATTTTTCATATTTGATTTATCAAGGCTATTCGGGCTATTGTGATTAAATTTCGCACCAAATTTACATTGTTGGACATTAAACCACCAACAAGCTTACGTAGAGTGCGAACTGAAGAAAATATCGCAGCTGTATCGGCCAGAGTTAATGATGACCATCAATTATCTATTCGTCGCCGTTCGCAGCAATTGGGCCTCTGTTACTCAAAAACGTGGAAATGCCAAACTTAGACTAGGATGGACCATTTGAGGCGCAGTCAAGGTCAACATTTGCATGAAATAATCTTCAAACATTAAATTATATGGACCGTACTATCGATTCAAATAAAGATTTCATGCATTTTTCTGAATTTTATGTGTTTTTTTTTTAAACTTTCCTATAGCTTTTAAAAAATCACCCTTTAGTTTCTAAGAAATGTTTCATAAATTCTATGACACTTTTCATTGATTTGTGCTTTATGAGACATGTTTCATACATTTTATGAAGTGTTTCTTTGGCTACTTTTTTAATGAAAATTTTCACTGAGGCTAAGACAAAATCATAAATTGTATGACGATAATTCGATCAGTGTATAATGACCTACTGAATGTGGGAGCGTTCATTACACGCAAATCATAACAAAATGATATTCGATTATCTCCAATTTAATGTAAATTATGTTAAGATCAATCGACCAGTGGGCGCTGTGGTGAGTGTGTATTATGATTTAATTGTCGATTTGACCACACATTTTGAGGAACATTGATGTTAAATGCTTTGGACTTGTGGCAAAAAACAACAAAATTGCTTCGCCATTGAATTCAGCATATCCAG
This sequence comes from Polietes domitor, assembly GCA_947397865.1. Classification (NCBI taxonomy): domain Eukaryota; kingdom Metazoa; phylum Arthropoda; class Insecta; order Diptera; family Muscidae; genus Polietes; species Polietes domitor. The sequence continues at coordinate 43,506,430 of OX377621.1, forward strand.
ACCATTAAATATCATTTGATACAACTTGGAAAGGGGGGAGAACAATTTGTTCGATCGTCTGGGATTTTGAATGTTATTGGGTCATGTCTGAAGGCCGCCGTCGCCGCCAGTGCCCATTGTCTGCGGCACAATGAGCTAAATTCGATTTAATTTACAAAGCAGGTTCCCCTCAGATGAATGTAATGTAATTAAATTCGAAATTGAAAATTAAATCAATGCATTTGAAGTATTTTTGTGTTATTTATTTGGGCATTTTTTATATGTTTGTTTTTGAGATTTTTTTCGTGGTAAACCAAATGTGCTAATTGTCGATTTAGCGAGGCAAAATGATGAATACAAATTTTTGTTTTCTAATTGCGCTTTAAAATTTACAATTTTGTGGCTATTCCAAAAAAAATCTTGAAGCAATTACATTTAAGGCCGTCAATCGACAGATCATCGATATTTCACAGCGGAGAAAAGTTGTCTCAATAAACATATTTTTTCAGATTGAAATAGACTTAAGCTTATTTATGAGCGTTGCTGTATCCTATAGCGGAGCATTGAACTCATTTTTGCAGTCAAGGATGTTTAACATCTGAAATAAGAAATTATAGAAACCGATGTGATTCATTTCAATGGCAGAAAAACACGAGTATTGATCTTTGAATGCACAACCGCTCATAAATTACATTTAATTGAAGTGTAATTCACAAGAAATGTAAACAAGCGGTATCCGGTATTTGTATGGTCCACTGACTGTGGTGACATAATTTAGTAATCCGGTCATTACATTTCCATTTTCAGGTTGGGATGTCAGTGCAGATGGGGGATCTGGCATCACTCCCTCCCCCGCGGTTGCTGGTAAACTGTTCATCATTCTGAGCTGATTGAACAGAAACAAGTAAAAAAAGAAAAACAAATATTTTTGCATTAAGGCAAACAAAAACAATCAACACAAACAAGTTTTATGGATACTCATTTTTATTTTTTTTAATTTTTTATTTTTTTACTAAAATTTCTCTTCTCAAAAATAATTAAAATATTGCATTTAATGCGGAAAGAGACCAAAGACATTGTGATATGTCAACAATGCCTGACTTCTTAAATATCATTTATCTTTGAGCAGAGAACAATTGTTTCTTCCTTGGAATTGAGTTGAATGTCATTGACTACCGTTGGGTCATCTTCACTTGTGGGTCATCTGCGGCCTTTAAACTCATATTGAACTGAACAATTCTCGCCTGGCCTTAACTGAAATCCGGTGCACGCGTAACGGTACAGCAACGTTGGAATTTTCCGTTTGAAATATCACCACGTCATCGAGACTCTTAAAATAATTGAATACAAATCAATTGCAGTTGATGTCGGAATGTTTGTATTTTTGTTTTTTTTTTTTTGTTAAAATATTTTCGGTCTCAAGACTGACTCAACGCTTTGCATTGTTGTTAATTTATTGATTAATTTACTGCTGAAATGCAAACCATTATTTATTTTGTTGTTAGCAGTGTGAAACTTATTTGATATTTGGCTGGCTGCGGTCTGGGAAAGTTGAATCAATGTTGTTGTTTTTTTTCGAATAATGGAAGTACAGTGAAACCTAGTAGACATTCAAATTTCCAAGATTATAAACCTCAGCACAATGGACAAATATCGCTCGAAAATGTTCTGACTAAGTTTCCGTTCGAATGTGAAAGAATATGCTTTTGTCATAGTATTTACTCGATGGAAAATAAAAATGGTGTATGGTTCTTAAGTCTTTTGTTTTGATTGAGTTGCAGTTAATCAAATGTGAGATCTATTTAGCAGATGTTTTTTAGCACAATGCTCAAAATGAGAAGCCATTTCCCCACATTTGAATAAATTTAACTCATTGAGCAACATTTGAAATATTTGAATATAATTTGCATATTGTTCACTGCTTTGCAGGAAATATGGTATAGGATGTCTTAGGTACACGGGAACTCCTGCTTCCATCTGATCGATAAGAGATTGATTATCCTGGAAGGTAATCGCTGTACATAGTCTGCACAAATCTATTGTAATCCACTACACTTGTCGAAAAATGTTTGGTTACCATCGTTGTGTATGTTCTTAATACGCCCTATAATCAGGCATTGTGATCCACAGGGCCCTTGGGAAGCAACTTCTCCATCTTAACGACTTTAGCGATATATAGGGGATGAATATTGGCGATCTAAACAAAAATTACAAATGTTCCTGTACGGTTTTACAAATTTTAGTAACAAATCCTCAATACGTTTTTCAAATATTTCTCTTTTTGGACGATTGAATATTTAAGTAAGAGATCAGTCAAGTGCAAATAATCATTTCATTCACGAAATCTATCTATACAAGATAGAAGTAACCGTACTTCAATCATTGCAATATTTGAAGGAAGAAAATGATATTAATTCAGCAAGTATCAAGTATCAGCAAGACGTAGACGGCGACTAAGAAAGGGTTTTGCGAAATTCGTACTTTTAGGGGGTAAAATGGGACAAAAAGGGATAAACATCGAACCTTCGTCCTGACTAAACGGCAGTAGCTAGAAACGGCAGTAGCCTTGCACGGACCATGCAGAAGTGCTACAAATAGGGACTTTTCGAAATTTGTACTTTTAAGGGAGGAAAGAGACAAAAAGGGATAAAAATGGTACCAATTTAAAAATTGCAGCTAGAATCGTGAAAATCGGTATTTACATTCCTCTGACAACGTACACTTGCAATATAAATTGATTTTTCGAAATTTGTACTTATAAGGGGTGAGCGGACAAAAGGGATAAAAATGGTACCAACTAAAGTATTGCAGCTAGAATCTTGAAATTTGATATGTAAGTTCTTCTGACCATGTAGAAGCGCAGTAAAATTGGATTTTTCGAAATTTGTACTTATAAGAGGTGAGCAGGACAAAAAGGGATAAAAATAGTACCAACTAAATTATTATAGTAAGAATCGTGAAATATTGTATATTAATTTCTCTGACCATGTAGAAGCGCAATTTACTATTTTAGAAAAGAATATCAAATAAATACTATCCTAAAACAGAAACTGGTAAACCAAAACGTGAAAATAAAATAATAAAGAGACTACTTTATGAAAATTGAAGGCCATTTGAAAAATTATATTTAACATTTTGTGATTATTGTGGTCTTGTCAGTATTCTTATGTGTTGTAATTGGTAGATTCGTAGTGAACATAACCTATAAAAATCGTGGACAAAAACTTATATATGCAACACTTAAATTGATCAAATATGTAAATGCAAAAGTGTTCGCTTGAGTGTGTAGTTTATGGTGGAATTAATATCTCGTCGGCATTTTTCGGCAAACTCCCACAATTGTCATTTTATTCTAGCACAATTTTCGATTAGCCGTAGTTAACATACTTGATCATACTGATTGAGACCTTATTTTGTAGGTACTGAAATCAACCTGAAAATGGTATTCTGTACACGTGTGGAATTTTATATTATTTCTTGGGATATTAAAAAAAAATAATTATTTCATTTGCAGTGTCAAGTATAATAGTATATAAGGAATTTCAAGAAACAAACAAGTCCAAAATTAGAAATATACTGCGTATGAACGACTTTCCCGAAAAATTAATAAATCAATCAATCTAATCAAGCGAACGACGGAAGAAAAACTTAACAAAAATGACGAAAGACCAAGCAAAATTTATAAACCCACAACATACATTCCAGGACTATCCGAAAGGCTAAAACATTCTAATATTTACGACAAGGAAAAATTTGAGTTGGCATATAAAACACACAGGACCGTCGACCAACTATTTAGTAGGCCAAAATCAAAAATCAAGAAAGAGGAGAAACCAAACGTCGTGTACAAGCTAAAATGCAATGGTGAAAAGTCCGACATATGCCAGAAGGTATATGTCGGCACTACGAAAAATAAATTGAAAACCAGACATTCATCACATAAAACCGAACACAAACCCATTGAGCAAAAAACTGCCCTTGACGGGACATAAACCAAACTTTAGTGACGTCGAAATATTAGCGGAAGAGAATAATTGGAAGAGAATAAAAGGAGATACACATTGGAAATGCTAAATATAATTGATGTCTCCCCTGGAAAAAGGCTTAATTATAAGAGAGACACAGACGGTTGTGCTCAAATATATAGGAATATATATATATATAGGAATATATATATATATATATAGGAATATAGACGACAAATTAGACAGTAGTTGACAAAAGCTTGCAGAGAGTGGCAGGAGAATTTTCCTATTGTGAAAAACTTTTTTAAAAATGTAAATATACATACTGTGATATTTTTTGATTGTTAATGCTTGTAACTTGTAATTGAATAATTTGTGTTTTTTGTATTAGACCCCTGAAAATGACCAACGGAGTTGGTCGAAATATTGGGAAATAAAAAACAAGAAAATAATAAAATAGTATTTTTTTGTTTTATTATTTGAAAAAAAAACTGACCTCAAGCCGAACAAAAGACAAAACGCAACACATCAAAAGGTCAATCATACATACCACTAATAAAAAGAATATTTTGAAATGTTTCTTCATTCTTAAAATACCAAACATGTACTACTTTGAATAAACTTGGTCTTTGACTTTCGCCTCCATACGTAGATCCTAGATACCGAATTTGTTGCTTCTCTTTTGAATGCCATTTATTACATATGTGTACAAATATAAAAAATATAAACACTTAGAAATATTTGATTTTAAAAATTTTATAAGACTAACTCTCAAAGTTGGGCTGAAAGGGTTAAATGTCTCTTTTTGAGGGGCTGTGTGAGTTTGCAAGTGCTGAGATTATGGGTTCTATTTATTACGATTTTAAAAATTCTTTTGACCGAGGCTGAAGGTACAATAAATAGGTTCCACCAGACTCGGTCATTCGAGATCTGCGTAATTATTGTAGAAAATATTTGTGTACAGTGTACTACAATGCATTTTATGCATTAGAGTTGTTTTACCTCTATTTCTATCACGAGATTGAATGAGTTATTTTTAATTTTTTCAAACTTTGTATTCTTGAAGCTGGCGATCCTCAGATATCTGATTTCCAAAATTGGGAGACTACTAAAGAATATCTCTGCAATATGATGTTGATAAATCTGAATAAAGCAAATAACAATTCATTATGTCTACTTAGTATCTACTGGGACAATTATTCAAAACTCAATTTGGGTCTTAGTTGTTGCAACTGCTGAGAACATCTTCGAGTGTGTAGATTCAAAGGAAAAAAATAAAATATTTCAAACAAATAATAAATTATAATACAAAGAAGTAAATATTTATATTTAAGTATTTATACTTTTTTATTACATCAGTTCGAACAGAAATAAAAAATTAAACGTACATTAAAAAAATGTTGATCGGTTTTTTTAATTATTGATTTGATTTTATTATGGTTATGCTAAGATAATCGGAATAAGTTTCACACACCAAAAAATATAATATTAGACAGGTTGTGACAGTTTTCCAATTGAAAACAAGTAAGGAAAGACTAAAGTCGGACGGAGCCGACTATATGATACACTCCACTTCCTATCTCATTACAATTCAATTCTGTAAAAAAGTGAAATCGGGAAGGATTTTTGTATCCTGAAAGTGTATGTGTTTGACAAAAAATTTTAAATCGGAAAGGACATCTGTATGGGGATATATTGAAACATGGAACGATGTGACCCGCATTCACTATGTATGTTTATAGATGAAATATAATATGTAAAGTTTGGCCTAAATCGGTTAAACATTTGGGAGCAACATTTGTATATATATAAAAATTTATATCTAAATCTGAACCGATCGTACCCACATTCACGATGGGTGTTTTTAGTTGAATTATAAGATGATGTTCCAAATTTAAAAAAAATCCAGTGAAATATGTAGTTTCTAGAGCGGAAAAAGTAAAATCGGGAGCGACATTAGTATGGGGGCTATATCTAAATCTCAAGCGATATGACCCACTTTCACCATAGCTGTTTCTACTTCAATTATAGGGTACTGTGCCAAATTTGAAATCGGGTGAAATATGTGGTTTTTAGAGCGCAAAAAGTCAAATCGGGAGCGACATTTGTATGGGGGCTATATCTAAATCTGAACCGCTATGACCCATTTTTACCATAACTGTTTCTACTTCAATTGTACCAAATTATACTGTGCCAAATTTGAAGCAAATCGAGTGAAATATGTAATTTTTTAGAGCGGAAAAAGTCAAATCGGGAGCGATATTAGTATGGGGGCTATATCTAAATCTGAACCGATTTAGCGTTCGTCCTTGATCCACTAGACTTATTTGTGCCAATTTTTGTTAAGATCGGACTATAATTGCGACCAGTAATTTGATTACAACAATAGATGGACAGACAGACATTGCTAAACTGAAACTGATTCTAAGCCGATCTGTATAATAAACGATGGGTCTAACTCGTGTTCTTTTGGGTGTTACAAACAAATTCACAAAGACATAATACTCTCGTGGAGTGTATAAATATATATTTCGTCTAAGAAATACATATTTTTGGTAGGTATACCAAAAATGCTCATCAATATTTATCAAAATTTGAATATTTTCACTGTCGCACGGTGTAATTTATTTACATTCAGAAACATTTGTATTAAATTATTTTTTTCTGTAATTTAAAATGTAATATTAAAATATCGCTATTAGTTTAATTCAAGAGAATTATTTTTTTTAATTTTTGTCAGTTCAACAGATTTCAGAGTCGGTAGAATCTTACGCCCTGTATTTAGTTTATGCCAGGATTTTCATGACTTTGAAAAAATACAAACAAGAAATTTTCTCGTTCAAATTTCTTCACCGTAGCTAGTGCGACATACATTAGTCATACTCTTAGTGCAGCATGACAAACATTTGATGTTTTGAAAAGTACGATGTCGCTGAGTTCCCCTTTCAACCAGTCTTATGAAATAACCCAGTGAGAAACATGTGGCAAACAACATGTAATTTGTATGTTGAAACATTGTTGACACTAGACCGCGACTTCCTGAAAAGAGCACTGTGCCCACCACAGCACAGCACAGCACAGCACAGCACAGCAGTAGTTGAAGGTTAACAAGAAACCGCGCTCACGTTGGAGTGCGAAGCTCCTCCTCTGCTAACTGGCAACAATATGACCTTGAAGTGAGTCATGCAAAAAATGTGAAACTGTATTTTTGTTTTCTCGTTGTGTTTACAACATTTCATTTCAACAAAAGCGACAACAAGCCCCTTTTCGGCATTATTTTTGCGCTTCACTTGCTCAGATTTCACTTTCATCAGACGGTGGTGGTGGTGGTAGTGGTGTCATTACATTTCGTTTTGTTTCGTTTTTCAACTTTAATTTAAGCGGATCACGCAGTGAAGACGACTCAGTGCTGACTGGGTGCCACATACACGCACCACTCAACGCTCACAGAGCTATATATAAACGCTGTAATGTTTTAAATGCCAGAGCAAAACAAAAGACTTAAGAAACAAACCTGTTGTTTTCGTCGAAACAGGAACTTGTGCCTCTCACATTTCCCAGAATTCTAGATGTTTTTTTGTAAAGTCTTTTGGGTGAATGGACACAATTTGGAATTACTCTGAAGCAACTACAAATCTAAACGAGAATGAAAATCAGATTATTGTGAACGTAAAAGTGGTTTTAGTTCCTTATTTAGTTGGCATCTTGATTGATTTTTAAACGAATAAACGATGACGTAAAATAGATGTTAATTTAAGTAAACTGTCTGTCTATTTTGTTGCTATTTTGATTAGAATGGAGACGTAATAAAATGTATTTAATTTATTTGTACAGATTCGTTAATGCCAGTCGTAGGTGTCAATCTATCTAAGCCATTTGATTCATTGACCAAGCTGATACTCTCTATCCTCTCTCTCTCTCTCTCTGTGTCGGCCTGTCTGGTTGGCGCTCCCTCATTCTCAATCCTCTTTAACTAATTTTCATAAAAAACTTTTCTTATTTGTTAATTATTGTTCTGTGGTTTGACAAAACTAGTTTGCTTTTGTTCGGCGAATATTTGTCTTATAAAGTCATTGTTTTAATTTAATTATCTTTCCGTTCTTAAAACTCCGATATTAATTATTTTATTGTTTGTTTGTTTTTTATTTCTTCGCTTGAGCACTTCAATCTCTTTAGCCATGATTTAAATCCTTTTAATGTGTCCAACAAACAATAAAGCAAAAATATAATTAATTTAAAATGCTGAATTATTTTTTATGCCATATAATTAATTGGCCTGCCAAGTAATTCGCAAATTTTCATTGCTTCATTGTATGGATGGCATGGAAATGGAAATAGTTGACCCATTCCATTGGGTGGTCCACTTGTTGTCGGAGCACCAAATTGGCCATTAATTGCATGTTTTAATGGTTTTTGAACAACATTAATTTGGAATTGGAGTTTTATAGTTTCCGAAGAAGAAGCCAAAAAACATTTGTTTTCTACATACAAGTCATATTTAGCTGGAAAAGTAGCCCACAGTGGTTTCAAATTGAAAAAGGGGAAAAATAATTATTTAGCAACGAAAGCATTGTTCTTATTTTACTGATAGAAGGAGGTGTTAGGCCCTAGAGTGAATAATTTTATGAGTCTACACAACGAATTTCGTCATTCTATCTTTTGGTTGCTCCATCTAACCCCTTTTTTGCCTCGCTTCCTCCTTAAAAGCATAGATTTCATAAAATATTCAAAGGAATATTTTTGGAATTTCTCCATTAAAGCTTGCTGATTGTTACAATTTTTTTTATACCCTTTTAGAAAAAAAGTTTTTTTAGTAAGTAAGGTTTTGTATTTTTATACCCTCCACCTCCGGGATGGCGGTATACTAACTTTGTCATTCCGTTTGTAACACCTTGAAATATCGACCTGAGAACCTTTAAAGTATATATATTCTTGATAGTCATAAAATTCTAAGACGATCTAGCCATGTCCGTCCGTCTGTCCGTCAGTTGAAAGCACGCTAGCATCTAAACGAAAGGAGGTAGAACGTTCAAATTTTCCATAAGTGCGTCTTATAGTCATAGATCGGTTGGGATTGAAACGGGGAGAAATCGGCCCAAAGGGAAAAATTTTTCCCTCACAAGGACTAAAAATACCCATAATAATCCCTAATATTTTAGAGTATTTAAGCATAATTTTTCAATATGTCAGCTTGTACTTACTTGATATTGGGTATGCGCATTCCCCCTATAACAAAAACGTGCACCATAAAGTGATTTTTATTCGTAGAGTGTGAAATGGGGCAAAAGGGGATAAAACTGGTACATATTAAACGACAACAGCTAGAAACACGAAATTCGTTGTGTACATTCCTCTAATAGAGTAGATACATAATATAAAAGTATTTTTTTACAAATTATCACTTTTAAGGGGCAAAATAGGAATAGAGGGATAAAAATGGTACCAACCAAACGGCTGTACCTAGAATAATTCGGTGTATACATGCACTGATTGCATAGACAAGTAAAGTACACGGATTTTGGGGTTAAAATGAAAAAAGGAGATAAAAATAGTACCAATCAAATGACCGCAGCTAAAATGAAAAAAGGAGATAAAAATAGTACCAATCAAATGACCGCAGCTAGAGTCATGGAATTCGGAGTATACATTCCTCTGAGTGTGTAGACACGGAAAATAAACTGATTTTTCGAAATTCGTACTTTTTGGGGTTAAAATGAAAAAAAAAGATAAAAATAGTACCAATCAAATGACCGCAGCTAAAATGAAAAAAGGGATAAAAATAGTACCAATCAAATGACCGCAGGTAGAGTCATGAAACTCGGTGTATACATTCCTTTGACTACGTAGACATGAAAAATAAAAGATTTTTTCCAAATTCGTACTTTCAAGGGAAGGATACAATGGGTACGGAGGGATAAAAATGGTACCAACCAAACGGCTACACCTGGAATAATGAAATTCGGTGTATAAATTCCTCTGATTGCGGTAGACACGGAAAATAAACTGATTTTTTGAAATTCGTACTTTTTGGGGTTAAGAAGAAAAAAGGGGATAAAAATAGTACCAATCAAATGACCGCAGCTAGAGTCATGAAATTCGGAGTATACATTCCTCTGACTGTGTAGACACGGAAAATAAACTGATTTTTCGAAATTCGTACTTCCAAGGGATACAATGGTACAGGGGGATAAAAAAGTACCAACTAAACGACTACAGCTAGAATGATACAGCTAATTGCGTAGAAATGTCAAGGGGGAAAAAATGGTACCAACCAAATGGGCGCAGATGGAATCATGGAATTCGGTGTATACATTCCTCTGGCTGCATAGACACGCAAAATAAAAAGTTTTTTTCCAAATTCGTACTTTTTCTTTTACGGCAAAAATTGGTTGAAGTTAGGTTATTTTGCACTTTGTACATGTACGTCTTATAATGGATTTTCAAAATTTGTACTTTTGGAATTAAAATAGAATGAAAGTACAACCAACTGTAGCACCCACTATATTCCAATATTTATGGTATTTAAGCTTTTTGAAAATATAAATATAAGAATATTTTTTTTTTGTGATTTGAAATAGATAATGGTTTGATGTAATTAAAATATTATATTTATTTATATAATTATTTTTTCAATATTTGTATTTGTTTTGGTATGGCTATATTAAAAAATTTATATTTTCCTGTAATATTACTGCACTTCTACGAAAACCGACAACCTCTGTGGAATGCAATCCATGGTGGAGGGTATATAAAGTTCGGCCCGGCCGAACTTAACGCCGTTTTTACTTGTTTCTCCATCACTTTGGTACCATTTTCATCCCTTTTTAGTACCACTTCCTCCTAGAACATACAAATTCCGAAAATCACATTTATTTCGCGGGCCTACAGAAATCAGAGTAAGAACTTGTCAATACTTTTCCCTATCGATATACTGTGCAATGCAGTCCCTGGTACGAAGTTAATGTCATTTTAACTTTTTTTCCAAAACCAATATCATATAAAACCTCATATCGTGGAAAATGATATAAAGTTATTGTTTTTATTTAAAAACCCAAAAGGTCCTTAGTTTTCCACTAGGTTAATTTCTTCTTGAAACCACTGTTTATCACTAAATTGAGTTGTTCCGAGCACGAACGTTTTTCTCCGAATATGTCTTAAATTTGCCTTTTTATGGTGAAAGATAATTTGAATTTTAAATGATCGGAAACTCAGAAACGACAAACTTAATTGGAATCGATACTCCTTCCGTTATTTCAACTGAGAACTGCTATTCCAATTACGCTGAATTATTAGCTATAACGAGGCATGTTTTATTATCGTTCCATTAATATAAAGTTGCTGCTTTGGTGATTAGTGGAGCAGCTAAAGTTAGATGCTTGAATTTTTTGATGTGGGTGTCTACAGGGATGTATACAATGAATATACATCGCCTAAAAAGATATTTTTGAACTTGTTATGGGAATATTGGGGAAGTAAAATTGCTAAAAGTAAGAGTCAACTAGAGATGTAGCAGATGAAGTCTGCAAAATATATACACTAAGATTACATATTATTTTTTTGTGTGCATTGAAAAAAATGTGGATAACTGTTTTTCAATCTTTGTTTAATTCAAAAAAATAATAAATTGACAAAAATGGTATATAATTTGTATTCAAAGAAAAAAATGGTTTTGCGCTTTGGTGAAAATGGGTGAGACATAGAGCTACGCCTAAGTAAAAAATCCAAAAATGACCAATTATTCTCTTTACTTTGATAGAGATCTGATCAAAGTAAAGATAATACTTCAATTTTTGACATTTATAAAAAATGTGCCGTTACAATGACATTGCTCGTTTTATGCACACCAAAATTGTCTTTAGTGTTAGTTAAAAAGTCACACTCGATGTGTGGTGATGTAAACAAACATTTTTATTTATAATATCCACTTAAAGTGATTCAGATAATTTGAATAACATATACAATAAATTATTTGAAAAGTATATAATAATTGCAATATAAAGTTTCTAGACGAACAACCTGTAAATAAAATAATATATATATATTTATATATAAAATATTTTGTTATTTCTTTCATTTTTGGTAAGGGAATATTACTTTTGTGAATAAAATTATTTTTTTTATCCTGACGTAGGTTCTTGGACGTGTGGGAAATATGAAGAATATCATCATGATTGTACCCCAGTTCTGTTCGTTATTATACTTTCCACCTTATGATGGGGTGTATATCCGTGAAATATTCTTCGGGGTACAAATCTAGAGGGAATCATTTTTCCTGAAAGTACCCGCTAATATTTCGAGAACATATGAATTTTTTTGGAAATTTATCGCTTTATATTTATATTTGGTACATAAATTCTCCTTAGAACGGTACATTCCTCAGACTGTGTAGACACGCAATATAAATGAATTCTTCGAAATTTGCAAATTTATGAAGAAAACGGGGTGAAAGGGGATAAAAATGGTACCAACCAAACGGCTCCAACTAGAATCGTGACGCTTATTATATACGATCTTGCGTAGACGCGCAAAACAAAATGACTTTCCAAATTCGTACTTTTGGATTCACAATTGGAAAAAGGGATAAAAATGAAAAAAACGCGACGAAAGGGATAAAAATTGTACCAACCAAACGACACCAGCTGGAAACATGAAGTTCGTTATATACGTTCTTCTCTGCGCGCAAAACAAAATAACTTTCCAAATTCGTCTATTTGGGGGCAAAATTGGAAAAGGGATAGAAATGGTACCAACTAAACGACTGTAGCTGGAATGGCGAAATTTAGTGTGTGTGGAAGTTTGGGACTTTTAAATAGGTAAAATTGGTCGAGAGGGATAAAATTTTCCGCTAAAAAGAACTGAAAAAATCCCCAAATAACCCCCATATTTAGGGTATTTAGATTGATATCTTATATCCACTTTTTGAATACACTTGAATTATTATATTGATATGTATAGTTGAGATTTCACATAAGTGAGAGTGGTCTTTAAATTCATTAAAATTTGCATACAAATTTCATAATATTGTACTGCAGTTCTAGGCTAAGTCGACAGGCTCAATCTGCCTGTAGTACTGTAGAATTCTCTCCTAGATGGAGGGTATCTAAGATTCATGTAGAACCCTACAGGTGTGGATTTTGGTTGACTAATATGAGTTTTGAAGGAGTTCATTTGTATTCAAGCTCTTTCCAAATGATTTCAGGAGCCAGCTTGTCAAATGCTTTCTCAAAATCTATAAATACTAATTATAGCGGCGATCTCTAATCGGGAGATTGATCTACTACAATCCTGATGTTTGTTAACTTGGACTACGCAGGATTTCACCTGTTTGACGTATAATTGCGATCATCACTTTGTTGAGCATACTAATTATTTAATTTAAATTGAATTGAAATGTGTTTTTAAATTATTTGAATTGACTTCTACATTTTTCCAGTTATTTATTATTCTGTAATATGTCATCTACCTTTATATTCTTACATTTTTCATTTCATAAATCATTTGATCTTAACATTAATTAAGAATTCTGCTGTTGAAACTACTTCCCGGGAACAGTGAAAAGACTCCCCAGGGTGTGTGGGGTGCAACTTGAGAAGGCTTGTCGGCCGTGATAATTTATGATATAATTACCACCAATTCGTTGACCCCCGACAGGAATGGTTCTGGATTCCCCCTACCCCCCACAAAAACAACTGAACACAATTAATTAACTTCGCTATTATTTATTAATTTCATTTGGATATAATTTATTTTGTTTTGTTTCTTGTACAGATATTTCTTTCTTAGCCCGTCGTCGCCGAGAGATCATTGAACTGAAGGTGGTAGCACTTCTTTCGTTCTATTAGCTGCTATTGTCTGGCTCAGTCAGCCTACACTCAATTTCTTCGCTCCTCAAAATATATACTCGTATATATACATATGTAGTTATTTATTGTCTTACAGAATACTCCAGCCGTTGTAGTCATAAATTAGCCAACGAATAGATTTAAATCTCAACTAAAACAAAAATTATGCAACAAAAATAAAATAAAATATTATAACAAAAACAACGTTGAAAGAAAAAGAATAAAAATAAAATCAGTTCAACTGGAATGTTGTATATTTGTTGTGTTATGAATGGAAGAGTGTGGAAAAGAACAAAAATTTAGAAACTTCATTTCAAAATAACATTTGATATGTGCGATATGTGTAAATGTGATTCATATTATTTTGGTAGAGATCAAGTAAATGTTCTGCAGAGGTTTTGTCTCGCCTCGTCGACAGCCTGAGGTGAACAAACTTCAAAGTATTTTGCAGATTTACATTTCTAATATTTTAAACATAAAAATAAAAAATCATTTCATGATTTAAAGTAAAAACGCTAATGTTGTCTGATTGATTCTTTCATTTTACAAAAGAAAAACGTTCCTGCTCTTGAAAGTAACATAATAGCAGCATTTTGTGAAAAATTTACTAAACATTGTTTTGATTTTTAGTATCCTAAACAATTATTAGATTTGTGGGATGGTAATTCGTGCAGAAGTTGTGGTAGTTTTAGAACACACAGATTACACTATGCTACGAAACATTTTTCGAAGGGTTATGCCTAACATTTTCTGAATCATTTTGGCTTTCCTTACTCTAAAACGATATTAACCAACATTTTAATGGATCTATTTTTTTTTTAATTTTTTACTAAAATTCCAATTTCCGCCGAAAATTTGTACTCTGATTTTGGATATAGAAGTCAAATAACACAAACATGTATTTTCAATTAAAGGTAATAATGATGGCTACAAATGTTATGAATTTCACTTTCACATAGAAACAGTGGTTTAGGAATAGTTTGCGAAAAATTGAGAGAAAATGATTTTTTTCTCGACAAAAACTATTTTCTCTGGCATGAAAAAAATAGAGAAAAAATGGCAAAAAATAAAAATATTTTATAATATTTTTTAATATCTAACATCACAACGAAGAAAATAATGTCTGTATGTTGAAGATTTGTGGATAAATAAGAAGTTATGGACCGCTTTGAAGACGCAAGTGAATTTTATTTTTTATATTTTTCTTTAAATAGTTGGAAAACCTATTAGAAAATTGGATAACAGAATATAGATGTGATATATTATATTATTAGTAGAATAGGCACTGTTTTCTTCGTTTGTGAGACAGCTATTAAAAATAACACATGATTTCTTGACAGTTAGTACCCTTCTTGTAGAAGTAAGGAAATGGTATTTTTACAAAAATTTTAGTAATGTTTGGAGACTATATTTCTACCAAAAGGACAATAACTTCTTTAATTATTCATAAATTTTCTTCAATTAGACCTTGTTTTCTTAAATTAATTTGGTCATACTTGAAGACGACACACAATGCCGCGGATGCGGCCAAAATCGATTTTTTTAATAATTTTACAAATCATCTAATGACTCAGTTGTAATGAAGTATCGAATATATAATAAAAACCTTCGTAACATAGTTCGTACGACTAATTTTAATCAAGAACAAGTAAAAACGGCGTTAATTTAGGCCGGGCCGAACTTTATATACCCTCCACCATGGCTTGCATTCCACAGAGGTTGTCGATTTTCGTTGAAGTGCAGTAATAAAGAGTGATTTTTTTGAGGTTAGGATTTTCATGCATTAGTATTTGACAGATCACGTGGGATTTCAGACATGGTGTCAAAGAGAAAGATGCTCAGTATGCTTTGACATTTCATCATGAATAGACTTACTAACGAGCAACGCTTGCAAATCATTGAATTTTATTATCAAAATGCGTGCTCTGTTAAGAAAGTTCAGAAAGAAATAAATTGTGTTCAGCGACGAAGCTCATTTTTGGCTCAATGGGTACGTAAATAGGCAGAATTGTCGATTTTGGAGTGAATATCAGCCAGAAGCATTGCAAGAGCTACCAATGCATCCAGAAAAAGTCACAGTTTGGTGCGGTTTATGGGCTGGTGGCATCATTGGACCGTACTTCTTCAAAGATGATGCGAATCGTAACGTAACTGTGAATGGTGAGCGCTACCGTGAGATGATATCCAACTTTTTTTTGCCCAAAATGGAAGAACTGAACTTGGTTGACATGTGGTTTCAACAAGATGGCGCTACATGCCACACAGCTCGCGATTCTATGGCCATTTTGAGGGAAAACTTCGGAGAACAATTCATCTCAAGAAATGGACCGGTAAGTTGGCCACCAAGATCATGCGATTTGACGCCTTTAGACTATTTTTTGTGGGGCTACGTCAAGTCTAAAGTCTACAGAAATAAGCCAGCAACTATTCCAGCTTTGGAAGACAACATTTCCGAAGAAATTCGGGCTATTCCGGCCGAAATGCTCGAAAAAGTTGCCCAAAATTGGACTTTCCGAATGGACCACCTAAGACGCAGCCGCGGTCAACATTTAAATGAAATTATCTTCAAAAAGTAAATGTCATGGACCAATCTAACGTTTCAAATAAAGAACCGATGAGATTATTATGCGTTTTTTTTTTAAAAAAAAGTTATCAAGCTCTTAAAAAATCACCCTTTATTACAGAAACATATATTTTTTTTAATATAGCCAAACCAAAACAAAAAAAATATTGAAAAAATAATTTTATAAATAAATATAATATTTTTATTAAAGCTACTAATACGTTTATACTATATATATATATCCAAATAATGCTTCAAGTCAATTCAAAATAATAAATATTCTTATATTTATATTTTCAAAAAGCTTAAATCCCATAAATATTGGTAGATAGTGCGTGTTACAGCTGGTTGTATTTCCATTCTATTTTAATTCCAAAAGTACAAATATTGAAAATCCATTGTCTCAAGTACATAATGCAAAATTAGGTTATTTAATTATTCAACCAATTTTTGCCGTAAAAGTAAAAAAGTACGAATTTGGAAAAATCTTTTTATTTTGAATATCTACACAGTCAGAGGCCATTTGGTTGGTACCGTTTGTTTCCCCTTTTACCCCCTTAAAAGTACGACATTATAAAATCTTTTTATTTTACGTGTCTACGCAAATAGAGTGATATACACACCGAATTTCATCATTATAGGTGTAGTCGTTCAGTTGGTACTATTTTTATCCCTCTGTACCCATTATATCTCTTGAAAGTACTAATTAGGAAAAAACCTTTTATTTTTCGTGTCTACGCAGTCAGAGGAATGTATATTCTGAATTTCATGACTCTAGCTGCGGTCATTTGGTTGGTACTATTTGTATCCCCTTTTTCCATTTGAACCCCAAAAAGTACGAATTTAGAAAAATCCGTTTATTTTACGTGTCTTCGCAATCAGAGGAATGTATACACCGAATTTCATTATTCTATGTGCAGCCGATTGGTTGGTACCATTTGTATCCCTCTATTCCCATTTTACCCCTTAAAAGTACGAATTTGGAAAAATACTTTTATAATATTTATCTACTCTATTAAGGAATGTACACACCGAATTCTGTGTTTCTAGCTGCAGTCGTTTAATAGGTACCATTTTTATCCCTTTTTGTCCCATTTCACCCCCTACGAATAGAAATCACTTTTAGGTGCACGTTTTTTTTATAGGGGGATTGAGCATATCCAATATCAGGTAAGTACAAGCAGACATATTGAAAAATATGCTTAACTACTCTAAAATATTAGGGATTAGAATGGGTATTTTTAGTCCATGTGAGGAAAAATTTTTTCCCTTTGGGCCGATTTCGCCCCGTTTCAATCCCAACCGATCTACGACTACAAGACGCATTTATGGAAAATTTGAACGTTCTAGCTCCTTTCGTTTAGATGATAGCGTGCTTTCAACAGACGGACGGACATGGCCAGATCGTCTTAGAATTTTATGACGATCAAGAATATATATACTTTATAGGGTCTCGGGTCGATATTTCAAGGTGTTACAAACGGAATAACAAAGTTAGTATACCCCATCCTGGAGGTGGAGGGTATAATAAATAGGGTCACAATGGCAAAAGAGAAAGATGGTACCAATCAAACGGTAGAGCCGGAATCATGAACTTCAGGCTACCCTGATTGTGTGGACTAGTAGGATTGTAAATAGTTAAAATTGGTCAGAGGCATCAACTTTTTCCCTAACAAGGACTGAAAATAGACACATTTTTTGATGATTGCTGC
This sequence comes from Polietes domitor, assembly GCA_947397865.1. Lineage (NCBI taxonomy): Eukaryota > Metazoa > Arthropoda > Insecta > Diptera > Muscidae > Polietes > Polietes domitor. The sequence goes on from OX377621.1 coordinate 43,524,491, forward strand.
GGGAGTGTTCTTTAAAATTATTTAAATTGACTTCTACGCAAAGTCGGCAGCCTAAAATCGGTAATACTATGAAATTCACTCCGTGGTAGATTAGGCGTGGCTGAACTTAACGCTTTTTACTAGTTTTAATGTATTTTTAACTATAAATTTTCATAGTGTTAAATGAAATCTTTAAAATGTAAAGAAATTTACTCATAATTTGTATATAATAAGGCTGATATATATTTGTATATAATTGGCTGACTAGAATTTCATAGGCCTATATTTTGTTAATAGTTAAAAAACGTTCTACAGGTGCTTGTGAACCTGTCACAGAAACAACTATATTATTGAAAGTGATTTTTATACCATCTAGTACTATTATAGTTACCTTTCATAAACTGTTTGACATTCTATGTCATGTCTTTTTAAAATATGTTTAAAATTAATCAATTGGACAACGCAGCAAGTTACTATTAATGATCTTAAATGTTCCCTTAAAACCAGAACCTAAATATAGAATAAGGGCAATTAAATACATATTTTTTTGACATTTGTCGGTTAGCAACAAATTTAAGTGACAATTTTTAATCGATAATGTACCAAACATAATTTATAGCAAAAAAGCGGGATTATGCGGGACTTTTTTGTAAAAAAAGCGGGATTATGCGGGATGGAAAATTAAAGCAAGACTGGGCATTAAAAATCGGGACAGTCCCTCGAAAAGCGGGATGGGTGGTCACCTTAGTCATAACGTATACATCTATCCATAGATATTTTACTCGTGGACATTGTTTTCGTTAGAATGTCAGCTATTAAAATATAAAACAAAATAATTTTCGTATCGGCAAAAAATATTTGTCCTGGCTAAGGACCATTTTGCATCTGTATTTTATAGAATCCATTTTTTTTACAAATGTCATGGTGACATTTATTAATTGGCTGCTCACTGACACCATCATGATTTCCGGCCCATAACGACCTTCTTCTGGTGGCTTCGCAGGGACGTTTCAACCAAATAAATAATATAAATTTAATAAAAATATATTCTTTTCTTTGTTAGTATGTTAGCTATTATAAATAAAAATAAATGGTTTTTCCAGTTTTCTCCATTTATATGATAAAAAAGTATTATTTTTTTAAAAAAATCTAGTTTTTCGCAGTTTTTTGAAGACTGTTCCTAAACCACTGTTTTCATGTGGAAGTGAAATTCGCAAAATATCCCAGCAAAAACTTAGTAATGACACCTCATTATTTTTAGCATTACCTAGTAATGACAGCTCGTTACGCCCTGCATTATCTTGAAGTATGAAATAATTACTTCCTTATAATGGTTTAAATAAGTAGTTATTGGTATATTAAATTTCATAGAACTTCAGATTTTAAAAAATAATTTTCTACATTTTTGTGGTGAGTCAGAGAATAGCAGTGCTGTTGTTATAGCAGCTTAGTTATCCAGACTTAAAGAAAAACAGCACTAATTTCTGTATTTAGGTTGTTAACAAGTCGATACAATATATATAATTTAATAAAAATGTTGTTTTCATCACTTATAAAGCCCATTATTGATAATACATTATTATTGACAAATAATGACTTATTGCGTATCTTCCTGAGGCCACTTATTTTAATACTCGTTTAGAAGTAGTTATTTCTCAACTTTTTGTAAGCGTGCGTGGAAGTACTTATTTTTTTACAATCTCTTTATAAAAATAATTAGAAACGGATCCGAAAAATAAGTAGTGAAGGTTTTTGGTTTTGCCTTATTCCTCACATTACTTGTTAATGAGAGTTTTTGCTGGGATGCAGCCATAATAATTGCCTTTAGTTGAACTTATGTGCGGGTGTAATCGAAACTATATTTCCAAAATGAGAGTACATGAGAGAGTATCTTAAAGCTATATTCGACGAAAATCGGTATTTTTGTAAAAATTAAAAAAAAATATTCATAAAAAATTAATATCGTTTTCTAGTTTAGAAATCAGAAAGTGTTATACTTCGCCCTTCGTCAATTTTGCTTGCATAGTGTTATCTGGACTAAAACTGTCTGTTTTTGTTGATTGGTAAGGTTGTTTGAACACTCACTTTTATCCGATTGCCCACTACGGCAAGTGCTTAGATGTGCTCTTTGTTTGATTTGCGGAAGAATATAAAAATTACTTATTAAATGTGTTCTTAAACTGGAAACTATTTCAAGCAAATCCGAACCAAAAAAAAACAAACAAACAACAAACCCCAAAAACTAGCCAAATGAAATAAATACAAATATGTTTCAACGCAAAATTTCTAAGCAGAAGGTGTTGTCGACAAGCAACCAACTACAAACGCCACAAATTGGGAGTGTTTCTGCTTCGTTGCAGATACAAAGTAGTCTGAGTCTGAGCTGAGCTTGTCGAAAATAAAATCTGCAATATTGCTGATATAAAGCAACAACATCCGCCAAAGTAATTCGAAAAAAAAAAGAAAACAACTAAAAATAACACCCTCATATTCGACAACAACGAAGAACAGCTCAAACAAAAATTAAACCATATCAGCTATCATGTTTTTTTATGTATATCTGTCTGTAGCTATTTAACATTTCATTGTTCTTAGTCACCAAACAGAAAAACAACAACAACAGAACACGAATGAAATGAGGAATTCCTTCCTCATGGCTGCTTGGCAAAGTTTTCAATTAACACGGCTTTTTAGCTCTGGTCAACATTTAGGAAATGAAAACTGAACGCCAAGCAGCAGTGGGTGATAAATTCGACATGCCTGTGTGACCGTAGAACATCTAACAATTATAACATTAAATTACAGACATTAGTTTTTCCCAAGCAAAAGTAAAGACTCCACGACGTCCACAAAAAACTTAAACTTTAATGGATTATTGTCCAGAGAGCTAACAATAAATAAAACTAGTCCATTAAAACATCACATTACGTTACGGGACTCTGGCCCCCCCCCCCCCCAAAAAGTACGAATTTCGAAAAATCAGTTTATTTTCCGTGTCTTCACACTCAGAGGAATGTATACTCCGAATTTCATGACTCTAGCTGCGGTCATTAGATTGGTACTATTTTTATCCCCTTTTTTCATTTTAACGCCAAAAAGTGCGAATTTTAAAATATCCATGTATTTTACTTATCTATGAAATCAGAGGAATGTATACACCGAATCATTATTCTAGGTACAGCCGTTTGGTTGGTACCATTTTTATCCCTCTATTCCTATTTGACCCCTTAAAAGTACGAATTTGGAAAAAATACTTTTATATTATGTATCTACTCAATTAGAGGAATGTACACACCGAATTTCGTGTTTCTAGCTGTTGTCATTTAATATGTACCATTTTTATCCCTTTTTTGCCCCATTTCACCCCCTACAAATAAGAATCACTTTATGATGCACGTTTTTGCTATAAGGGGAATGCGCATCCAAATATCAAGCAAATATAAACAGAAATATTCAAAAAACATGCTTAAATACGCTAAAATATTAGGGATTATTATGGGTATTTTTAGTCCTTGTGAGGGAAAATTTTTTCCCTTTGAGCCGATTTCGCCTCATTTCCTATCGTTTAGATGCTAGCGTGCTTTCAACAGACGGACGGACATGGCTATTTTATGACGATCAAGAATATATATACTTTATAGGGTCGCAGATCGATATTTCAAGGTGTTGCAAACGGAATGACAAAGTTAGTATACCCCATCCTGGAGGTGGAGGGTATAAAAAGTAAATATACTTGAGTATACTACTGACGATACAATTTTGAGTGTATACAGCAAAAATGTAGCCAACTACAACGGTAATTTTAATATTTTTTTCTTCAAAAATAATATAATAATGTTATTATATATTCTTTTAATATATAATTGTTTATTCGGTAAAATATCGCAATATCATTCACACTCCAAAATATGCATAAAATTCAAAGTTTCATGGTTGTCACAGTTTTAAATTTTTTTATAAAATAATTAATAATAATTTCGTCTTATTATTATCAAAATCGGACCTCCTTCGAATATTTCTCGTTACATTAAACGCGGCAGGCGTTCTCAATTTCCAACTGCACCCACTTCCTCACAATATGAAGGTTAGATAAATATGAGGTTAAGAAAATTTTGAAAACCGTACACTGTGCGACGCAGACAAGTTTTTCAATAAATCTTAAAATTGAGACCCCTTAACCCATTACCGACCTCTGCCCCCATATGAGGGCACCTGTTTAATACTAAACAACTGAACCACAGTTTTCTTTGGGCGTTAATGGGTTAAGACACAGACATACGCCAATAAGCAAACTACCATGCCAAAAACTGGTCATTCTACCTGATCTATCTTAGTCCAGACTCATCAAAAATGAGTCCTCTCAAATGCGCGACACCCATAGAATCTGCGTTGCACATTTCCATATTTAATTCAAGAAGTATTATTTTTTTATCCCCAAAAAAATAATGTTTGGAAACAGATCCATATACTTACGTGGAAACATAGTTCCATATAGTTCGCAAGTAAAGATTTTTATATCTCGCTACAATTATTTTTATATAAAATGCTTGTACCAATTATATTTCTTTGCAATCAAACAACAATCTTATTCTCCGTGTATCAGAAAACCCCGCATTAGCAATCTCTGTTCTACTTTTCAACAAAAAAAACTTAACATATTCGTTAAAGTTATTTGATATTTATATTATATTTTTCATAGTTGCAGTTATTTCAATACCAGTATATCTTTTTGCTGATTTGTATAAGTCCATATTTGTTTTGCCACGCTCAGGGCGGGGGGAGTGTCTACTGCAAATAATTAAAAATATAGAAATTTTGTGCGAACCAACTAATCATATTCAAATCATTGTCTTCAGTTTACTTCGTCATTGTGTTGTGCCAGCGATTCTGAGAAAGAATAAAGAGCACCATCATTCGTTGTTCTGTACATTTACTTTTTTCTTGTTGCTGCTGTTAATTACTCTTAAAGCGACCTTCCTCAATTTTTGTTTTTTTTTTTTTGGCAACACCAGTCTTCACTCCCGCAAAAACGCGAAAGAAACAATTTAGAAAAAAAAAAAAATAATTTCCATAATAAAATTAGCATAATAATAAGCACCAAATGATTTTTGACACTTCAAACTTGTGAACACAACAAGTCGACGCCATGGTGGTGAATTCCGAAATTTTTACTATCAAAAAAAGTAAAAGAGGAGACGCAGCAAGTGGTTCCAAATGAACCATAACATTTGCAACTATGTTTATAGTATCTGGAAACATAGGTTCTAATAAATATAGATTAGTGCAATTTATGGAACAGGTTAAGATTGTGTATTAGGAGTGTTATAATTAGAAACGAATCACGTGGTATTAAATAAAAATATAAAATTAAAAATAAGAAAAAATGTGAAAAAAATTATATTATAAAAAAATACATTGAAATAATTGACGCACCTTCGGCGACTGGTTTCACTGATGAGGCTTAGATCTTTTGTTTTTTTTTTTGTCTTTTTATCACTTAATTATCATCACCTCTGCAGTCAATCTTTATACCCAAGAATTTTGAATTGTATAAACAAACATATTGTATTCCTTGCATTTGATAAATCGTTATGGTTGATTTGGTTACTTTTCAAATAGCGAAACAATTTGCTTTTAATCTACAGCGGAACAAGATTTATTTGACATTAATCGATCTTTATGAAACAGGAAATACATTAAGTGTAAGATAATTATGGCGTAGCAATTATATTTGGAAGAGCTACGAGGAGTGTTCGTAAAGTTAATTTAACTAAGTTGGGATATAAGTAGTAGTTCTTTTGGAGTTTGATATCAATTTTTCGTTAATGCACACCGATCATTTTCAATTTTCCCACACCAATCTTAGTGAGGGAAAGTAGGGATATAAGTAGTAGTTCTTTTGGAGTTTGATATTAATTTTTCGTTAATGCACACCGATCATTTTCAATTTTCCCTCACCAATCTTCCACATCCTAGAATAAATTCTGAACAGAAACTGACATTTTTTATATCAATCATTGCAAGAGAGTCTAGAGCATTTTCATTCAAACGGAGAAATGCAAACGACACTATTAATCCCATATTCTATAAAGATAATCTGTAGATAATAAGATGAATATGAAATGATAGAATTGCCGAGCAGCCCTCGTTCGAAGATATGTATATATTGATGTATTTAACAAATATTTTCTATTAAAAATCATCTTCATAACTCAAGTGATTCTACTTTCAATAATCGAGAACGACAAAAACATAAAACAAATTGAAATTCATTGAGTTCAATATTCGTTGTTATGTTCTTGAAAAAGATGAAATAAATTTGTTAGCGTACATTAAGCGTGTTTTATTTGACAGCATCATATTTTGTTAGTTAAGCGACATCTAAATCAAAGACGAATGAAAGAATTATTTATATTATTTATTAGCGGAAGACAGACAATTTCTTAGTAGAAGACTCTACTCATAACTTGAAAGCAGCAATCTTATTGATATTGATAATTGAATATGTCAAGACCAGGGAAATCATGATTAGCTCTGGTAAAACCCAAGCAATTTACTTTACACGGAATATTAAATTATTCTTCATTTAGAATTAACGATATCGTCATTCCTTGGGGTGATAAAATCAAACGTTTAGGAGTATTCTTGCCAAAAAGTTGCTTTTCAACGAGCATATCAACTATTTTGCTCATAAAATACACATTTCTGATAAATCTCACGTCCACTACCTATATTAAATCGGTGGTAAGTATCCTGACATTTTAATAATGTCTTAACATCTTGCGTTAATTTAATGTCGTACTCTTATATGCGACTCCGGTATGGTGTCAAACATAGGATTAACATTTAACAATCTTCAAAACAATATCCCCAAAGTGATATATCATTTTCCGAGAGACAATTTTATATTTAAATAAATTAAATTTGGTGAACGTTTCTAGTACTGCAAAACATATGTCCTAATTTTTAGAAAACCTGACAATCTGTAACGTTGAAGCTATGCATATATTGAGGGTTTACACAACCAGCCATAACTTTTGTTCTGTGAACTTATTATTTGAATATATTAAGTAAGTTTCAGTCGGTTAAACCCACTTCTATATATCCTCAACCTCAGAGAACATGTCTATGGAAGGCCTTAAATTTTATTTTTTTTTTAATTTTAACCTTAGCGCCCGATAATTGTAATATCGTGATCAAATATAATATAGAAGTTGCAAAGGATTTAATTTTACCTAGGATTGAGAGAGTTGTGTGGATGGGGGTATACTAACATTGTCATTCCGTTTGTAACACCTTGAAATATCGACCTGAGACCCTATAAAGTATATATATTCTTGATCGTCATAAAAATTCTAAGACGACCTAGCCATGTCCGTCCGTCTGTTGAAAGCACGGTAGCATCTAAACGAAAGGAACAATGATGTCCAAATTTTCAGTAAATGCGGTCGGGATTGAAATTGGGCGAAATCGGCTCAAACGGAAAATTTTTTCCCTCACAAGGACTAAAAACACCCATAATAATCGCTAATATTTTAGCGTATTTAAGCATGTTTTTTGAATATGTCTGTTTATATTTGCTTGATATTTGGTATGCGCAGTCCCCTTATAGCAAAAACGTGCACTTTAAAGTGATTCTTATTTGTAGGGGGTGAAATGGGACAAAAAAGGTATAAAAATGGTACATATTAAACGACAACAGCCAGAAACACGAAATTCGGTGTGTACATTCCTCTAATTGAGTAGATACATAATATAAAAGTATTTTTTCAAATTCGTACTTTTAAGGGTGAAATGGGAATAGAGGGATAGAAATGGTACCAACCAAACGGTTGTACCTAGAATAATGAAATTCGGTGTATACATAGACAAGTAAAATACACGGACTTTTCAAAATTCGTACTTTTTGGGGTAAAATGAAAAAAGGGGATAAAAATAGTACCAATCAAATGACCGCAGCTAGAGTCATGAAATTCGGAGTGTACATCCCTCTGACTGCGTAGACACGAAAAATAAAAGGTTTCATTCAAGGTCATCATTCGTACACCATCTACCAATATTTATGGTATTTAAGCTTTTTGTAAATATAAATATAAATATAAGAATATTTATTATATGAATTGACTTGAAGTATTATTTCGATATGTAAACGTATTGGTATCCTTGCCTTATAAGCGTGGTTTGAAATAATAACAAGTAAGAAGGCGTTAAGTTCGGCCGGGCCGAATCTTATATACCCTCCACCACGGAGTGCATTCCACAGTATTACCAGCAGATTAAAGGATGCCGACTTTACATAGAAGCACAGTACCATATTACGAAAATTGTGATATTTTTATGCAGATTACTATATTTGTTTACTATTTCAAACTACAATGTATACTTAAGCGCACTGTTTAAAATCGACTACTATATATAAATAAAATGCTGAAATTGTGAAAGTGAACATGCCTAAATATTAGGCGATTGTCAGTCGCCATTAGAAAGAAGCATTTTCAGATACAGACAAAGTGATAAGAAAAGTATAAATTTTAAAGATATCTCCATTATCCATTATCGCCCCATTATCCGCCCAAATGTACAAATTTCGAAAAAAAACCTTTTTCGAGTCTTCATAGTCAGAATGTATACACCGAATTTCATGATTTCAACTTCAGCGGTTTGGTAGGTCCCATTTTTATCCCTCATTTTAATTATATCCCTTAAAAGTACGAATTTCGAAAAATCCCTCTATTTTACGTGTCTATGATTCTTGCTGTTGTCGTATCATTGGTACCATATTTTATCCCTTTTTGTCCCATTTATTTTCTTTGTGGTGCTTCGAAGCTATAAGAGGAATGTATATATTTGTATACTATGTATATATAATGGAAATAATACTTCAATTCATAAAATAAATATAAGGGAGCAATCATAAATACCCTAATTATTGGGGGATAGAGAGTGTATTTTCAGCTACGGTCGTTTGGTTGGTTGTATTTCCATCCTATTTTAATTTCAAAAGTATAAATTTTGAAAATATCTTATCTCTCGCGTGCGCAGTATAAGACAACTTCATGATTCTACCATTTTTTGTCGTAAAAGCAAAAAAATTAAGTACAAATTTGGAAAAAAAAATTTAACGTGGCTCTGACTGCATAGGAATGTATACACCGAATTCCATGATTCTATCAGCGGCCATTTTGTTGGTACCATTTTTATCCCCATTTTCCAATTTTGCCCCCTCAAGAGTACGACTATCTAAAATCTCTTTATTTTACGTATCTACACAATTAGAGGGATGTACGCACAGAATTTCATCATTCTAGCTGTATTCGTTTAGTTGGTACTATTTTTATCCCCTGTAGCCATTGTATCCCTTGAAAGTACGAATTTGGAAAAAGCGTTTTATTTTTCGTGTCTACGCAGTCAGAGGAATGTATACTCTGAATTTCATGATTCTAGCTGTACCCATTTGGTAGGTACTATTTGTATCCCCTTTTCCATTTGAACCTCAAAAAGTACGAACTTTGGAAAGTTCTTTTATTTTACGTGTCTACGCAATCAAAGGAATGTATATATCGAATTTCATTATTCTAGGTGCAACCGTTAGGTTGGTACTATTTTTATCCCTCTATCCTCATTTAACCCCTTAAAAGTACGAATTTAGAAATACTTTTATATTATGTATCTTGCAAATATCAAGTAAATACAAGCTAATATGTTCAAAAAACATGCTGAAATATTAGGGGTATTTTCAGTCCTTGTGAGGGAAAAATTTTTTCTCTCTGGGCCGATTTCGTCCACTTTCAATCCCAACCGATCTACAACAATAAGACACATATAGGAAAAATTGGAACCTCCTAGCTCATTTCGTTCGGCCGCTGTCGTGCTTTCAACAGACAGACAGACGGACATTAGACCGGTCCTTATTTCTTTTGAATTTGTATGACGGCAAGCGCTAAAACTACTCTATTTGAACCTAAAAATACACAAAAAAAATTTGAGCTTGATTGGACAATTTTTAGGCCAACAATTGTTTGTCATTAAAGTTAGTTACTATCATATAGGGGAAATTATCACCTTTGGTGCTCTTTTTTTGGCATAACTCGAGAACCACTAGTCCGATTTTGTTTAAATAAATTGAAAAATAATTAAGAATTACAATTCCTTTAAAATGTGTATATATAGCGTTTTTCTATATAATCAACAGTTTAGCCGGTAAAAATAAATGTATGAAGAAAATAAATATTTTTTGCCTAAAATATTAATACTTTTTATTTTTTAAATTCATAGAAAATCCAAAACGAACAAATACATTTTAAAATTAAAAATCTAAAGCGATGACAACCAAAAGACTTCGATCGGATGATGACATTATGTTAATTGGCGTAATGGACCACCAAATTACTGGAGCTAAATTACCAGGAAGAAAACAAGTGCTACAAGTTTTATTTTATAATTTAAGAATAGTTGGCTTAAATTTAAGAGAAAGTTCTAGATTAGTCGTTGCTGAGGTCAGCACGTTTTGGCAAAAAGCACGAATTCCAACACACCATGAAAAACACTGCATTGAGAAGCTGGAAAAATTATACAACAAGTGGAGAGATATTACAAAGCATGGTCGAAAAACAGAATGTCAAAACAGGAAAGAAACTGAATTTCAAGATAAATTAGATGATTTATTCGATATCGCACATGCAAACGCGTTTGAATTAATTAAAATACAAGAAGACAAAGAGTTCTTAAAAAAGCAACGAGAAAAAGGAAGACCAGGTTGTATGCTAGGAACGGATAAAATTGTAATGCAGAAAGAAAAGCGAAAGGCAGTCCAGAAAGAACAAGAAAACCAGCGTCGAATAAAAGAAGATGAACGAAAAGAGTTATATGAATAACAGATTCAAAGAGGTATACAATTAAATATTCTATCTTTGAAGCAAATCAGAATTATTGTTGTAAAACAGGTATGATTGACATTGACGACGAAAACGGTATTGAAGTTGTAGCATCAACATCAACATCTGTATCAAATCCAAATCCAGGTATATCAGGTATCTCCAGAGGTAAAACAATTTTTTTTACACCAAGACTGCTTTCAACTTTGGATAAGTGGAAAATCACTGATGGTGCTGCAGTTCATATCCTAAGCGCAACTGCTGACGCGTTGGGCTATGATATCGAAGATCTTATACTAAATAGATCATCAATTCGTCGAATGCGTCAGAAGCATCGTGCAACAACAGCACAAAACATTGCAGCAAACTTTGATGTAAGTACTGTAATGTGGGTTTTCCCTATGCTTCTTTTTTATGTTTTGAGTATAAATTAAGAAACTTGAGTTTTTATTTCCAGATTCCACGTAGTTTTGTTTTGCACTGGGATGGTACAATGTTACCAGAAATTAGTGGCAGGGAAAAAGTTGACCGCTTGCCAATCATAGTCTCATCTCAAGGTATCGATAAACTACTTGGCATTCCAAAGTTAAAATCTTCGAGTGGAAAAGGAATATCAGATGCCGTGTTTAATTCAATAAATGAATATGAAATGCTTGATCTAGTTCAAATAATCTGCTTCGACACAACTGCTCATAATACAGGAGTTCAAAGCGGTGCTGCTGCTCTGCTTGAAGGAAAACTAGGTCGCGATTTATTATATTTTCCCTGCAGACACCATATTTACGAGTTGTTGATCCGTAAAGTGTTTGAAATTAGAGTGGCTACTACAGCCGGTCCAGAAGTGATCATTTTTAATCGCTTTAGCAAATACTGGATTAATATTGACAAATTAAACTACAAGAGTTGTTTAGAAGATGAACACATTATTACAGTATTGACTGCTGAAGAACGTGGAACAATTTAAAATTACTGTCTAGATAACTTAAAACAAGCTCATAGCAGACGCGACTACAAAGAATTATTGCAATTAGTTGTCACTTTTCTTGGTGGTACGGTGCCGAATTTTAACACCTTTCGTATACCTGGTGCAACTTCTCATGCTCGATGGATGTCAAAATGTATTTATGCACTTAAAATGTATTTGTTTCGTAATGAATTCAATATGACCAACCAAGAGTTAAACGGTATACGTAGTGTCTGTCTGTTCGTAGTTCGTATTTATGTAAAAGCCTGGTTTGGATGCACTAAAGCAATTGAAGCACCAAATCAAGACTTAAATTTAATTAAAAATATTATGGCTTATCCTGAAACGGATATAGCTCTTGCTTTGCTACAAAAAATCAGCAATCATTTGTGGTATTTGTCGGAAGAAGCAGTCGGTCTTTCATTCTTCGATCCTAATGTAAGTGTTGCAATTAAAAAAAATGGTTCAGGCAATTAATGTTGAAGCAAATACAGAGAAATGCAAGCGAATAATAACTAATCCAACAAATATCGGCACATTTGCGCAAAAAAGATTTAAGCAATTTTGTAAATTCCAATACACACGCATTCTTTGATCGTTTAGAAATTTCAAAAGAATTTTTGCAAGTTGATCCATCGGATTGGAATGAAAGATTTGACTACGCTCACGGATCACAAAATTGTAAAAACCTATCTGTAGTGAATGATGCAGCTGAAAGAGGCGCCAAATTCATTACAGATTATAATAATAAATTAACCCACAACGAAGAGGAGAAACAATTCCTTTTTCAGGTGGTTAAAGAATATAACATGAATTATCCCACTTTTAAAAAGACTTCACTATTAAATTAAAATAATATTAATGTTACTATGAGTATGTAATTAATAAAAATATTTAAGTTTATTCTTAATTTTCAAATAAATGTAAATAAAATAAAAAATATATATATTTTTGCTTTATTTCTCATAATAAAAACAAAAAGGTGCTTGGGGCACGGCTAAAAATTATCCAATCGTTGTCAAATTTTTTTTTATGCTTTTTGGGACTAAAACGAATATTTTTAGCGCTTGCCGTAACATATATTCGAGAAAATAAATTTGTCCATATAAATAAGGACCGGTCTAACGGACATGGCTATATCATCTTAGAATTTTACCACGACCCAGAATATATATACTTTATGGGGTCTCCGATGAATATTTCAAGGTGTTACAAACGGAATGACAAAGTGAATATACCCCCATCCTGGAGGTGGAGGGTATAAACAAATTATATTTTTGTTTAAAATTATTTTTACAATATTTTTATTTGTTTTAATTTGGCTGTATTAAAAAAATTACATTTTCCTGTATGTTACTGCACTTCTACGAAAATCGACAGCCTCTGTGGAGTGAACCTTTTTATCACATAAAACACTACTATTATTTGCATTTGTTCCCACATGGCATTGGAATTGCACAACTTTCTAAATTAACTGTAAGAGTAATTAAGTTTGTTTTCATTGCCTGATGGCCGATTATCTATGGATGTTCAGTTCGTTCGTTTCCTTTTTTATTTTTTTTATACATAAAATAAAATAAATTAAATAAAATTTATGATATTTATCAACAAGAGGTGCGATAGACATCATGTTCTAACCGTTCGCGGGCTGGCCATAATATCATAGATTGTCGTTGATATTAATTGATTTTGAAACGTAGCAATTAAAAACCATGGGAAATGTCGGTTAAAATTGACTGCTAGTTGAATAAGATGCTAGACAGCACAGACAAGACTTGCACAATTGATTTGTCATCACAGTTAGTATGGGTAATATCGCAGTCCTCTCAATAAAATTGTTTTTTTATTTTGTTGCTATTAAAATAAAGAGGTTGTAATATACATATATTTTTTCGTTACGGTACACAAAATATAGCACTTAGTTATTAAATATTCTGTAGGAAAAAAATAAAATAAAATTCCAAAAAAAAAATTCAAATGAAGATATCAAAAAAACAAAAGAATTGATTTAGGAAAGCATTTCATATATATGAAGAAACAGCACGTTTTCTAAAAAGCCGTCTGGCATTTTTAATTTTGCTAAACAATCCGTTTTGTTACAGTCACAGCAAATGAGCTTCGCTTTGAAGTACAAACCAATATAAAACAATATTTATATTCCTGCGAAATGTGACCAATAAATTAATAGATATATGTTTTTTTCCGTCGCACAATAAACGTTCGCATAAATAAAATAATATAAAATGACAACATAAATAAGATGGACAAGCAAACTACGAGTCTTTTGGGGGAGGGCAGTGAATGCTGTCAATGGTCGCCGTTGTCGTTGTCTTCATTTCGCTACATTTTGCACTCATTTTAATTAATACGCGCGCATTCATGTTTTTATGTTTTATATTAAAACCCATTTATCAGATCATAAATTCGTATCTAAATGGAATATTTAATAAAGTACCAGAAGGCGCGAAACTACATACAACGAGCGCGATGATCATTTTATATGCTTAAAACTAGCGCTGTGAATGGCATATTAAAATAGTTTCGTATTGGAAACGAACACACGCTCGGACACAAGAATACAACAAACAAAACACCAGTAGCTCTCAAAACATTTTGAAGATGATTTGCTTGAAAGGTGGTTTTTTCGAATTTTCAAAGTGACAACAAAATGATGATGTTGATGGCGGCGATGTTGGCGGTGGTGGTGCGGGTGCTGGTGCTGCTGCTGCTAGTGAAACATTTAACATTTAAGGAAATGTTTTTATTTTAAATTATACTTGAATGAAACTGCTTTAAGCGCAAAGAACTTCTGAGGTGTTATAAAAAGGTCGGCATATTGTCGACTGGTATTTTGGTTTATTCTTCAAGAACAGTGGGACAGAAGGTAACAAACGGAATTTTAGTTTGGGAAAATATTTTATTCGTTATCTGTCTTGACGAAATACAAACGAAAAAACTAAGACAAATGAGCGTTGGCACGGCATAAATATTGCTGGGTAACTATACCTGCATATACACATACTTACATATGCAACTCAATGAGATACTTGATGCGATTTTTTAAACGCAAATTCGGCAAGTGAGTTGTGCTTCTCGTTCGTTTGTGAGAATCATCTCCTTATAGAGGCCGGGTTTGATGCTGAAAAGTCGCTGCGAAGCCACTTGAAAAGACTTTTGACATGGTCGAAATCATGATGGCGGTAGTCTGCTGCCAAGTAATGAATGCCACCATGCCATATGTAAATAAATTTGCATTCTATTAAATATAGATGCAAAATGGTCTTGAGCCAGGACAATATCCCAGTTCAAATCAAATATTGATTAAAGACCAAAAAATAAAAAAAAATAAAACTAAGACATTCATTTTTATTTTCAAGTTTAAGTTTGACTTTTGCAAAATGGGACGCTAATGGGAAATATTAAAAACTTACTTCCAAAGTAGCAAGCCTTTAACGCTAACTGTAAGAAATTTACGTGTGGAATTTACGAGAAGATATCGGTCTTCAATTCAGGCTTCATGAAGCTGATTTTCATTTCTCGGTGGCTATATAACTAAGCAAAATTGCCGCAGAGAAGCCACACGTGACTATTGAGAAGCCAATGTACCCACAAGGAGTCACTGTTTGATGTGGATTTTGGTATGTAGTAAAATATTGGGTTGATTGGATGAGGTACTGCGGAGCCAGTCGTGGTAGTCAAATAAATGATATTGCGTTCCTTTATTAAATCATAAAATTCAACCTTTCCAATAAAACCAGAAATTTAAAAAAATAATCCGTACATTTTTATACTTAAATTATTATTTTTATTCTAATTTAAAGTTTTAAATGGCCCACCCTATATTTCATATAACTCCCTATATTTCATATTTTGAATTTTTTGATGTAATATTTCTTTCAAAACAAATTTTCTTTTAACACATCAAAAATTGGATCGCTTGGAATGCATTACTGAGGTTTTTTGGGGGTGTGTGTTGCCCTTACCATACAGACACGTGATATAAAGACATTTTTCGAAATTTGTACCTTTAAGGAAACACGGCGCTAAAAGGGATATAAATGGTACCATTCAAAGTAGATATTGCGGCTAGTATAATGAAATTCAGTGTATACATTCCTCTAACCATGTAGACTCGCTAGATAAATTGATTTTTCGATATTTGTACTTCTAAGGGGACCAGGGACAAAAAGGGATAAAAATGGTACCAACATAAGTATCGTGGATAAATGGATTTTTCGAAATATGTACTTTTAAGGGAGAGCGGGGCAAAAAGGGGATAAATATACTTTAAATTACTGCGAAATTCGTTATATACATTGATCTGACCACGTAGACGCGAAACATTAATGGATTTTTCGAAATTTATAATTTTAAAGGGGCAGCGGGACAAAAATGGTACCAAGCTAAATTTTGCTGGTAGACATATGAAATTTGGCGTGCGCTTTCCTCAGACATACATAAACACGCAAGAAATGAATTTTCAACATTTTTATGTTTAAGGACAAAACGGGACAAAAGGGATAAAAATGGTACCAACCAAAGTATTACAGCTAGCATAACCGAATTCGGTATATTCATTCCTCCAACCATGTAGACGCGTAAGATAAAAGTAATTTTCAAAATATGCACTTTTAAGGGGGGACGAATCAAAAAGGGTTAGAAACGGTACAAAAAATGGTACCAATTTGTTATGTACATTGCTTTGAGCACCTAGACGCGCAACATAATTGGCTACGTAAGCACGTAACAAATGCATTTTTCGATATTTTTGCGTTTAAAAGAGAGCGGGAAAAATGGTACCAAACATAGTATTGCAGCTAGAATCGTGAAATTCGTTGAGTTTTCAAAATTAGTACTTTTAAGTGGGATAAACAGAGGTAACGTTCCTTCCAGCTATAATCATAAAATGCTGTGTATGCATTCATCTAACTAGGCAGACACGCAATGTAAAGGTATGTTTCAAAAATATTAATTTTAGAAGGGAAACGGCACATAAACTGGATCATTTTCGGAACAAGAAAAGCCAAACAGTTATTACTGAGACAATGTCCACCTTATTTGTGTACAAAGTGATTGATGTGAAAAATGTCTGCATGTGAAGAGGTGGGCTTTTGGTAGAGACATATTATGATAAAAATTTTATAGAGACATATTACGTTTTAAAAATCTCCCTTTAGATCCTTTGTCTCCCAGGATCACATTTTTCTCCCCATGTCAAAGAGTTGAGCTTTTACAACATGACTGCGGCGAAGAATAGATAGGAAGGAGGGTGCCTTCGAACTGGTTGTTTAGAGTAATATTTAAAGTATACTTCTTTGAAAATTATTAAAGAATTTTTTTTACTCGAAGAAATCTAAACATTCTAAACAATTTTAATTACAAAAAAACTAAAGTAATTGATATTTTTGCTCATAGATTATTGTCCTCTCATTGAATATTAAGATTTTATGTCAGGTAAAAATGTGTACAAATTCTAGTTCCACAAAGTGGATTAAAATATTGTTGAAACAAGTAAAAACGGCGTTATATACCCTCCAGCTTGGATTGCATTCCACAGAGGCTGTCGATTTTCGTTGAAGTGCAGTAATATTACAGGAAAATATAATTTTTTTAATATACAAATATTGAAAAAATAATTTAATAAATAAATATTTCAATCCATGCTTATAATGTCTACCAATACGTTTACACTATATATGTCGAAATAATACTTCAAGTAAATGCAAAAAATATTGTTTTCTTATATTTACATTTTCGAAAAAGCTTAAGTACCATAAATATTCGTAATTTATATTTAATTTGTATTTCCATTCTATTTTAATTCCAAAAGTACAAATTTTGAAAATCCATTATCTCAGTACATAGCACAAAATAACCTAACTTTATGATTCAACTAATTTTTGTCATAAAAGTAAAAAGTACGAATTTGGACACATCTGTTTATTTTGCGTGTCTATGCAGTCAGTGCAGAATGTATACACCGAATTCCATGATTCTAGCTGAGAATTGGTTGGTACCATTTTTATCCCTTGTTTTCCCATTTTACCCCCTTAAGAGTACGACTTTCTAAAATCTCTTTATGTTACGTGTGTACGAAATATGAGGGATGTACACAACGAATTTCATCATTCTAGCTATAGTCGTTTAGTTGGTACTATTTTTATCCCTCTGTACCCATTGTATCCCTTTAAAGTACGAATTTGGAAAATTCCTTTTTTTTTTTGTGTTTACGCAGTCAGAGGAATGTATACTCCGAATTTCATGACTCTAGATGCGGTCATTTGGTTGGTACTATTTTTATCCTTTTTTCATTTTAACCCTAAAAAGTACGAATTTCGAAAAATCCGTTGATTTTACGTTTCTACACAATCAGAGGAATGTATATACCGAATTTAATTTTTCTAGGTGCAACCGTTTGGTTTGTACCATTTTTATCCCTCTATCCCATTTTACCCCTTAAAAGTACGAATTTGAGAAAAATATTTTTATATTATGTATCCACCCACTTAGAGGAATGTACACAGCGAATTTCGTATATCTAGCTCTTGTCGTTTGATATGTAGCATTTTTATCCCTTTTAGCCCAATTTTACTCCCTACGAAAAAAAATCACTTTATGGTGCACGATTTTTTATAGAGGGGATGCGCATACACAATATCATGTAAGAAGAAGCAGACTTGTTGAAAAATATGCTTAAATACTCTAAAATAAAAATATTTTCATTTATTTATTTATTCATTCATATTTCTATGGAGTACAATCCTTACAGACAAGCCAAACTTAAAAGTAAATTAAATCTAGGGTTTCCTTAAATCTATTTAAAGTATATGACAAATCTATATCATGCTATATTATTATGTTATTATATTCCTTCATGGACCTCAGAATAGGCTCCAAAGAAGCATATTTAGTTCTATGAAAAGGAATATTAACAAATTCATTATGCCTTAGACATCTAGATGGAACATTAAAACAAATAAGACTAAGCAAAAAGGGACAATCGATAAGACCACAAATTAGTTTATACATAAATAAAATTGAGCTCTTTCATCTACGACTTGATAAAGACTCCAAATGAATTAGTCGACACATAGCTTTATACGTCGGCACGGGATTGACAAATGGCACAGAAATTAAATTAGGGATTATTATGGGTATTTTTAGTCCTTGTGAGGGAAAAATGTTTCTCTTTGGGCCGATTTCGCCCCGTTTCAATCCCATCCGATCTACGACTATAAGCCGCATTTATGGAAAATTTGGACGTCCTAGCTCATTTTGTTTAGATTGCTAGATCGTCTTAGAATTTTATGACGATCAAGAATATATATACTTTATAGAGTCTTAGGTCGATATTATACGCGATGGAAAAATGAACAAGAATATTCACATGTTTTCTTTTATAATATGAATAATAACTTATAGAGCCTTATGTTAAATTTTCTATAAAAATAATACTACTCGCAACAATTGTTTATTGGAAATTAAAACTTTCCCGCAACATGTTTCACGCTTGTGCCATAAAAAGAAGAAATTAGCACCTGTACAGAAACGTACTTTGCTTTGCAGCAAGTGCACATTAAAAAAACATTTAACAACATTTCTGCATTGCCTTGACATTGCCAAATTTCCGGGATTTTGATGTGCTTTACTCTGTGATCTTGGATTCAAATAGTCTTTGCGCGTAGACCTTCAGTAAACCTGTTGAGCTTTTGTTACACTTTAAAATACACATGCATTTTTGGCAGCACTTAATTGACAGCTAAGCCTCTTATAACGCGACAATAGAAATATTTTCTATTTATGTTGAGTTGAAATTGAAGTATAATTGTAAATTAGCCATATTTATACGCTTCACAGCGAATTATGGCTTTGTGCTGTTGTTTGTAACACTCAATGGGAGGCAAGATCAAACGTTTCGTTTATTATTTCGATCGACACAATTAATTTAATTTTGTTTGTATCCGAGTAGTCGACCGTGTGTTTGTTTGTTTGTCCCTCCTTGTCTTTTAATCAAAATACAATTTCAATGAAATTTGGCAGAGTTCAATTGTTGGGCCTATAGACGCTATTGAATCTTTAGAGGTTTAGATCAACCCCCGTATAAATATTACTTCAAGCCTGACCAAGTTTGGCTGATTGATTGACTGACACATCAACTTATAGCTCACCTACAGTAAAAGTGACCCATATCTATACATATAACTTTTGTGTGACTGAGTGCCTGTCCAAAAACTCGGCTGGAGCTCGAATCTTGAAATTTCTCATATATAGCTTGGCTTGGTACTGGAGCATCAATTAACTATGCACCTCCAGCGTCGAAGAGTGCAACCTGTTCAATAAACTTAATTGATAATAAATGGCATTTAAAATTCGATTGAGTCAAGTATAAATAGTCAGTTGGTTGGTAGTTTAAGTTACCTATTTGTACTTGACGCAGTGGAAAAAATTAATTTAACGCTACTTAAATGTACTTATCCGGTTCATCAGGTGCTGTTTTTTTCTTTTTTACTGCTGCTTGATGGCTGGCTGCTGTTGTTGATGCGAATATCAATGCGATAGACATTTTTGATAGACATTGAACAGAATGAAAACAAATTATAAACAAATTTCATAATCACTCCAGCAGACTATCCCACTGTGCAACATTAATCAATTAGAAGATTTCAACATCAATCATAGAAAGACAAAATCTTCGAGCTATTAAAGTACGTTCGTATGTATGTATGTACGCAGGTATGTACATATGTATGGATGTCTGTACATAAAACTATCTACTTTAGGTGTCTGCACTAATAGAACGTTGGGGTTAGTTCATCTAAATATGACAGTGGCCTTGAATAAAGTGTAAGAACTGATTCAAAAGAACTGAAAGAACGAACAGCAAAAGAACGACCAAAAATAGTATTTGATAAACTTCACGCAGACTGACAAAACTAAAACAATTTAGAATTTAAACAGAGTTCTGCAGACGCAAATACACTGGATGGAATACACAGTTGTACGTTAGAGAGGGTCGTGGTATCCAAAGGTCCCACAATTGCTAAAGCGAGGAAAATAAATCCCAAAAATAAATATGTTCCTTTAGCAAAGTAATCGTCATTTCTTTACTTCGATCGGGGATGAGAAGAAAAAAATATTATTAGCAGCTATGTCCATGGATAATTTTTTTTTTTTAAATTAGACCCTTTTTATTTTGAAAGTTAATTGCCTACATAAATTTAAAATTGGTCATATTCAAGTGAACCGTCCGAGAGAATTATTTTAGTTATATATTTCCTGATTTTTTTACCTGAAGTCATCCTTCCAAAATGAATATACTTATGGCATATATCTAAATGAAGGTAGGTAAGAACTATCAAAGACAAAATAATTTTATCGCTCAAAAGATCCGAGGCTTTAATAATATGTAAGAGGCAATAAATCAGTTTTTGTGCTCCGTTACACGTAAAACTAAAAATTGCATAAAACTTTTTGAGAAAAACAAATTGAAAATTGTATAAAATCTTTAAAAATTAAGATATCACAACAAAATCTTATATTTATAACCGCTGTCGACATTATATAGAAGTGCACTACCATATTAGGAAATTTCTGATGCTTCATTATTATAATATGAATATTCCTCTACTATATATAAATATAAAACATCAAGTGTAAACGAAAAGTGAACATTAGACAGCAATCTTCAATAGTCTCACCTAAATATTATTAGGTAGAAACAATTCCCTTAAGCCAGATTTTCCCCATTTTCAATTTCTTGATTCCAGCTACAGCCTAAATGTCTGTACCATACTGCTAGGAAAATTTCTAATATTGAATATCCAATATGTTTCACAACAGAATATACACACCTAACTTCATGATGTTAGCTATAGCCGTTGAGAAAAATTCATTCCTCTTACTTTCCGCGTCTACGCAGTCAGACGAATGGAGATACGAATACCGGAAGATCTCTTTTTTCGCGGCTACTCAGTCGAAGAAATGTGCACACCGAACTTCATTATTACAGCTGCAGCCGTTTGGTTGGTACCATTTTTACCCCCATTCGCCCCATTTTCCGCATAAAGGTAAAAATTTCGAAAAAAAATCCTTTTTTGGTTCGCATTTTCAGTCAGATAAAAGTATACAATGAATCTCATGATCTCATCTTCAGCGGTTTGGTTGGTATCTTTTTTATCCCTCTTTTTCTATTGTATACTTTAAAAGTACGGATTTTGAAAAATCTCTCTACTTTACGTATCTATGCAATTGGAAGGATTTACATTTCAAATTTCATGTTTCTAGCTATTGTCGTATCATTGGTACCATTTTTATCCATTTTATCCATTTTTGTCCCATTTCGTCCGCTAAAATTTTAATTTAATTTTTGAGGAATATGCGCAACAAATTTCAAGTGCATATAATGCAGAAATTTAAAAAAATTCTTAAATAGTCCAAATATTAGGGGATATTTTTAGTCCTTGTTAGGGGAAAAAATTTTCCTCCGGGCCGCTATCGCTCACTTTCAATCCCAAGCGATCTACGACCATAAGACACATTTCGATCGTCTAGAATTTTACCACGATCCAGAATATATATACTTTAGGGAGACTCCGGCGAATATTTCAAGGTGTTACAAACGGAATGACAAAGTGAATATACCCCGATCCTTAGGTGGAGGGTATAAAAATATACTCAAGCATTGACAATTTTGAAGTGGACCTACCGGGGAGATCTGTCTGCCAAAATGATCATAATTTGGCACTATGAATTAATTCTTCTTTACGATAAATAACTATGTGAAGAAAGAAAGAAAAAAGAAGCGAAATGCTGCTGTCGCATTTTTGGAAAAGCGTTCAAAATAAGAACCGCTTTTTAAAAGTGTATAACTTCTGATTGAAGTAACGGCGAAATTGGTTTAAAATTCGAGCAAATAACGAGATCTATACAAAACTAACCTCTCCAAAAAATATGATTTTTTTCTTGTCACTCAGATGACTCTTAAACGTATTGAGGTACACGCACATCTAAGTTCTGTTTTGTAGGTATCTATGAACACCATTGCACTCAGAATTGGCAGTCATTTCAAAATTTGACATGTCCGTGGTGAACGAATATGGAGGGTCACCCAGTGGCCCCCATACACACTACGGACCCAAAACTTTCCAAATTATCTGAAAATCTCCTATGCCTGTGAAATTTCGTCAATAAGCAACTTTCCATTCAAAAATTACAAAATTATTAAAAAAAATCGATTTTTAATTTTAAGAAAAATGAGACATGGTCCATGGACGTTTTTTCATGATTTTTCCATTTCTTTTGGATCTTCAGATTTCTGCGTTTCCGGCTTTCGTCCGGGCTTAAAGGGTTTCTCCTCTGAGATACGTCCAAAGCCCGCTACGTAGCACAAATGTTTCATTTTTAGTTTTTATTAATAAAAATTATACAGTAAAATATAGTGTTTCCATTTCATATTTTCTGTTTAAGTGTATTTTTCATTCATGGTCAAAATCAGCATGCTCTATTCGAGGAAGAATTGAAGGATGACATTCCATACATAATATTATTAATTTTCCTTTCTAAAATTTATGAAGCTATTTTAAAAAATATTTTATCAAAAATTCAGAGAATGTCTTAAATGTATGAAAATTCATAAATAATATGAAATATTTCATAAAATTATTTCATGAACATTTTAAATCCAATAGATAAAATTGTTAAGTTAATGCCGTGTAGTCATAAGATCAAAGAAAAATGTTATTGTATTAAATAGCATTTTCTTACAAAATATTTCATATATTCTATACAGGATATACACACTTACATATGCTGCTCAATAAGATGCTTGTAAGATGACAATGTGCGCTTTGCTACTTGGTGCGATTGTTTTGACTGATATTCGGAAAGTTGGTTGTGATTCTCATTCGTATGGTGAGAATTATTGACTTAAAGAGTCCGAGTATCTCGTTGAAAAATTTGCATATAAAATTTTTTATGGCTACATATTTTTATTTTTTACTATTTTTATACCCTCCACCTCCAGGATGGGGGTATACTAACTTTGTCATTCCGTTTGTAACACCTTGAAATATCGACCTGAGACCCTATAAAGTATATATATTCTTGATCGTCATAAAATTCTACGACGATCTAGCCATGTCCGTCCTTCTGTCTGTTGAAAGCACGCTAGCATCTCAACGAAAGGAAGTACAACGTTCAAATTTTCCATAAATGTGTCCTATAGTCGTAGATCGGTTGGGATTGAAACGGGGCGAAATCGGCCCAAAGGGAAAACATTTTCCCTCACAAGGACTAAAAATACCCATAATAATCCCTAATATTTTAGCGTATTTAAGCATGTTTTGTGAATATGTCTGTTTATATTTGCTTGATATTTGGTATGTGCATTCCCCTTATAGCAAAAATGTGCACCATAAAGTGATTCTTATTTGTAGGGGGTGAAATGGGGTAAAAAAGGGATAAAAATGGTACATATTAAACGACAACAGCTAGAAACACGAAATTCGGTGTGTACATTCCTGTAATTGAGTATATACATAATATTAAAGTATTTTTTCCAAATTCGTACTTTTAAGGGGTAAAATGGGAATAGAGGGATAAAAATGGTACCAACCAAACGGCTGTACCTAGAATAATGAAATTCGGTGTATACATAGACAAGTAAAATAAACGGATTTTTCAAAATTCGTACTTTTTGGGGTTAAAATGAAAAAAGGAGATAAAAATAGTACCATCAAATGACCGCAGAGAGAGTCATAAAATTCAGAGTATACATTCCTCTGGCTGTGTAGACACGGAAAATAAACTGATTTTTCGTAATTCGTACTTTTTGGGGTCAAAATAGAAAAAGGGGGTAAAAATAGTACCAACCAAATGACCGCAGCTAGAGTCATGAAATTCGGAGTAACATTCCTTTGACTACGTAGACATGAAAAATAAAAGTTTTTTCCAAATTCGTACTTTCAAGGGATACAATGGGTACGGAGGGATAAAAATGGCACCAACAAAACGGCTGTACCTAGAATAATGAAATTCGGTGTATACATTCCTCTGATTGCATAGACAAGTAAAATACACGTATTTTTCAAAATTCGTACTGTTTGGGGTTAAAATGGAAAAAGGGGATAAAAATAGTACCAATCAAATGACTAGATTCATGAAATTCGGAGTATACATTCCTCTGACTGCGTAGACACGAAAAATAGACGAATTTTTGAAATTCGTACTTTTTGGGGTTAAAATGAAAAAAGGGGATAAAAATAGTACCAATCAAATGACCGCAGCTAGAGTCATGAAATTCGGAGTATACATTCCTCTGACTGCGTAGAAACGAAAAAAACGAATTTTTCGAAATTCGTACTTTCAAGGGATACAATGGTACAGATGGATAAAAATAGTACCAACCAAACGACTACAGCTAGAATGATGAAATTCTAATTGCGTATAAACGTCAAGTGGGTAAAAATGGTACCAACCAAATGGGCGCAGCTGGAATCCTGGAATTCGGTGTATACATTCCTCTGGCCGCATAGACACGCAAAATAAAAAGTTTTTTTCCAAATTCGTAATTTTTCTTTTACGGCAAAAATTGGTTGAATCATGAAGTTAGGTCAGTTTGCACTATATACGTCTGATAATGGATGTTCAAAATTTATACTTTTGGAATCAAAATAGAATGGAAATACAACCAACTGCAGCACCCACTGTCTACCAATATTTATGGCATTTAAGCTTATTGAAAATATAAATATAAGAATATTTATTTTTTGATTTGAAATAACTAATGGTTTGAAATAATTAAAATATTATATTTATTTATAAAATTATTTTTTCAATATTTGTAGTTGTTTTGGTTTGGCTAAATTAAAAAAAAATTATATTTTCCTGTAATATTACTGCACTTCTACGCAAACCGACAACCTCTGTGAAATGCAATCCATGGTTGAGGGTATATAAAGTTCGGCCCGGCCGAACTTAACGCCTTTTTTACTTTTTTGTATTGTCATTTTTGAAATATAGGTCGCTTACAACCGCTTATATGATGAGAACACTTGTCACATAGAAATAGTGATTTGTTCGTTTTTTTCGATTTTTTTTGCTGGTACTAAACAAATCATTAAAAATATAAAAAAAATCGTAAAAAATATTTTGTTTCGAAGAAAACAAGGCCTAACTGAAATCTATGGATAAATGTAGATGTTATGACTCTATTTTGTAGAACCCAGCAAAAAAAATTTAAAATACTTCCGTAGGAAGCAATCGCATTGCAAAATCCAAATAAGCATTTTTTCTGCTTTTGAGGAAGTACTTTTAAACAACGTGTCCAAAAAAGTCGATAAGTATGAATAGCATTCTCACAACTGAATGGGAACGACTTTTTAGTATGGGGTCACAAAGGTAAGGTGTCCGCTTTGCACCCAGAAGGTCTCGGGTTCGAATCTTGGCTCGGGAAAAAACGTCCTTTATATTTTTTTATTATTTCTATAAATAAACAATGTTTAATTTTGACAATTTCAATTTTTTTGATTAAAAAGTACAAATTTATTGTTTTTTTAATGTACTTAAAATATTTCATATTTTTATAATTATTGGTACTGCATAATATCAGCAAAATTAAGTAGTGTCAATTTATTTAATACTAAATTTAATTAGTATTTAATTGCGTTATATATTAGTTCATATTAAGCAAATATTTTGTCAAGTTCCCAATTGTCAGTTTTACCCAACTAAATGATTTGTTTTAATTATACACCACTCACAACAGAGAATAGCTAAGATGGTTAGAGTGTCGTAGTAGCAATCAGAAGGTCCGCTTTTCTACCCCCGGTAGCGTCGGATTTTTTAAAACAGAAATGGAAACTAGTGAAAAAGTGGTTCCTATCTTTTGAAAAAAATTTCGTTTTTTTTTTTTACAAAAATACGTGTAAAACATTTTTAACAGCAGAATATGTCTGCGAAAAATCGTTAAAATCGGTGTCGTATTTTGTTTACGAAAATCGTTATCGTTAATATGGAATGAACGATATATAGTTTTTACAGCAGCTCATCAGGTTCTCTTTCCATTGGTGTAGCACAACTATCATACATAAGCCTATCCGCAACAAAAATCCTTATCCTGGCTATAAATGCAGTTGGAAAGGGCAACAAATTTACCTTTTGACGTCGGACTTCTATTTAAAATCTTAACAAAATTATTTAAAATCAAGGTGTATTTTAAATCAAATCACTTCGCCAACAATTTTAATTCATCCGATTTTGATAATCATCCAAAAAACACTATAAATATTATCTTGCGGCGGCAGAGTGACCGCAACCCACTCTAATATACGTACAGTCTGACACTTATAATTTATAGTGTGATAATTATAGTTATCATAGACCATAAATTAAAAAAAGAGTGTTTTGGGGAAAAGGGTTTAATTGTTTCAAGCAGATTCAAAGCAAATAAAAAACATAATTTATGGTGTTTTCACATTTTTTTTTGCAACAAAGAGGCAAATTTCTGCTTGAGAATCTAAATATCATTCTTGTGATCTTTATTAATTGTTCGCTGTTCTGTTTTCCACTCTACAAGTCATTCGTTATGAGAACATTTGATGGCAAAATGTTGCTGAAACAAATAACGAAATGCTCGAATGTACATTTGAATTTCATTTTGTTGTTTTTGCTTCTTCCAAAACTTTATCATAATTTATGCGGTTTTGATGTCACAAGTGGAGCTCGCAGCTACACTTGGTCTGGTCATACAGAAATGTTGTTGACTGGCATCTGTTGGAGAGGCACACGAAAGCAGTTTTCGTTTTAGTTGCTGCTCTTGAGGCTTGTGCGGCAGAAAAGCCTTTAAGCCATAAACTTAACACCGTTCACAAGTAATTTTCAATGATGGTCTGGCTTGGGGTGGTAGCCAGACACACTCACACGAGCTATAATCGATTATGGCAGGGCAGCAAAACAACCCAAAGGTTGTGATTTGACAGACAATTATGCTCCGTTCAAATTTGAGACAAGTATGGAGTACGCTTTGCTGATAGGGCTGAGATTATTCAATTCAACACAAATAAATGTTTTTACCAAACGCCAATTTTAAATTTAAAGTCAAAATTTTAATGTATAATTTTTATCCCGAATGCCAGCACATTAACATGTTATCAGGTTGAATTGAAAGCATTTCTCTTTGGTAAAGCAGTCGACGTAGTTTGAAATGTAAATCTGATTTAAATATTCGTATAGGCTGATTTAGAATTATAAGAACATTAGCATTATTTGAACACGAGTATGTTTGTTTAAGAACTTATCAATATTCATAGCAATTTTTAGATCACGATTGAATAAAACAAAACAAAATATTTAAATTACCTGAGTGAAGCGAAGGGGTCATCAGCATCTGCTGTGTAATCTGAAAAATAAAAAATATATAAATTATTTCACCACAAATTAAACTTCTGAGGCAATTTCATTATTCTAATTTTGTTTAATCTAATTAAATAAATTAAATAAACACCATTAACGAATAGGTCCAGTTTCAAGAAGTGGGCGAACATATATCAATTTGTATTTGGCTATTTATTGAAACCGAAGATGTACATCAAAAACAGGGACTATAAATGTCGTTTATTTGACATCATGTGACTTAAAATCTGATCACTTTGTCTCGTCGATACACTGAAAGAATTATATTCGTAATTTTACAATTTTTTCATAATCTTTGTCAGCAAAGAAATTCTGCATAAAATTTAAGGAAATATGATTCAAAAAGAACAAGTAAGTGGAAAGTACCATAACACTCCTGAAATATTTATATTTAAAAACATTTTTGTCATACATTTAATGAAAACTAAACTATCGATACAATTTATTTATATTTATTACATTTTTCACAAGAAGTAAATTTATTTATTTGCTTTATAAGCCTTCTTTGTGTAATTAAAGTTATGAAAAGTTATATTGTTTTTTTTATAAAACTTCATTATTTTTATGGCAATATTTCAAATATATTTATGATTTCCACAGAATTTTCCAGTAGAAAGAAAACAAAAAAGTAAAAAGTCTGACTTGTTAGTGCGGGGAAATTGGTTGACTGAGCATTTTCGACACAAGCCACCATTCTCAGAATCTTTGCCAGGAATGTGTCATTGACCTCAGCAAGAGTATATACTTATGTCAGAATTCACATTGAAGAAATGAGAATTAGTAGTACCAATGTACTCAACTCATTAGTCGACACACTAAAAATCAATTTATCATTTTATGATCCCTTTCATAACTACAAAAACAATCATTGTGTTTATTTCGTTTTTACATTCGAATAATATAAAGAAATTACATAATTGATTTGAACTGGGATATTGTCCTGGCACAACACCATTTTGCACCTATATTTAGTAGAATGCAAATTTATTTACAAATGGCATGGTGACATTTCAACACTTTTCAACATCAAACTATACCTGCGTATACACATACTTACATATGCAACTCAATGAGATGGTGCGATTTTTTAAACGCAAATTCAGCAAGTGAGTTGTGCTTCTCGTTCGTTTGTGAGAATCATCTCCTTATAGAGGCCGGGTTTGATGTTGAAAAGTCGCTGCGAAGCCACGTGAAAAGATCTTTGACATGGTCGAAATCATGATCGTGGTAGTCTGCAGCCAAGTAATAAATGTCACCATGCCATTTGTAAAATAATTTGCATTCTATTAAATATAGATGCAAAGTGGTCTTGAGCCAGGACAATATCCCAGTTCAAATCAATTTGGAATTATATCAAAAAAATTAAAACAAATTTATAATCAAACTAGTAAAATAGGCGTTAAGATCGTCCGGGCGAATCTTATACCCCCATGGCGGTATATCTACAGATTAGAAAATATTGAAAAATAATAATATTAGAAAATAAATATAAATATAAATACAACTTTAATTATTTTAAATCACGCCATGTCAATCTATATATAAAAAAGTAAGTAAGCTTCAGTCAGCTAAACCGACTCATATATACCCTCACTCTCACAGAACATATATACGGAAGTTATAAGGAATAAAATGTTATGTAGGGCAGGATAATTCGTGAGGAGGTTCATGTCACATGATCCCAACTTCCATATTTATAAAACAATTGTATAAACATGATCAAATTTCAAGTCACAGTGGATCCCATGCACCAGTATAGAAGTATGAAGGATTTAATATTACCTAGGATGGAGACAATTGTGTGGGAGGTGCAATAAGGGGCGTTGCTAAGGCGTAAACATTTTTTGGTTTAAAATGGCTATAAAAATGATTTCGAATGATTTTGAGTACCCGTATGGATGTTATATCGGTTTTATTGTAACAAGGATTTGCCACTTTGTGTGGGAGGTACCAGAAGGGGTAAGACAATATCGCCCAGATTCCACGCGAATATAACTTCTATTAAAGCATTGCTAAATATCAAAGTCACAATATTCCGATCATCTGTATAGAAGTTATAACAGCTTTAATTTTACGTGGTTTAGGCTGATTTGTGTTGAAGGTAAATACTAGAAGGGGCGTGGCAAAATCCGTCATATTTAGCACACTTAGCACACAAGGGATTATGAAAACATTGGCAAATACCAAAATATAGCATATTCCGAATATCCGTTACATTCGTTTTAATTTAACATTGGAATATAGGTCATTTGTGTGGGAGGTACCAGAAGGGGCATGGCAATTTCGCCCATCGTCGAACTTAAACTAAGTTTGGGAATAATATTACCATGTGCAAAAATATATGACCGACCCCCATTAATTTCCCTTCGATCCCTCCCCAACTTTTTTTAAACACACATACCTCCTATCATCATAAATTTGACTACCCTAGGGACCTCCTTGGTGCAGTTAGAGTGGTGCGACAAATTTTATAAAAAATAGTTTTTTGTATTGGAGCAACATTAAAATTAATGGAGGTCGGTCTTAAATTTAACCCAGCTATGGACGACTCCGGGACAGTTTTGGGGCTTTTTGTGCATTTTTATGCATTTCCCCTCACCTTTTACCCCGATGAGTGCACACTTACATTCACCCCACCAACTCCTTTTTTTGCTCATTAATTTTTTTCCGAGCCTCACATATCGAAATCGAAAAGGGTTCTAGAATATTGAAATCGAAAAGTCGTCGGTATAGTGATACCACCCCTAATGGGCATTGTTTTCTTCGTTATTATATTTTTATTGATTTTTAATAGTACCTTCAATGTAAAATTGGAATTTTATAAACATTTTAAAAATATATCTATAAATAATTTTTTTTCAGTTGCCCTTTGGTAGGACATTGATTAATTTCCAATATAGTACTCGATTTCAGGGTTAGTTTAGTAATTGCCTAAATCAGGCGGCGCGAAAAAAATTAAAAATTAAAACAAATTTATCCTCAAATTCCCAAATATGACGTAGACGCCGACTAAGAAAGGGTTTTACGAAACTCGTACTTTTAGGAGGTAAAATGGAACAAAAAGCGATAAACATCGAACCTTTGTTCAGACTAAACGACAGTAGTTAGAAACATGAAATTCGGTCTGTAGCTCACCTGCATTGCGAGCTACTCATAGGGATTTTTTCGAAATTTGTACTTTTAAGGTAGGAAAGAGACAAAAAGGGATACCAATTTAAATATTGCAGCTATATTCGTGAAAATCGGTATTTACATTTCTCTGAAAACGTAGACTTGCAACATAAATCTTTCAAAATTTGTACGTATAAGGGGTGAGCGGGACAAAAAGGGATAAAAATGGTACCAACTAAAGTATTGGAGGTATAGTCGTGAAATTTGGTATGTAAATTCCTCTGACAACATAGAAGTGGAGTTAAATTGGATTTATCGAAACTTGTAATTTTAAGGGGTGCACGGGACAAAAGGGATTATCATGGTAAACACCCTTTTAATTACGTAAATGCGGGACATACATGTTTATTTCAAAATTTGTACTTATTAGGACGAAAAGGGATAAACGTAGACCAAATAAAGTACATGCTTTTAGGGAAAGAGGCGCAAAAAAGATATAAAATGGCCACCTGCATCTAGAACGTTGAGATCAAGGATATAAAAGGCTATGCGGTTATAATTTTTTGTTCGAAATTGGGTAAAAAATGATAATATTGATACATACGAAAGGAGTTCAGCTAAAATACTGCAATTCGACAAGCACATTCCTTTGACTGTATATGAGTGCTATGTAATAGGAGGTTTCCAAATTTCTGTTATAGATGTATCTATATCCATCAAAAGAAAAGTCAATAAATATTATCCATTGATGGGTACAATGATAACAAATAATTGGCTATTCCGCGTGCGAAGTAGCGGACACTGCTAGTATTATATCTGAGTATTTTAAAAATATATTGTCAGGATTTAGTACAAAATTGCAAACAATTATACATTGATAAGGGCGCTATCAAAAACGAAAGTTCCTTTGAAGTTCTTATAGAAATATACAAAGCTCAGCGATTTTTTTGAGAAATTTATTTCTTCATATATACATGTAAATGAAGGTCAGGAAGGATGATAACTTTTGTTCGTAGATTTGTGAAATATGAGAATTATTTCTTCGATTTTTATACACTCCACGAGAGTATTATTTCTTTGTGCATTTGTTTGTAACACCCAAAAGGAGGGGAAATAGACCCATTGTTAATTATAACGATCGGCTTAAAATCACTTTCTGAGTCGATTTCATCTCTGTCTGTCTATCCGTCTGTCCATCTATTGTTGTAATCACGATAAAGGTCGCAATTGTAGCCAGAACCAAACGAAACTTTGCACAACGAAGTTTTTCGGGACAAGGACGAACGCTATTTAAATTTAAGAAAATCGGTTCAGATTTAGATATAGCCCCCATACGAATTTCACTTCCGATTTGACTCTTTTCACTGTAGATACCACATATTCCAACAGATTTTCTTCAAAATTGACAAAACATGTTATATTTTAACTAGAAAGACCTGTGGTAAAAATGTTTTAGATCGGTTCAGATTTATATATAGCTCCCATAAAAACTTCACTCCCAATTCGAATTTTTCCTCTCCAGAATCCACATATTTTAAAAGATTTTCTTCAAAATTCGCAAAACACCTTATATTTCAACTGGAAATACCTGTGGTAAAAATGTGATAGATCGGTTCAGATTTATATATAGCTACCATACAAATTTCGCTCCCAATTTGAATTTCTCCGCTCTAGAATCCACATATTTTAACAGATTTTCTTCAAAATTGGCAAAACATCTTATATTTAAACTGGGAACATCAATGGTGAAAATAAGTCAGATCGGTTCAGATTTATATATATCTCCCATTCAAAGCTCCCGATTTGACTTTTTCTGCTCTAGAAACCACATATTTTAACAGATCTTCTTCAAATCTTGCATAATATCTTATATTTCAACTAGAAATACACATAGCTTTCATTTCCGGACTGACTCCCTCCCCCCCAGAAACCGCATATTTGCAGAGAATTTCTTAAAATTGAACATAACACGTTATAATTCAACTGGAAGAACTTATTGTGAAAGTTAGTCACTTCATTCCATGTTTGACCAGGTGATATTAGCCGTTTTCACTTTTTTACTGAATTGAATTGTATTCCGATAGAAAGTGGAGTGTATCATACAGTCGGCCCAGCCCGACTTTAGCCTTTCCTTACTTGTTTTAATTAGGTATAACAAGTATAGGGACACTACAAATATTTGCAAGTGTAGTAATAAAGTACTCTCAAAGCAATTTGTCAGTAAAAGAAATCAAAAAGTCTGCTGAAATAGCAGACAGCTGTTTGCTGTTTTTAGCAATAAAGAAAAAAACTTTTTCTTGAAACTTTAAGCATATGTACAGTAGGCTGGGTCGCGGGACATACAAATGGAAAACCAATTTCCATTAATCCCACACCAAAATAAAGTTTGGATTGTTTAATGACGATCTGAAAAATATTTCGTCACTGGGTCAAGCCATCTGTGAGCTAAACGCTCCTGAAAACACCTCCAAAAACATGGTCCAATTTTTTTTTTGAATTAATAGACCCTTGGAAGCACTTGAAATAATTTTTTTTTCTTGTCTTAGAATAACACATTGGTAGAATTATTGGGCGTTTATATTAATTTTTGTCGATTTTCAAGGTGACAGCTAAAAACTCATATTTCTTGGAAACTTTTTGTAAGAGGTGTAATGAAAAATAAATAGGAGGAATAAATACCTTTCTAATGATGCCTAAATGATTAATAACGGACGAAAAATGACGTCACTGACTCCATTTTTGTGAAATAATTAAATGCAGGCGATGCTTTTCACAGCCAAAATGTTCAAACACTTTTTACAAAAACGAGTGCCACGGCCATTTCATTCCGATGTACATCATTTAGGCATCATTCGAAAGATAGTGACTGTAGCTATTTATTTATAAAATATTACCACCAAATATGAAAAAGTGTTCAGTAGTCACTGTGAAAATTAACAAAAAATTATTATAAACGTCCAATAATTCGACCAATATGTTACTCTAAGACAAGAATCAAAAGAATCTATTATTTCAGAAAAAAATTGGGAAAAAATTTAACACAAGGAAAATTACATCTGAAAAACATGATTTTTAGGGTTATTTTCAAGAGCGTTTAGCTCACAGACGACTTGATCTAGGAGCGAAATATTTAGCAAATCATCGTTAAACAATCCAAACTTTATTTTCGTGGGGTGACTGGAACTTGGTTTACCATTTGTATGGATGGCGACCCAGCCTAATGTACACAACAATATAGCCAGTTAACAACTTTATTAACAACCTTTTTTTAGAATAAATATTATTATAAGAGAATTTATTACCACTGAAAGATATTGTGATCTTCTTAATGATACGCATATTGCCTCAAGCTAATATAAAACGAAATTCGAGCAAAATTAGTTTTCGCCGTCAATCTGAAAGGCTTTTAAATTATAAACGCTTACTTTTTTGTCAGGTGGCAAAATTCAAAAGGCAATGTGATAATTGGCTTGCCAATAAACCACGACCTTGCCGATGAAAGTGTTCCAAATACAACTGATATGGTAATAAAACACTATGAAACGAAGCATGCTGATGGACAAGCAGCTTATTTCTACATATTTGACTTAACATCTGCACATTCCTTCATCATCAGCATGATCATCAACTTCCATTAGAGCCGATTTACCAACAATGTAATTAAGACGCCTAAACAAGTGATTAGCACACACACGCACAGAGATATAC
Source organism: Polietes domitor (assembly GCA_947397865.1). Classification (NCBI taxonomy): domain Eukaryota; kingdom Metazoa; phylum Arthropoda; class Insecta; order Diptera; family Muscidae; genus Polietes; species Polietes domitor. The sequence continues at coordinate 43,559,537 of OX377621.1, forward strand.
ATTCTAAATTAAACAGAGCTTAACGCAACAAACAAGTGAACAAGACGAGCAAAACGAGCCCACAAACAAAGCCAAGAATTGCAAACTTATTTTAAAACAATTTGAGCTGCAGCTGCAGCATCGCATTCAATGCAAATTGCAACGAATTCTTAAGCATGAATTCTCACTCGATTCAAATTAGCAAAACACCTAAAACTGCGACAATCAACCGAGCTGCGCACTTGGCTAAAATGTGCGCATGCGTAACAAACATCTTCGCGCTTCGAAACAGTCACACACAAAACAAACGGAGTTTACAACTGTTAACGGCGAAACGATGAATGGCGGCGAGCAACTCGCACACGAACGAGAAGAAAACGACAACGATGGAACGTCGTCGTCGTCGTCGTCGAAGAGGAGGGAAATTAAAGCATCAAGAAGCACAAGCCAACCAGCCGGGGGAGAACACAAAAAAGTGCTCCAAAAATAAATAAATACAGCAACAACTCGTGTCAAGTGTGTTATTTGATTTGATCAAACGTACGAGTGAACGTCGTCGTCGTCTGGTCGCTGTCGACAACGAAACAGAAAAGAAAAATTGAAAAACTTAAAGAAGAAGATCAACGTTTTTGAGAGAATTTTGAAAATAAAGTGGGTTTAAAAGCGGAGAATTGAAAAAATTAACAGAAAAAATAAAAAGTTCAAAAAAAAAAGGAAAAATACAAACAAACAGTGAAGGATTTTAAGAAAACCCATAGTGCGAAAAAATTACAGATTTGAAAATATTATTAATTTTTTTAAATAAGAAAAAAGTGTCAAGTTTATTAATTTAATTTTTGAATTTTAGGTTTAAAAATAGCCAAACAAGTTTGAATTTGTGGTGATTTTTTACAAGTTTAAGTGTCGAAATTTTCCCCCTGGATATTCAAAGAAATCGAAGAAAAAGTTAATTTTTCGAAAATGGTGAGTGTGAACAATTCTTGAAAAGAATTATGATGATTTTTTTAAAGAACTAAAATTGTGATTTGTGATATGTTTTCATGGGATTTAAAAAAATAGAAAAAAAATCGTTTCCAATTTGTTTTCACAAAATAAACATTGCTGACCTGATTTGCCTCATCGAAAGTGTTAAGTGGATATATATCCTCATTACAAAAGTCATTACCATGACGGACGCTGGCTGGCATTGAATTTCTGTGTACCACGATGATGGCGTCTTAAATTACATTGAATCGAAGTTAACATTGCTATAAATTAATAAAATTGCCAAAGCAAACAGAGCATTCTTGATGATCATCAAACCATGCATAAAAGGTGTGGATTGCAACAAGTGAAATGAATTAGTGCCGGGGATGGCGTGAGGGGGGAAGGCGACAAACTAGTGTGATCTCAATGACTCAATTCAATTCATTATCATATTCATAACATGAATATCAACTTGCCAATTTCGGCGATATTAAGTGCTCACATTTCACACAGTGGGGGATAAGAATTTTGAAAATAAAGATTTGGAAAAACAGATTTTAATTTTGAGTCATAAAAACCAAAAAAATGTAGCCGTTGTATAAAAAGTGATATTTTTCGAAATTCAAGACACGGGGGAACATACGGAACAAACGTTAGACAGATATACTGACGGACAGATAAATGGATGGTATAGATACTTAGATAAGTTTAGGACTATCAAAGGTATAACAAATTTAGTGTAAAATTCCTTCTGTCTTAAATGTTATTAATGAATATTGTAGAAATTTTAGTTTTTTCGTTTGCATTTTTTGGTCTGTAATCAATATTTGATTTGAACTGGTATATTGTCCTGGCTCAAGACCATTTTGCATCTATATTTAATAGAATGCAAATTTATTTACAAATGGCATGGTGACATTTATTACTTGGCTGCAGACTACCACGATCATGATTTCGACCATGTCAAAAGTCTTTTCAAGTGGCTTCGCAGCGACTTTTCAACATCAAACCCGGCCTCAATAAGGAGATGATTCTCACAAACGAACGAGAAGCACAACTCACTTGCCGAATTTGCGTTTAAAAAATCGCACCAAGTCATAAAGCACACATGTCATCTTACAAGCATCTCATTGAGTTGCATATGTGAGTATGTGTATATGCAGGTATAGTTACCCAGCAATACTTCTGCCGTGCCAACGCTCATTTGTTTTAGTTTTTTCTGCAATCAACTGCAAATTGTAGAAATTGGTAAGTCTACTTTTTCAAAAAAGACCAAACGTCTGAATGCAATTATTTATTTGAAATTCGTAGTTTTAGAGGTAAAAATAGAGGGAATAAAAATATAACCCAACCAAACGGCTAGAATCATGGAACGCATTTTTTGCATTGAGCCGTAAATAAGTGACATTAAGGGATTTTACGAAAATTTTACCTTTAAAGGGGAACCCAAACAAAATAATAAAAGAATTGCAGAACTTCAAAAAAAAAAAATAATGAAATTATATAGGGTGATTCATCGTGAGGTTTAATTTATAATGTAAAATAAAACACATACATTTAAAAGTGAATTTCAAATTGTTATGGCCTTTACTGGTTGAAAATGATGTCCATGCAAATGTTGGTCACGACCGATTTTGGGCGTCTCGCTATGCGCTATGCTCGAAATATAAGAGATAGAGCGAAAATAAGCTCAATCTGTGATCGGTAAAAAGTCCAGAATTTGTTCGAAATTTTAAATCGGCCATAACTTCTTAAATATAAGAGATAGAGCGAAAAGAAGCTCAATCTGTGATCACTTAAAAGTCTGGAATTTATTCGAAATTTTAAATCGGCCATAACTTCTTAAATATAAGAGATAGAGCGAAAATAAGCTCAATCTGTGATCAGTAGAAAGTCCAGAATTTATTCGAAATTTTAAATCGGCTATAACTTCTTAAATATAAGAGAAGGAGCGAAAAGAAGCTCAATCTGTGATCGGTAAAAAGTCCAGAATTTGTTCGAAATTTTAAATCGGCCATAACTTCTTAAATATAAGAGATAGAGCGAAAAGAAGCTCACTGAAATGTCTGGAATTTATTCGAAATTTTAAATCGGCCATAACTTCTTAAATATAAGAGATAGACCGAAAATAAGCTAAATCTATGATCACTGAAATGTCTGGAATTTATTCGAAATTTTAAATCGGCCATAACTTCTTAAATATAAGAGATAAAGCGAAAATAAGCTCAATCTGTAATCACTGAAAAGTCTGGAATTTGTTCGAAATTTTAAACGGATTCTCTTAGAGGAGGTAAAAAGAGGAAGGAAATCTTGTGATCCTTACATTTTAGGTATAAGATGTGTTCAGCAATATTACCTAAAACACTACGACGAAAATTTTTGTGGAACAGGGATCTTTTGGTCACTTTTGTGCAAAAGCAGTTTAACAGGCCAAAATGTTCTACAAAAACATTTACCATAAAATTCTACTATGAGTCTCTGAATACACCAAAACTGAAAAGCCAACTTAAATGCCAGAAATAGTTCAAAACTTAAAATCAATTTTAGGATTAATGTCGTTCTTTTCCCCGAATCGTGATCCCTACATTTTAAGCATTTCTGTGGAACATTTTAACCTTTTAGCTCCTCAATATAAGGAGTCTGTTTGGTCACTTATATGCATAACATCTTTAAAACATCGGTATAATAGGAAAACATGTTCTACAAAAATATTTGCCATAAAATTCTACTATGAGTCTCTGAATACACCAAAACTCACAAGTCAGAAATAATTCAAAACTTAAAATAATTTTTTTGTGAAACTTGTCTCATTTTTTTTGCAAGAATGAGCTTTTTTACAAAAAGGGTAGATATTTCGACAGATCAGAATAAAGAAAAAATAAAAATTGTATATTTTTGCAAAATTTTCATTTTCGCGGGAGAAACGATTAAAATGATTTTTATCTGACTGATTTTTTGCATTTGTATTAAGAACCAATGTCGCTTGCACCATATATATTGCAATTGTTGGAAAAATCCAAAATTCGCTGTTGCAATTTCAAATAGTATAACTTTCTCTATTTGGGTTTCTAAAACTATTCTGACACAAATATTCTCTATTTAGTCATAAATAGAGAACAATTATCCTATTTTAGCTGATAACTTTGGAAGCAAAATGTTATAAACGGCGAAATGATGGAATTTGAAAGCCGGGTCCTGTAGGGACAAACAATTTTTCAGTCTTCTTCAGGATTCCGTTTAATTGGGTCTCGAGATAATCGACAATCATAACTCTATAACCCTTGCTAGCTTTTGACAATCATAATCATATAATTTATAGCCCTAGCGAGGGCTTTTGGCGGTAAACTTAATTTTTTAAATAAAAAAGAACCAATGTTTCCAAACAGCACGAGAGTTTTTGTGGACGTAAGGATGCTCCGTAAATCTCTCGTGAATTCTCTTCACTCCATATGCGTCAAATTTGCATCTTAAAGTAGCCATTGAACCAAAAGTGAGTCACGCAATGCTGCGGAAATACAGGGGAAGCCAAATTGTGCAATTGATGATAGTGTTGAGAGATTATCACTTTATGGCCGTTTAACACCGATAGTTGGAGGGGGACAAAATTGTGATACCTTACTATAAAAAGTACGACTGTGAACATATGGCCACACTGACGGGCAGTTAGACGGACGGACAGACATACTAGCTGGGGGATAGACGGATTGGCAGACGGACATACCGGACAGAATAGCTGGTGGATGAACAGAATAACGTATATATGCACGGATAGATAGACATACGGAAGAGGACTGGCAGATGAACGGACAGACACACACTGCTCCGGCTCATGAACAAAAACTAGAAAACTGATTAGCTTTGAATTGAATTTTGGTATGGTTTAAAGGTAATGTCCCAACTAAAAATCGCAAATATTTGTCTATAGAAATAGTTTTCAGGGCCCCAGATGAATTTAAATTGAGGAAATGTATAACAAATTGATTTTGTAGTTGAATGAAAATATTGTCTAAAAATACATTTCTCGAAGGAATTGTATGATCATGCGAGTCATGTCAATCGAAAGTCAAAATAAAAGATTTAAAATGTAAAAACCTAAGGCGTCGATACCATACCACTATATATTTTAAAATGAGTTGAAAATACCTTCAAAACATGGCACATAGTACGTTAAAATGGGTCAAGTGTCTCAGGAGTTACAGGCGATTGAAAGAACACACTTCGCAAAATTGTAATTTCACCACTATTAAATTGGTGAAAAATTGTGTAATTTTTCCCAAAAATACGTATAAAATATTTGTATGAGGAGGATACCTACACAAACTTTCGAAACAATCCAAGCTATTGAAGTCAAAAATAGTACCGCTTGACATGCAATGAGTCATATGCTTTCTGTATAGCTGAGGTGTGGTTCGAATTTTGTTTTTTTATAAATCTCTTTAAGTAATTAATTGTTAACGATAAATATTTGAAAAGTACTCAATTTTGGATTACCAAGAAATTTGTTTTCATAATAATTTAGTTTGGACTTTAATCTAAAACAAAATCTTCTCAGATTCATATTTATTTTAATTTTTCAAAAAGTGCATAAAATTTATTTTTTTTTCTGGTTAGTCAAATATGAATCCAAATCGGCCACTGTGCCACATTAAGACAGGAGTAGCTACTTAAATATCTCAAATTATTTTGCAACTGTTTCGATCATTAGCAACAATGACCAATTGACATTGGTTTTAATGCGCACACACATATATCAAAAGTAAAGTAATTGGCGTTTAATCCACTTTGATTAATATCTACATTCCGGGTAATATATAGCAAAGCTATTAAACATTATTGTATCGCTAATTAAGAAGCTGTGTCAATTTAAAGTAATCGTGTTTAAAGTTCGACAAAGACAAATTGAAACATGAGATGCCAGACGATCTATCTCTTAAAAAATGCAAATAATCTTCTACTTCGAACGAGATGCTTCAGATATTCAATCATTCAAGTATTCAAGTATTCAAGTATTCAAGTATTCAAGTATTCAAGTATTCAAGTATTCAAGTATTCAAGTATTCAAGTATTCAAGTATTCAAGTATTCAAGTATTCAAGTATTCAAGTATTCAAGTATTCAAGTATTCAAGTATTCAAGTATTCAAGTATTCAAGTATTCAAGTATTCAAGTATTCAAGTATTCAAGTATTCAAGTATTCAAGTATTCAAGTATTCAAGTATTCAAGTATTCAAGTATTCAAGTATTCAAGTATTCAAGTATTCAAGTATTCAAGTATTCAAGTATTCAAGTATTCAAGTATTCAAGTATTCAAGTATTCAAGTATTCAAGTATTCAAGTATTCAAGTATTCAAGTATTCAAGTATTCAAGTATTCAAGTATTCAAGTATTCAAGTATTCAAGTATTCAAGTATTCAAGTATTCAAGTATTCAAGTATTCAAGTATTCAAGTATTCAAGTATTCAAGTATTCAAGTATTCAAGTATTCAAGTATTCAAGTATTCAAGTATTCAAGTATTCAAGTATTCAAGTATTCAAGTATTCAAGTATTCAAGTATTCAAGTATTCAAGTATTCAAGTATTCAAGTATTCAAGTATTCAAGTATTCAAGTATTCAAGTATTCAAGTATTCAAGTATTCAAGTATTCAAGTATTCAAGTATTCAAGTATTCAAGTATTCAAGTATTCAAGTATTCAAGTATTCAAGTATTCAAGTATTCAAGTATTCAAGTATTCAAGTATTCAAGTATTCAAGTATTCAAGTGAGAAGATCATGCAAATTGAGAACAAAAGACATGATGACATCGCTCAGAAAATATTTTGCAAAATCGTTGTGGTTTTAATTCTTGTCTTGACAAACCAAAAAAGAAAAAATAAAAACTTGGAAACTTATCGATCCATATTAAAAATCTTACCATAAATGAGGCATCGCTATGATCATCATTTGCATTATAAACAACCCGCTGCGAAAGCTCCCCTTTGGGCCGCGGACAAAAGTTCGTGTCTTAAGTCTTTTGTATAGTTCATTTGCTACCAAATACTACTAAAGAGTGATTTTTTTGAGGTTAGGATTTTCATGCATTAGTATTTGACAGATCACGTGGGATTTCAGACATGGTGTCAAAGAGAAAGATGCTCAGTATGCTTTGACATTTCATCATGAATCGTCTTACAAACGAACAACGCTTGCAAATTATTGAATTTTATTATCAAAATGCGTGCTCTGTTAAGAAAGTTCATTGCGCGCTTCCATTTTATGGTCAGTTTAATCGACCCACTGAAGCGGCTATTCGGGCTATTGTGACTAAATTTCGCACCAAATTTACATTGTTGGACATTAAACCACCAACACGCTTACGTAGAGTGCGAACTGAAGAAAATATCGCAGATGTATCGGCCAGTGTTAATGATGACCATCAATTATCGATTCGTCGCCGTTCGCGGCAATTGGGCCTCTGTTACTCAAAAACGTGGAAATGCCAAAATTGGACTAAGCGGATGGACCACCTAAGACGCAGCCGCGGTCAACATTTAAATGAAATTATCTTCAAAAAGTAAATGTCATGGACCAATCTAACGTTTCAAATAAAGAACCGATGAGATTTTGCAAATTTTATGCGTTTTTTTTTAAAAAAAAGTTATCAAGCTCTTAAAAAATCACCCTTTACTTCTGTTCGGCCATTCTCTTGTGGCACAAATACCACCATTAGTTTTTATATTCTAATCCATTTAGTTTGGAATTCTTGCAGATTTATGGCTCCAGCGGAATGCGTCAATTAACCGGACTGTTTCTTGACTCTTTCACACTTCAGCATAATAATTTTGATTCATATGCGCGTATCAAGCAACACACGCTATGCTTTGACAGATATTACGGATTTGATTATAATGAAATGTGTTAATTAGTATGGAAATTTATATTCGACATTTGAATAATGTAAATCAAATGCAGAACTGGTTATGGTTATGGTCGAGCCATGTCAGTTGGACAATACTGTGTTGTTTTGGAGCGTTTTAATTAAATTAATTTTTATGTTATGCCGAAACCAATGGCAGGTTGGCAGGTTGTCAAATTAGCCTGTCCCTTTTTCCATTCTTAATTTGTTTGACGTTTGCCATCGCAAGACAATGATTTAGTGGAAGTGTTAGATAATTAAGATAATGTTTGAATGATGAGCAACATTGGAAACTACCGATTTGAAGTATGAACATGAATTTCGATCATTTATCGCAAGATCGTTCATATGATTCATCTTGAATGGATTTAATTCTAAAGCATCCGTAGTCATGATGTTGTTGTAGCTATAACGAAAGAATGCTGAAACACAAGTCAAATTCCGATGATGCTTAAATTAGATCGAAAACGAAATCACAAAAATGATTCACTTCTAGACAATAAAATTTTTATTTTTGGATCGACATAGTTTGGCTGAATAAGATTATTTTTTTCTAAATAAATGACTCATATAAATATTTTATTTTTTTGATGAAATAACTTAGCAAGCTCAAAACATTTCTTATGTTTAATGGAAATGCTTTCATTTTCCAGAAAAGAATTGACTTACTTTATTATTAATTGTTATAATTTTTTAATACTTGAATTTTATTTATTTCCATCTGACGTACTTGAAAAAATTAATCTGTGACTTCTTGCGAAGTGAGCTTGTGCAAATATAGCGGTTCATTCGTATTGGGGATATATCGAAACTTAGACCAAAAGGTTTTGCTTCATAATATGTCAAACTGGCTGAATAATTTTCTTTTGCTCCAAAAATGTACATTACCATTACACCCATTTTATTATTTTATTTTGCTTTTTTGAGCATTTTTACAAAAATATTTTTTTAAGTTAGTTTCAATTTTATTATGACCATCACCTACAAATCTATTATTTAATAAAATTAAGATCCAACATAACAATGAAGTATTCTCAAAAGGACATACAAGGATGATCTTTTTCAACATTTTTTTTGATAGATTGCATCTATATTAGTCCATTCGACGCATTAATGTACACTCTGTCTCAATAATAGTCACAATAAATCTACAAAAAAATTAAAGGACATGTTATATGTTTGAGTCAATTAAAAAAAATCCACCGAACCACAGACCTACTACTATATGGAATTTTTATAAAAAAGACAAATGATTTAGCCCATTTTCATTCTTCTCAAAATTAAAAAAAAATATTTTAATTTAAAAAAATAATATTTCCTTACCAAAAATGATAGAAAGCACAAAATATTGTGTTAAAAAATATTTACAGGCGGTTCGTCTAGAAACTTTATATTAAAATTATTTTTTTACTTTTCAAATAATTTCATTTTATATGTTATTCGAATTATCTGAATCACTTAAAGTGGACTTTATAAATAATTAAAGTGGACTTTATAATAAAAATGTTTGTTTACATCACCACACATCAATGCCAGTAGGTATAGTGTGACTTAGACCACTTTCAAACTAACACTAAAGACAATTTTGGTGTGCATTAAATGAGAAATATCACTGTAAAAAGAAACGTTCCGAACGGCCAAACTTTATATACCCTCCACCTTGGATTGCATTCCATAAGGCTGTCGATTTTCGTAGAAGTGCAGTAATATTACAGGAAAATATAATTTTTTTTAACATAGCCAAACCAAAACAAATAGAAATATTGAAAAATAATTTTATAAATAACTATAATATTTCTATTATTCCAAGCCAAGCTTATCAGACAAGGCTATCAATATGTTTACACTATGTATATATATCGAAATAATACTTCAAGTCAATTCAAAAATTAAAAATTCTTATATTTGTATTTTCAAAAAAGCTTAAATACCATAAATATTGATAGGTAGTAGTTGCTACAGTTTGTTGTATTTCCATTCTATTTTAATTCCAAAAGTACAAATTTTGAAAATCCATTAACTCAGTACATAGTACAAAATAACTTAACTTCATGATTCAACCAATTTTTGCTGTAAAAGTACGAATTTGGAAAAATCTTTTTATTTTGCGTGTCAGAGGAATGCATACACCCAAATTCCATGATTCTAGCTGTGGCCATTTGATTGGTATCATATTTATCTCCCTTTTCCAATTTTACCCCCTTAAGAGTACGACTTTCTAAAATCTCTTTATTTGATTTGTCTACGAAATTAGAGGGATGTACACACCGAATTTCATCATTCTAGCTGTAATCGTTTAGTTGGTACTATCTTTACCCCTCTGTACCCATTGTATGCCTTGAAAGTACGAATTTGGAAAACACCTTTTATTTTTCGTGTCTACGCAGTCAGATGAATGTATACTCCGAATTTCATGACTCTACTTAAGGTATTTTGGTTGGTACTATTTTTATCCCCTTTTTTCCATTTTAACCCCAAAAAGTACGATTTTCGGAAAATCCGTTTATTTTACGTTTATTATTATTTATCCGTTTATTCTAGGTGCAGCCGTTTGGTTGGTACCATTTTTATCCCTCTATTCCCATTTTAGCCCTTAAAAGTACAAATTTGGAAAAACTATTTTTATATTATGTATCTAGTCAATTAGAGGAATGTACACTAGAGCGTACCAGGTTACAAGTAAAAAAAAAAAGTTCGCCGTACACCTTCGAATATGAAGTATTATTGAAAGGTAGTTTCAAAAAAATTTTTTTTATTTTTTTATGCCGAACGTAGGGGTCGCGCTTTTACATTTTTCTATATAACTTCTGCATTTATAAACGGATTTTAAAGTGTGATACATCGATGTTTTTGTCCGATTTTTTTGTCTTTGAAGTCATTGAGCTCAAACATGATTCATGATTTTATGCGAGCTTTAATTTTCGATTATTAGAGTGGTACATTAGGGTAGTAGCAACTGAGAAATGATGGGTAAGTACCAGAAGGGGGTGCTTGAGCTCAATGACTTCAAAGACAAAAAAATCGGCCTCGTCGAGACAAAAACATCGATGTATCACACTTTAAAATCCGTTTATAAATACAAGTTATATAGAAAAATGTAAAAGCGCGACCCCTACGTTCGGCATAAAAAAATAAAAATTTTTTTTTTGAAACTACCTTTCAATAATACTTCATATTCGAAGGTGTACGGCGAACTTTTTTTTTGAGGTACGCCCTAATGTACACCCCGAATTTCGTGTTACTAGCTGTTGTCGTTTCATATGTACCATTTTTATACCTTTTTGCCCCATTTCTCCCCCTACGAATAAAAATCACTTTATGGTGCACGTTTTCGTTATAGGGAGAATGGGAAAGTAGACATATTAAAAAACATGCTTAAATACTTTAAATCTTAGGGGTTATTAGGGGTATTTTCAGTCCTTGTGAGGGAAAAATTTTTCCCTCTGGGCCGATTTCGCCCACTATCCATCCCAACCGATCTGCAACCATAACACACATTTAGGAAAATTTCAACGTCCTAGCTCATTTCGTTCGGAAGCTAAAGAGCTTTCAACAGACAGACGGACATGTCTATATCGTCTTAGAATTTTACCACGACCAAGAATATATATTCTTTATTAAATAGAAGAATATCTGTTAAAAATACTTTAAATATCATGCTTCTATCTGAATTAGTTCATCAATAACAACCATTTTAAGATTACCCCTTAGTTTATTAATTTTTTACTTTTTAAGAGGAAAAACTTGAAATGGTTGTTACTTCTGAACTAATACAGATAGAAGCTTGTAATTTGAAGAATTTTTAGAACATATTCTCTTCTGATTTGAACTGGTTGAACTTTTGCTGGGTAACTATACCTGCATATATGAGATGCTTGTAAGATGGCATGTGTGCTTTATTACTTGGTGCGATTTTTTAAACGCAAATTCGGCAAGTGAGTTGTGCTTCTCGTTCGTTTGTGAGAATCATCTCCTTATTGAGGCCGGGTTTGATGTTGAAAAGTCGCTGCGAAGCCACTTTTTGACATGGTCGAAATCATGATCGTGGTAGTCTGCAGCCATGTAATAAATGTCACCATGCCATTTGTAAATAAATTTGCATTCTATTAAATATAGATGCAAAATGGTCTTGAGCCAGGACAATATCCCAGTTCAAATCAAATATTGATTACCGATCAAAAAAAATGCAAACGATAAAACTAAATCATATTCTCCCCTAATCTGATTTTTGCTCGCTAATTATTTAAGTTAAATACCGATTGCTCTGACTTTGAAAGGTAAAATAACATTAATTTTTATTTTCAGGTTTATGTTTTTATTTTTTTTTTGTAAAATGGAATGCTATGCGCTCAACAATATTGGGAATTATTAAAAACTTGCTTCCAAAGTAATGAGCCTTTAACGAAAACTGTAAGAAATTTACGTAGGAAATTTTCTAGTTCTGTCTTCATGAAGCCCATTTTCATCTCGGTGGCTATGTCAATAAGCAAAATTTCCGCATATGCGGTTCAGAGAACCCACACATGACTATTGAGAAGCCAATGCATCCACAACTAGTCATTGTTTGGTGTGGATTTTGGACTGGCGGCATCATTGGGCCATGTACTGAAAAATTGCGTTGATCGGATGAGGTACTGCCGAGCCAGTCGTGGCAGTCATATTGTGTTCCATTATTAAATACAAAGTTCAACCTTTCCAATAAAACCAGAAATTGGAAAAAAAATAATCAGTACTGTTTTTATAGCCGATTCTAATTTAAAGTTTTAAATGGCCCAACCTTAGCTATCAGTGAAAATGGGGATAAATGTGTTGCTTATCAAAGTCAAATTCAATTTATTTTCATAGTCAATTCAATTTATATTCTGACCTGAGTTATAAGCAACATTTTTCAAAACTGTTAACAAAATTAACTACTGCCAGCAGTGGTGTTAATTAAAATGTATAATTTTCTTAAACAGCTTATAAAAAATTAGTAATCATTTTTGTTCAATTCTCCTAAAATTATCCAACCCCAGTTAAAGCATAAAATTAATTAATTTTTATATTTATTTTTGCATCTCAAGTCTTTTGTTTGGCATTTGTTGTCCCAACAATATCACATTTAAATTGAATCCAATTTCCAGCCAATGTGTGAAGAACAACAACTAAACGAATAACAATTTATTCCCAAAAAAAATAAAAATTCTTGGTTGTATAAACAACAGCACCTACTCACTGAACTTAATTTGTGGCATTTAAGTCCACATTAAAAAGGCCATAAACACAACTCGTGGAGAGAGAGAAAAAAATGACTATTTCGTTAGATTCTTTATTTTTATTTTGGAATAAAACCATAAATATGTCACACTTTTTTTGGCAATGATCTCAAAACATCTATGAGAAATTCCCAGAGCAACGCGAGAAAGGAGCACTAAATCAAACAGCACCGCGAAAGCGGGGTAAGATAAGAATTCGATGATTTGGACAATAGAAGGTGACAGCGTTTGACATGGATTTGGATTTGGATTTGAGTTCTGTTTGAGAAAACCAGTGTGTTCTATATCCATAGGATTAGTGGTGAAATCAAAGCGGATTTGTTGTTTAAGTAGCAACAAGTGTCATCATCATCATGTTGTACTCACTTCAGGGCTTAATAAGGCAATTGTTCTTAATCGTTGGCTCATCGATTCAACAATGAATTGGAATTGGATGCACAGCCAGACGTGTTTTTGCTTTTTATTGTTGAAGTATTGGCATTTTTAATGAATCAAAACAAAAAACAAAGCCAACAACACAACAAAATATAAAGTTCTGAAACCATATTAAGTAGCCCGTAAGTGGGTGTTGTAAATGTGTGCGTGTCTTGTGGAAAAATCTGACGAGGTCTCATGTCTACATTTATATGTTTTGCGATTTATGGGAAACTATAAAATTGATGTTTTGATGGATTTTGATGTTTTGAAGAACGGCAAGACAATCATTTTGTGCAAATTTAGATTTAGTTTAATAGTTTTTTCCTACCAAGAGCTTAACAACGCAGCTGTTCGGTTTAATTTCTTTGTGTTCAACCGAAATCAATTAAGTGGTTGAGATATGACGCATTCGAGTGGTAGGAATTTTAAGAATGACCGTACGAAGACTTTGTTGAGCAATTTGCTCTGATAAATTTCCGGCAGAAGCAACGAAATGTATGCAATGTTTTGTTTGATGGTTGAAATATAAAAAAGGGTTTCATTTAATGGCGCAAATCTTGGAACTGGCGCTCTTCCTGCTTCATCACAACATTCAGAGTTTATGAAGAGGTGCTCTTCTGGATTATGTTATGTTTAAGGAAGTAAACACCATTTATTAGATTCAACAGATTAAGTCAAGCAGATATTTAGCTTGTTATTATACCCACACTCTACAGAGTAGGAGGGTATATATCATTTGGTACAGAAAAAAAGTGTAACGCATTGAAGGAGTTAAAGAATCAATTCAAACTTTGTACATGGTAACATTTTCCCAAACTTAGTTTAAGTTCGAAGATGGGCGAAATTGCCACGCCCCTTCTAGTACCTCCCACACAAATGGCTCATATTTCTATGTTAAACAAAAACCAATGTAACTTCCAAACGGATATTCGGAATCAGCTGTATTTTAGCATTTGATAAAGTTTTTATAATCACATTAAGTGTACTAGATATGGCCGGTTTTGCCACGCCCCTTCCAATGCCTCCCACACAAATTACCCTAAACTAAGTAAAATTAAAGTTGGTATAACTTCTAAACGGATGATCAGAATACTGTGAAGTTTGATATGTGGAATATGGGCGATATTGCCACACCCCTGATGGTACCTCCCACACAAAGTGGCATAAGCTTTGGTTGCAATAAAACCGATATAAAATCCATACGGGTAATCAAAATCATTTGCAATTTGATATTTGAAAATGTTTTTATAATCGCATTAAATATAAAAAATATTTACGCTTTAGCCACGCCCCTTCTTGTACCACCCACACAATTGTCTCAATCCTAGGTAAAATAAAATGAATTTATAACTCCTTTACCTGTGGCTGAAATCCATTATGACTTCATATTTGATCATGTTTTTACAATTATTAACAAATGTGGAAGCTGAGTCCAATTGGCACAAACTTCTAGTACCTCCCACAAACATACTCTGGCGCTAAGCAAAATTTAAGTCCTTCCATGTTCTCTGAGAGTGAGGGTATATATAAGTCGGTTTAGCCGACTGATGTTTTCTAACTTGTCTTTTTTTAAATCGGTTATTACACTATGCTGCAAAAATTGTGTCAAAGGACTGTGTATAACAGTATCTGATGTACATTCTAAACTTGAAAAACTTTATGGTAATTTTTTATTTCTTACTAAAATTCCAATTTTCGTCGAAGGAATATTGACCATTTTTTTTGCCAATAAATATAAGTCCAATCATACTCAAATATACGAGAAACAGAAGGTAGGAGCAAGGTATACAACTCTTTTGAATATAACCTTTACTTAGAAATAGTGGGTTGGAAACAGTCGGCAAAAAATTAAAAAAAAAACATATTTTTCCTTGTATATCATTTTCCTGACACGAGGAAAACTCCATTAAAACTTGAAATTAAAATATATATTTTATCATTATACACTCCACGAGAGTATTAGGTCTTTGTGCATTTGTTTGTAACACCCAAAAGGAAGGGAGATAGACCCATTGTTAATTATACCGATCGGCTTAGAATCACTTTCTGAGTTGATTTAGCAATGCCCGTCTGTCCATCTATTGTTGTAATCACGAAACAGGTCGCAATTGTAACCAGAACCAACGAAGTTTTTCGGGACAAGGACGAACGCTATTTAATTTGAAGAAAATCGGTTCAGATTTAGATATAGCCACCATACGAATTTCACTCCCGATTTGACCCTTTTCACTCAGATACCATATATTAGAAGCGATTTTCTTCAAAATTCGCAAAACACCTTATATTTAAACTAGGAACACCTGTGGTAAAAATGTTTTAGATCGGTTCAGATTTATATATACCTCCCATACAAATTTCGCTCTCAATTTGAATTTTTCCTCTCCAGAATCCACATATTTTAATAGATTTTCATCAAAATTGGCAAAACATCTTATATTTAAACTAGGAACACCTGTGGTAAAAATGTTTTAGATCGGTTCAGATTTATATATAGCTCCCATACAAATTTCGCTCCCAATTCGACTTTTTCCGCTCTAGATACCACATATTTTATCACATTGTCTTGTCAAATTTGGTAAATTATCTTATATTTCAACTACAACCATCCATCCATGGTGAAAATTGGTCACATCGGTTCAGATTTACATATAGCTCTCATACAAATTTCGTTCCCCAGAAACCGCGTATTTTAAGATAATTTCTTAAAATTGAGCATAACACGTTATACTTCAACTAGAAGAACTTATTGTGAACGTTAGTCACTTCATTCCCTGTTTGGATATAACCCCGATACAAATATCATTCTCGATTTGACAAATTGGACCAGGTCATATTAGCCGGTGATTAGGAAACATAAAAAAACATTTTCCCGTTTTCACTTTTTTACTGAATTGAATTGTATTCCGATAGAAAGTGGAGTGTATCATATAGTCGGCCCCGCCCGATTTTAGCCTTTCCTTACTTGTTTTATAATAGCCTATGGAAGAAAGCAAGGTCTATTTGAAGAAAATCGATGCATAAATATAGAAGTTGTGAGACTTCTTGTAAAAGTAAGAGAAAATAAAAATATATATATAAATACATTTTCTGCTTAAATTGAAAGAATACGACACATGGTACTACTATAATTGTCGTACTTCTAAATTTATTCGTAGATTTTTCCTTCGTTAGGCTTCCGGCAATTACAAAATAATAAAATATATTTTAATTTAAAACGGAACTTTATCGAAGCAATAAAACAATATATTAAAACAAGAGCGAGCTGGTAGCGTGCTCGGCTATCAGCGTGGGGGTTGTGGGTTCGATTCCCACCAGAGGTTCTGGTCTGTCGCTGCAATAACTAGCTACAATGGTCTTAGTTAACACGGCTCAATCCCTGGACCCAAAATTAGAATATAAATTTACTTTGTATTGTAATTCACAATAAATAAATAAAAATATAAAAACAAAAATAAAAAACTTGATTTTTTAAAAATTCGCTTACAAAGATTTATTTTAAAAATCGCGCATTTTTTCTTTTTTTTAGTTTTCTTTGAAGTGCATTAATAATTATTTTTGTTGTTGAATTTCTTTGTAATTTAAATTATTAAGGCAGTTATAGGTAACTGAAAACTTTATAATTTTTTCTTCTAGTTTTCGATTTTGAGTCTATTCAAACAAAGAAACAAAAATATTTTTTTTCAAAATTTAATGCCCGATAACTAATCGAGATATCGATAAGATGCCAACCATTTTTTATTAATTTCTAACTGAGTTCAATCGATCAGAACGCGATTTATATCATGAGGAAAACAGGCATTTTTGAATCCTTCTAATTTTGAATTTGTTGTGCTGAAGTCTTCAGCAGAAGCCAAAAATTAGCAAAAAGGCAAAGTGAGACCTTTATTGTTGCAGCTAAAAGTTGACTGCGCAGTTTCGATGGGCGCTACCCCATCTCGTCAGAACTTTCCAATTTTTGCTAATTTTTGGGTTCTGCTGAAGACTTTGGATAACAATATTTCGTAAAGACTAAGTAAAATAACGTTTAGAAAATACCAAAGAATTAGTAAGTAAATATAGCTTTAGTCGGTTTAACCGTCTTATTAACATAGGGTTAGGCTCACATAAAAATTTATTAAAAATTACTGTATCATCTCTGCTGTGATGGAGATTTTGAAATTGTTTCTAATTCGTGATGTCATGAAAATAGTTATGATAATCATCAGGAACATCGATATTGAACCGCCTTTCGTCCTTAAAAAAATATCTTATTCCTCTAATTGGTGACCTTGAGGCAAACTCCCTGATATGTGATCCTACGTGAACTGAAACTTCTGCTTCTTGTGGGCGGGATGAAGTGACAGATTTTTATGTAATTTCCAAAGCTTAGATTTTTTATAATATTGTTGATTGCGGGTTTGCTAAACGTTCATTCCTGCAATGGCTCCCATTTTATACAAAGTCATACGGTAATTCGAACCTTTTTCGGTAATTCGCGCGCTGTAACCTTTTTGTTACAACATTTTTTCCTTCAACCTGCCTTATACCGTAGTAATCTTTAAATAGTCATTCACCGTTTATAGACTTCGAGCAATTTTTGGCAGCTCTTGTCCGTGGTAATCAAAGATTTTTTGTTTTCTTTTTCCGTGGCAATTAATGTGCATATTTGTTCTTTTTAATTAAAAACAGTTATTCCAAAAATGTTCCTAAATCGCGTGTAAATCAATAAATATTTAAAAAAAATCATCACTGAGGCTAATCTAAGTTCACACTGTCGCAAAGATACAAAATTTAAATTCATACTTCTGTCGTGATTATGACATTTGCTAGAATTTAATCTTTATATTTTAGTAACAATACAACTGAGTGGGAGATGTTGTTTAGCACAAATCACTATGGTAATTCAATATGTGATCAATTTAGTATGGCATTTCAGAAACTTCTAAAATTGAAATATATTTATAGCAAAATTCGATTTCAATGCCGCTGTGAATCACTTCATATGTATTTTGTTAACATTGATTTATCCCACATAAGTTCACATAAAATATATGTATTTCGATTTATTTTAATTAAATTGACATTTCTCCCCAAGTCACGCCAAAAGAAAGACTTAAATAGGTTTTGTTTTCTTAGTTAAGAACCAGCTATGAGAAAATAAAACTAAATAAATAAAACTAGATATGAGAAGATAAAACTAATCTTTTTTTAAAGGGAGTTTTCTAGCTATTTAAACAAAAGTCAATCATATTCTAAATCCTCTTGTTCTTCTAGAAAGAAATATTCATTTTAATTTAATTTATTTAAGCGGAAGTCAATTATTTTTTTAAACCTCTTGTGCCTAGAAGACATTTAACCATAGATCTTTTACAAATAGTCATTGTGTTATTCGTTTAAATACTAGCTAATACAAATTATACTGATTATTTTTAAATTGTTTCTACTTTTTTAAGGGTGTTTTCTTTCAAAAAAAAAAAAGACTTCAAAAACAAATTTTATTTTTAATGTCGTTTTCGAGTTTATGAAGCCAAATTACTTCAGAATCTGATATACAGAGCCCGTGGACAAAAACTAGTGTTATGAGCGGCCACGTCAACAAACATTCTCAATTCAATCCACCATTCAAATTCTGTAAAGCTTTATCCAAAAGTCTAAAGGATGTATTACTCTCCTTGTGTACAATTTCTGTCTAGAAACACAACTGTGACCGCTCTTGACTTAGGCCTTACCATATTATTTCTTAACCATATCGTACTGGCCATGACGATCGCCGTAGAGTGAAATAACATTTATAAAGTCTTACAATAAATCTTTCGCTTTATAGCATTTAAGGAAATACTGACCAAAATGTAAAACAATAATTTATGAGTTTAATTTATGAATGTCAATTCCATTTTTGATTTTGTTTTGAAGAATATCAAAAGATTGTTGTGTGTGAAGCGAACAACAAATATAAGAACAATGTGGTATGTGACCACCATATAATTCTGAGATGATAAAGCTATAAGAAGAGCTTGCTTTGTTGCATAAGCATGGGATAATGCCAAAGAAATGTGATATGTATGTGATTAAATATGTAGCTCCACATGGGTGCGATTTTATGACAAATCACTGAAAAAGAAAGTATAATGGCAATAGTGGCGGCAGAAGCCAGTGACAAATTATACATACATTAAAGAATTTTGAATTGTTTACTAAGTTTTAGTGGCGGTTCTTTTGTTTATTATACCCTTCACATTGTTCTTCCCATACTTTCCAAGACTTTGAAATATCGTTAGACATCAATCTATACAGAATAGTAATAATTATACTGAATTCCAAAGTATATTTAGTCATTTCAAACGTCCGACAACATGGACAAGTTGATATAAGGATTTACCGTCCATAGTCAACGCTGTCACAGCGTTGGTACTGATATTGTATTTATATATATTTATCTACAGCTTTCAGCTTTGATGTAGAATATTTTTTCCATTCACACCATCCCACAAAATCAGTTTAGTGGGACAATTTAGCACTAATTCGGAAAAAATACTAAAATGAATTTTAAGTTTTGGCGTATTTCCGGCATTTATATTGAGTTTAGAGTTTTGGTCTATTCAGAGACTAATAATAGAATTTTATGACAATGGTTCCTAACATGGTGTAGGTTTGCGCATGGGCTACACAGAAAGAAACTGCAAGTTAAAGCTGTAGCCACCACTAGGACTGATTGATATAGATATCTATTAAAATATCTCAATCATTCAGGCTGGGTATAACAGACCTTTCCGAGTGACATGGTTCATTCAAAAGGTACTGAAAGATATTTTGCCTCGCAGGCTACCGTGCTGCTTCAACCAAGCCGAAGTTATGGCTAATAGGCAACACTACAGTAGGAAATATGGAAATATATATATAATCAAATATCTATATATATCTGGGTATAACAGACCTTTTTCAGTGGCGTGGTCCATTCAAAACGGAGCCTGAAAACACTACTTAATGCTCCCGTGCTAGTGATTGGTCACGTAAACCAACCATGACAATTAGAATAGTTGCGAGGTGGCTGCGCCACTATATTTCGCGAGCATTGGTGTTAAAATCCACTCGCAAAGTCTGGCGGATCCCTTTAGATCCATGGACTTGGTGAGCCTAACGTCTCACACATGTCTTCAAGTGATGGTCAAGTCAGCTACCAGGGAGTATGAGTATTCAAAGGAACTAAAAAAACTGACGAGCTTACCAGATGAGGAACGATCTGATGGATGCCTTCAGATCCATGGTCTTGGTGAGCCTAACGTCTCACGCATGTCTTCAGGGGATTACCAAATCAGGTACCAGGGCATATGAGTATCCCAAGGAACTATAAAAATTACGAAATTGCCATATGAGGAACGACCATACAAGCTTTGTCGGGACTTGCTTGCACAGGTCCACTCTCGGCGACATAAATACTATAGCTAAGCAGGAATTGTAGCTGGCGAACAGCAGGTGGACAGACGTAGACATGTACAGAAGATGAAGAGATAGAGCTGCCTTCTTTCAGTTGAAAGATGTATTATGTTCGGTATTAACAGGGCACAGTGGACATATGTCTAGAGGATAGGCATGGAGTCAAACGACTTTTGTAGAAGCTGTGTAGACGAGATTGAGATCGTCAAACACCTTCTCTGTCCGAAGAAGATTAGCTTCCTCAGAGGCCACTGTAGGCGGCGGCAAAACGGTGTCTTTAAACACTACTTGACACTCCCGCGGAAGTGATCATAGGACACAGGGAAACTAGGAAAACTGATTAGAAACTACACTGCAACTACGCACCGGAACTTCTTTGTATAGAATCACCCCTGTCGACATAAAAGCTCCTGTCTGAGTTGTAGTTGGTGCTGGTGAACAGCAAGAAAGTAGGCTTAGACATGTGCAGAATCGAGAAGATGATCTGATCCAAGCATGCTATGAAGAGATCGTGCTACCTCCTTATTGATTTCAGTATTGACAGGCGAGTGAAATGACTTTTGTTGGAGCTGGAGGAGATTGAGAGCATTGAACACCATCTCTGTCTTTGTCCCGTTACGGCTAGGAGACGTTTAATGTCATTGTTTCCTTTAAAGCCTGTGTCAACTTTGTAATTATAGACGTCGGCAAGATGTACTGTTTCATGAATCACACGGATGATCGTTTCTAGAGACGCTACTCCCCCTTATCAATGCCCAGTGCAATGCAACAAATACTCGGTTCTGTATATATGTCTAGCAAACTCAATTGAATGAGAACTGCTTCGAACTTACATATACACCCGAAAATCCCAGTCAGTAGTTACCGAAATCAAACAAATGTCCACATTTCTTCTCGTGTGTAATCGCTATTCGCGATTCAAGCAACCACATGTTTAAGTCGTACCTCACTTCATTTCATCTGTTTTTTTATTTGATATTTTCTTTTTATAGTTTTTGTTGTAAGTACTTACTCAGGTTCGAGATCCTTTTTTTTTTGAATGAGATCTGCTTCGGACTTAAATATACACCCGAAAATCCCAATCAGTAGTTTCGCAACCAAATAAATGCCACGCATTTCTTTTAAAACATTTTGTTTTCTGTTTGAGATTTTTATTCTTTGTAATTCTTTTATACATAGTTTTAATAAAAATTATTTTAAATACTTATTCACACCCTATAACAATGGTACTAATGTCAAAATCAAGCGCAGAATATCTGTTAAAAATACTTCAAATATCATGATTCTATCTGTATTAGTTCAGCATTAACAACCATTTCAAGTTTACCCCGTAGTTTATTCATACTTTTTAAAAGGGCAAATTTGAAATGGTTGCTAACGTTAAATTAATACAGATAGAAGCTTGTAATTTAAAGCATTTTTAGCAGATATTCTCTTCTTTAATTTGGCATTTATGCCGGTATCATAAGAACTTAAAATATTTTTTGAAATGTCTTGTTATTTATTTTTGTTTAAGACCAAAGGTTGTGCAGAAGTCTTCAGCAGAACGCAAAATTAGCAAAAAATGGCCAAGTGAGACCTTAATTGTTGGAGCTAAAAGTTGACTGCGCAGTTTCGATGGGCGCTACCCCATCTCGTCAGAACTTCCGCAACGAATGTATGTCTTTGACTTAAATCAGGGTTCATATTAGTACCAGCGGTCACATATGAGAAATGAGAAGCGCTGATAAACAAATATTCCACCGAACTAAGTCGAGACATTAAAAATCTCAACAATCGCAACAATGCAAAGGTTGTTGTTGTACGGTATGTCCCGCCTTCACTGTACCTCGTGTGTATTGTTGTTGTTTGTATGTATTGTTGGTCTGTTATGTTGTATGTCTTGTTATTTATGTTGGTTTAAGACCAAAGGTTGTGCTGAAGTCTTGAAATATTGTATCCTTTTGGGGCAAACGGATGAAATGAAAAACTGAAAACGCCAATTTCACCTATAGTTTCAGACATGTATCATCTGGTTCAAGTGTACTATGGACTGTCGGCCAGTGTAATCCGAAAGTAAAATTAAGCATGTAGAGTCATGCTTTGATAAAGGGTCCATAAAATCACCACACATATTTCGGTTACGGCCGACAAAGATTTTAAACAATTCTATAGTAAAAACGTGTTTATGTGTTATATATGTTCTCCCGGCTGAACCCTCAAACATGAGGTCGTTTTGGACCAATATTATAGGTATATGACACCTAGCTTTTTTAATTCGAAATTTTGTTTTCCATTCTCCTATGTAGTTTTGATATTTTGCCGGCAACCCCTGTGTCTGTTGAACACTTCAAGGTTTTAAACATTTATGAGATTACATTTATAATAATCAAACTAAATGATCCGATTTAAAAATAATACTTCCCGCATTTGTCTTCCTATGCCTGGCAACTGACGCCTCAAGTTCGTGTCTTTTGATTTATTTTTAGGTTAGCATTAATATTTAACATTGCCACACAAAACACAGCACAAAATTAACAACACTTTATGAAATAATTATTAACATGTACACACATATGTAGGCATTGTTACAGCAAAACAACTTTGCTAAGTTTGGATTACATTGTTGTTATGCCTGCATGTTCACTTGAATTGAAATCAACAAACATTGGAGCAGAACAACAGCAGCTAGAGCTGCTGTACTTTATGATTTAAGTTTTCACAAAAATTGAAATCATCAGACACCCACCACAATTGAATAAGGAAAAAATAATAATGAAAAAAAAAAAAACAACAGCCAACATCAACAACAATGTCATTGTTCGGCAAAGAAACCAATACCACAAACCACCTGTTTTCTGTGGAAAAGTTTCATAGATTCATAAAGATTTTTCCCACTTATAAATAAATGTACGCATAACAGCCGATGCGTGTCTATTAATAAAGAAAAACCTACAACCATTTTTCAAGTGTTGTTGTGAAAACCGCACGGGCGGCTAGAAGTGCGCAAATCGAGAGCGTTTTTTTCTTTTTGCTTCTTCTCATCATGAGTGTGAATACAACTGACCTTGAGATAAATGAATTAAGTTTGAAAACAAAAACATTTGTATTAATTTAGCAAAATGCCAACAGAAAAAAATAAAAACAAAACTAACAATGGAACAGATCGTCATCTTATGTTATAAATATTTGAAAATATGACAAATGTTCGCAAAAGCGATATGATTTCATCGTGATGGGGAGGGGAAGAGGGGAGGAGGAGTGAATTGAAGCAGCAAAATATTTCAAGAATCTTTTTAAGGCTTAACGTTGGCAACACTTCAGTTAATGGCATATATGTTGGCGTATAATAAAATAGGAGCATTTACTTCATGTGCAATATCAGAGACGTTCATCAGACGGGGAGACTTAAATACTAATGGAGGTGAAGATCAACCACAAGCAAATTGTCAATGTGATATTTATTTAGTTGGTAAAGAGCCAGCTCTAATGTAGAGTTGTAGTTATAAACCGGTAGTTTAACTGCTCAAACCTCTTGACTTACTTTACTAGAGTTTTTCTTCGGTAAATTTGTACTCTTCTGTCCTTCTAATATTGCGGTTTCGATTTGTATTTGAATGAATCACCTCTTATCATTATTTTTCCTCGGTTTCAAATTTTGAAGAAACCGGACTTCTCAAAAATGTGAATATATTTAAGATCCGATTCCTAATCAACGATGACAAATCATTTAACCACACAACGTTCTGGTTCAGGAAAAATAAATTATTTGTTGAGGCTTTCGATCTGTTTTCTTTGTTTGACTTAAGATTGTGATGTGTATTGTGATTGTGATTGTATGTGTCCCGGACCTAAAATTTATTTTGAGTGTACATTCAGTCATACTGATCCACATAATCAACAATAAAAATGGTTATCGTCATTTTTATAAAAATTCCAGTTTTTGTTCCGTCAAAAAATCGATTGTTTGACGAGGTGTATGGCAAATGACGCATTGGAAAAAATGTCTTCAGTCAACATTCCACTGAACTAGATCACGAAATAATCAGCAATCTTTCTCGTCGTTCTCTTTTTTTACTCAATAAAAAAATTAACCAATATCCGAAGCTCAGTGCATTCGGTTTTATCTTGATAAGAGCCCTGCTCCTAATTGTTCAAATGCCCAAGAAGGAGAGAAAACTTTCAAATTCGCAATACTAATCCATAGATGTTTTTCTTTTCTTTCTTTTCATTCGATGAACAATTTTTGTACGAAAATATTCCCAAGTCCGTGGCAATACAATAAAAATTTCTCCAGGAAACAATAATATTTGGTGTTTTCATTTGAGCATAATAAGTAGAGAGTTTATGAGTCCGAATCTCTTGTGAATTCTACAAACTCCAAGTGCTCCAAATTTGCTTATTGTCATGTCCATTGAGCCCAAAGATTAGTCTCATCCCTAAACACGATGTTCCGATAAAATGGCGATGATTTTCGAAATAAGTTTGCGCAATCTGGAAGCATAGTTCTGTCATGATGGAATAGCAAACCTGCTTATGTAAGCACAATTGTCAGATCTGACCAACTTGTGATCGTTTAATCCTTATGGGAAATATATATTATATATCTGTTCCTTTCACTCCTCTGAGAGCGGCGTTTGTACGGTTTCTTAACGTCGTTGCAGTTCAGAAGTTGATTCCATAGCCGTTTCATTAGTTGGTATGAGCAGGTCTCCCAGTCAACTTATTGCCCTGCGGGTTCCACTGAATAGCCTTCTCGGCGATATGTTCTTCTGCTTTCCTTAGTGTGTGACCAGTTCCACTTACTTTTTTTCTTTCAATTGACAGTTGATTGGCTCTTCTCCTTAGTTCGGTCTTTGACACTATCGTTGGCCAAGTTTGTGTAGGTCTCCCAGTCCGCCTACTGCCCTGCAGGATCCACTGAATACCCTTCCTCGCGATATCTTCTTATGTCTTCCTTAGAGTGTTTCTAAACCAATTCTACCTAGTTTTTTATTTCAATTTCAACTGACAGTTGAGTGGCTTTTCTCCTTAGTTCGGCCTTTGACACTATCGTTGGCCAAGCTTGTGTAGGTATCCCAGTCCGCCTACTGCCCTGCAGGTTCCACTGAATATCCTTCCTGGCGATAACTTCTTATGTCTTACTTAGAGTGTTTCTAAACGAATTCTACCTACTTTTTCTATTTCAATTTCAATTGACTTTAGATTGGCTCTTCTCCTTAGTTCGGCCTTTGACACTATCGTTGACCAAGTGTGTATAGATCTCTCAGTCTGCTTACTGACTTGCTAGTTCCACTGAATAGCCTTCCATGCGATATCTTCTTCCGTCTTCCTTAGTGCGTGCCTAAACCAGTTCCACTTACGTTTTTTTAATTTCAACTTCAATTGGCATTTGACAGGCTCTTCTCTTTATTTCGGTGTTTGCCAAATGACTGAGAGTAGGATTATCAGCCGGAATTTGGTGATGAAAACAAGCAATCTGTGTGTCTAACGTGGTGTTCCATGCTTCGCAACCATGTAGCAGAGGGGATTTTGAGCTGGAATAGAATATCCTAAGTCTCATCTTAGCTGAGCGAAAGTGTCTTAGGCTACCCAGATAGCAGAACAAAGGCACTTAACTTACTTCCATCCCATTGAGGGCGAATCCCCGTTCTATATTGCAATTGGTCCGCAGTGACTTGATACTGTATATATTTATATTCAATTCAGTCAATTGGACAGCTTTCTGTTTTCATTTCATTTCAGAAATGCAGGCAAAGCTATGTCCTCCAATAGGCCTTGCACTCCCAACACAATTCCTCTCCTATGTGTTAGAGCTTAGGATATCGCTATTTTGCTTTGGTTTTATCTATTTCTTGCTACAAAAATTCACGCAATTTAATCATAATTTCTTAATTGTTTTACCCCTCAGCCATCTACTCAATCCCCACCAAATATAGAATCTAACACATCTCTGTCTCTCTACATCAGAAAATGGTTCTAAAGTTTATTTATTCGCGTTTTTTTTTTGCTGATTTTATTACCATTCGAGAACAAAGTGAGTGGGTTAAAGTGAAATACTAAAAAATGTTACTTAGAGCGTGAACATCATCGACTGAAAGCCACACCACACCACACCAAAACCAAAAAAAAGAACGCCATACATTACTTCGCGGTCAATCATGGCGGTGCTTAAGTCAAATAACATGAATATCCGGTGAGACGAACATAGAGCAATGGACGCTTGTGCTTGGAAAAGCCACAGCATATGAAATGCCGTGTAGTACTCTTGTTCATCTTCATCGCGGCATCATGGTACACACAGATTGTACGCCAATGAAAAGTTCAATGTTTGAGTTCAGCAGAGAAAATGTAAAGTTTGCCACCGCAGTGGTGTCAATGAAAAATGAAAACTTATCATGGAAATTCTTTGCAAACACACAATACATACAAACCAAAACATGCTAATTATTGGGTTTCTCTTTTTATTTGCAGAAATGTTTACTCGTCGCCCTGTTGCTGCTGGGCATTGGCAGTCTAAGTGAGGCCCAGTACTTTCCCACCGGCGGCTATTATGCGCCAGTCTCCAATTATCTGGTAGCTGGCCCTCCTGGCGGCGGCTATGCCTATCCTCAGCCCGATATTAGCTTTGACTATCCTCAAAATCCCGGTTACTCGTATCCGGCACCGAAGACACCTTTTGAACTGCCCCACAAGCCGCAGCAACCACCGCCAGCGCCTACCAAGGGTTATTCTTATCCTCAGCCTAAACAGCCTTTGGTATATCCCCAGCCAACGCCTCCCAAGTCTGGCTATTCATATCCTTCACCGGCTGTTAAATTTGATTTGCCCACCAAAGCCACACAGAGACCGGTGCCACCACCACCACAACCTACAAAAGCGGGTTATTCGTATCCAACGCCGAATGTTAAGTTTGATATCCCAACACAGCCACCCAAAAACCCCGGTTATTCGTATCCAGCACCGACAGTTAAATTTGATTTGCCCACCAAACCCACACAGAGGCCAACGCCACAGCCTACCAGGCCACCAACACCACCACCTCAACGACCTTCGAAACCGGGCTACTCGTATCCTACTCCAGATGTCAAATTTGAATTGCCAACACAGAAACCTGGCTACTCTTATCCCACACCAGCTGTTAAATTTGTCGAGACGCCCAAGCCACCACAGAAACCTGGCTACTCTTATCCCACACCAGCTGTTAAATTTGTCGAGACGCCCAAGCCACCACAGAAACCTGGCTACTCTTATCCCACACCAGCTGTTAAATTTGTCGAGACGCCCAAGCCACCACAGAAACCTGGATACTCATATCCAACACCACCTCCAGCTTTTAAATTTGTAGAGACACCCAAGCCAACACAGAAACCTGGCTACTCTTATCCCACTCCAGCTGTTAAATTTGTAGAGACACCCAAGCCACCACAGAAACCTGGTTACTCTTATCCCACACCAGCTGTTAAATTTGTAGAGACTCCCAAGCCACCACAGAAACCTGGTTACTCTTATCCCACACCAGCTGTTAAATTTGTAGAGACTCCCAAGCCACAGACACCTGGGTACTCTTATCCCACACCAGCTGTAAAATTCGTAGAAACCCCCAAGCCAACACAGAAAACCGGTTACTCTTATCCCACACCAGCTGTTAAATTTGTAGAAACGCCGAAGCCAACACAGAAATTTGTAGAGACTCCCAAGCCAACACAGAAACCTGGCTACTCTTATCCAACTCCAGCTGTTAAATTTGTAGAGACGCCCAAGCCAACACAGAAATTTGTAGAGACTCCCAAGCCAACACAGAAAACCGGTTACTCGTATCCAACACCAGCCGTTAAATTTGTAGAGACTCCCAAACCAACACAGAAACCTGGCTACTCTTATCCCACACCGGCTGTTAAATTTGTAGAGACGGCCAAGCCAACACAAAAACCTGGCTACTCTTATCCCACACCAGCTGTTAAATTTGTAGAGACTCCCAAGCCAACACAGAAACCTGGCTACTCTTATCCAACGCCAGCTGTTAAATTTGTAGAGACTCCCAAGCCAACACAGAAACCTGGCTACTCTTATCCAACACCAGCTGTTAAATTTGTAGAGACGCCAAGGCCAACACAGAAACCTGGCTACTCTTATCCCACACCGGCTGTTAAATTTGTAGAGACGCCCAAGCCAACACAGAAATTTGTAGAGACTCCCAAGCCAACACAGAAACCTGGCTACTCTTATCCAACACCAGCTGTTAAATTTGTAGAGACTCCCAAGCCACCACAGAAACCTGGCTACTCTTATCCCACACCAGCTGTTAAATTTGTAGAGACTCCCAAGCCACAGACACCTGGCTACTCTTATCCCACACCAGCTGTTAAATTCGTAGAGACTCCCAAGCCAACACAGAAACCTGGCTACTCTTATCCCACACCAGCTGTTAAATTCGTAGAAACCCCCAAGCCAACACAGAAAACCGGTTACTCTTATCCCACACCAGCTGTTAAATTTGTAGAAACGCCGAAGCCAACACAGAAATTTGTAGAGACGCCAAGGCCAACACAGAAACCTGGCTACTCTTATCCCACACCGGCTGTTAAATTTGTAGAGACGCCCAAGCCAACACAGAAATTTGTTGAGACTCCCAAGCCAACACAGAAAACCGGTTACTCGTATCCAACTCCTGCTGTTAAATTCGTAGAGACTCCCAAGCCTGGCTACTCTTATCCTCCGCCAGCTGTTAAGTTCGACCTACCCACCAAACCGCCACAGAAAATTGAAGTACCCACCAAACCTCCCCAGAAACCCGGTTACTCATATCCAACACCAGACGTTAAATTCACACTGCCAACACAACCACCACAAAAGCCTGGGTACAGCTACCCAACACCAGTTGTTAAATTCGATCTGCCGACACATCGTCCTCCACCACCACCATCTGCACCACAACAGAAGTCCGGCTACAGCTACCCAACGCCGGCCGTTCGATTCGATCTGCCGACACCCGTCCAAAGCGGCTACTCATATCCGAGACCTGGCGTACCCTTCAACTTCTAAATGTCATCAGGAAGAACGACTAGAACAACATCAAAAATTGTGATTATTTAGCTGTGAATTTGCTCGCTCAAATTGACGGCTGAATTACTTTTTGTAACTAATTAGTTTTATTTTTATTATTGTTTGTCTGTCCGCTAGTGTTGTAAAGTTTGCGTGTCTGTAGACTAAACCTCGAAGACAAACAGACGCACAAAACGAATCATAGTCATTAAATTTAAATTATATACTGTAACTTAAACATGAAGAAAAAACAAAACAAAACATATTGCTACACATATAGGCTTAGCTAAATATCGCAATACTCGATTTAATTAATTCTAATCGAAAGTGAATATAATAAAATTTTCAATGTAACATAAGTTTAGTCTGTAAGAAAACGAATGAATATATTTTGTAAATAAAACAATGGAAAATCAATGTTGTTAATTTTTATTGGAGGCAATTGGAAAGATTCGTCTGACAAAACATATTATTTGCAAAGATGTTATGAGTCACAAGAGTCGGACAGCACCGACTGTTAAATTTAATTTGACCACCAAACCATCACCACCACCTCGACAACATACGAAACCGGGCTACTCATATCCTTCTCCCCCTGTGAAGTTCGACTATGCAAAACCAACTGATACCAGGTTTCCGCCAAAACCAACACCTGGCTACTCGTATCCCTGTTTAGATGTCAAATTTGAATTGTCAACTCAGAAACTTACTCTTATCCCACATCAGCTGTTAAATTTGTAGACACCCCCAAGCCAACACAGAAGCCCGGCTATTCTTATTCCACATCAAGGGCGCACAGGTCAACACAGAATCTTGGCCACTCTTATCCTACACAGCTGTTAAATTTGTAGAGACTCAAGCCAACACAGAAACCTGGCTACTCTTATCCCACAGGGTGGCAACCTTCAGAAGTGAATATGTCGAATATTTAGCGACCAAACCACCTCCCTGTCATCACAATCCACCACGGTACTGTCATTCGGTATTACTTCTCTATGCTTCTCATGCGCCTTCCGACTCTGCTCTTCTTCGCGCAGAACTTCATTCATAGTTTATGAAGCTATTTCTCAAAAAGCACGACATCTTCTATATTCTCTAGGGACAGATTACTTTCCATTTCGAACCATAAATTACTTATCTCTTCGTCGAAACTCGGGCAGATAAAAACAGCTTGTTCTACATCGTCCTCTGTGTAAAACACACACCTCGGAGAAGAGTCTATACCTAAACGATGTACATAGCTCTTATATCATCCATGACCCTTTGGGAACTGCGTCAAGTTATAGTTAACTTTCCCGGAGACTGAGATTTATCCCTCTGTCGATAGCGGGGTGCAGTCGGTAAGTTCAACGATCATCAGGAGATCCCACCTCCTTTACCAATTTCACTAGGACACTAAGCTCCATCCCGGAGTTTCTGATTTTCTCTTCATATATAATAGAAGTGGTACGACATCAACTGCAGACTCTCAGACAACTTCTAAGGAAGATGGACAGCATGTCCTTCCTGGATGTACACCTTAGACCGATCCTTAAAGGAAAATATAGTTGGCCACTCGTGAAAGCAGTATTCGTCGACTTTGCTTGTGTCATCATCCCGGCAAGAGTATCATTCTTTGACAAGAGCATTATGTGTGTCGTTTAAAATTTATCAATCACCTCTCTTGCTACTTATTAGAACCACCTATGTTGCTTCGTTTGGGTACATTTAGATTTCGTGTAAGTGCCGCATCTGGACTACAACTGCAACAACATCATCAGGCAGAAGACACTGGTTCTATCGAACAGCAGGTGACTAGACCTCGACACATATAGAGTCGCTAGTATGGTCTGTACTATTTTTATTTTATTTTGTAATATAAAGAACAATTTATAATTCATATACGGTTTCAGTGCCTCAACACCCAAAAGGGCATATTAGAGGAGAGTTGACATTTCAAATACTTATGTATATATCGTACTAAACATTATTCAATAATTAAACTCCATAAAAACTAAAACATAATATCGAAATAATAAACTGAGATTAATTTATTACAGAAGCTCCTTCAATTGCTGTAACATATAATCTCTCAACATAGATTTAAAAATAGAAATTCTTTCAATTGATTTAATGTATTGGAACAAGTTGTTAAACTCTCGACTACCATTATGCTCAATACGCTGCTTTGTTGTTTCTAATCGACACAAAACTACTCTCAAATTATTCCTGTTTCGAGTATGAAACGTGAATGGACTACGTGAAAAATAAATTGTATGATGCCCGATGCCATGGAGGCACTATTTCAATACAAATTTGGTACCACCTTTAACGCTTTGTTTTGGGACCTCAATTTAACACTTTTCCTGTAACCATATACGACAGCCAGATAATTGAAATGGCTCTGTATTAGGGCTTACATGCTTAGTTCTTTGCTGGAATTTATTTTTGAATTTATTTAACAATCCAACGGCCAATGATATTTTAGACTTGAGCTTCTGTATGTGTTGATCTCAGATGAGGTTTGATTGTATATACAGACGTAAATTCTTCACTGAACTGACTTCCTGAATTTCTCTTCCATCAACAAGTATGAAAGTAGAGTTGTAACGACAATGCGGTTTGAATTTTATCTGGATTTAAAAACAATTTCCGTTGTCAGAGCAGTATCACATTCCATATGATTCGTATTTAAATGGCTACAATAGGCATATAACATCAGCATATATAAATAGTTTCCCTGTCAAACCTAGATTTTGCAGATCGTTAATGTAAATTAAGAACAGCAAAGGCCTCAAAACGCTTCCTTGTGGCACGACATGTTCAACCATCCCCACAGAACTTTTACGATTGTTTAACTGTACAAATTGTCTTCAATTGCAAAACTAAGTTTCTGCATTAAAATCTCATGGTCAATGAGATCAAAAGCTTTTGTTAGATCATTAAAAAATTCCTGCAACGGTACTGTACTAGAGCTGCAAAACAATCGATGGTACTATCGATAGTTTTGTTTTTAAGCTACTATCAATAGTTTTTATTCGATAGCCATACTATCGAAGAAAAACACATTGTAATGTTTGTAACACCAAGAAATAAATGAGCTAGACCTAATCATTAAGTATACGGATCGGCTTAGAATCACCAGCTGAAACGATTTAACGATGTCTGTCTGTCCGTCCGTCCGCCTGCTGTCCATCTAAGCTTGTTCGCACTCTACAGGTCGCAATTGTCGTCCGATTGTCATGAAATTTGGCAGAAGTTACTTTTTTTGGCCAAGGATGATTGGTATTGCATTTGGAGAAAATCGGTTCAGATTTAGATATAGCCTCCATATAAATATCCATATAATTTACACTATTACTGCTCTAGAATACACATTTTACATGGGGTCATGACCAAATTTTCAGCATCGTGTTATATTTGAACTAGAAACAGCTCACGGGACGACATGGGTCCCCCATACAAATGTACATCCGATTTCCAACATTACTGCTCTAAAATGCACATTTTACATCGGATCTTGATCAAATTTTCCACACAATGTTACATTTATACTAGAAACAAGTATTTTGAAAGCCAGCTATATAGGTCAATGTTTTGGTATAGCCCCCATACAAATGAGCCCCCAGTTTACACTATTATCGCTCTAGAACCCACATCGTGCATTGGATCTTGATAATTGGATCTTGACTGCAGATCATGTTATATTTCAATAAAGAATACCACTTTGAAAGTGATCTATAAAGGCCCAGTTTTTAATGTAGCGCCCTTACAAGTGGGCCCCATTTCAATTGTTACCCCTCTAGGACCCACATTTTACATCGGAAGTTTTTTTTAATTTTTGCAGTTTATATTATATTCATATTTCATTCTAAAAATACCAAATGGCCCCCATTTTTATTATTACCCCTCTAGGACCACAATTTACATCGGAAGTTTATTAAATTTTGCATTTTGTATTATATTTCATCTAAGAAGACATAAAAGACATGAAAGACATATATGGGTCCATATTTTTGTATAACCCCCATACAAATTGGGCCCCCATTCTCCAATCTTTAGAACCCACATCGTGCATTAGATCTCGATATAATTTTGCATATCATTTCAACTATGAATATCTACTTTGAAAGTGATCTATATGGAACCACTTTTTAATGTAGAGCCCTTACAAATGCCCCATTTTAATTTTTACCCCTCAAGAACGCAAATCTTACATCGGATTTTTTTTTCAAATTTTGCAGATTATTTTATATTTCAACTAAGAATACAAAGTCAAATATATTCGTCCATTCTTTGGAATAACCAAATGGGTTCCATTCTACTCAAATACAACACTAGAAACTACGTCTGACATCGGATCATGCTATATTTCAACTATGAATACCTACCGTGAATGAGAAATATATAGGCCCATGTTTTGGACCAGACCCCAAGTGTTTTTATAGGCCTCCTTTCAAATGACGGTCCGATTCATCCTATTACTACTGTATAATTTGTATTTGTCTGCCGGAAAATTGGAACAATTATCATATTTTTTACCATATTCGTTAAATATGACTAGAGATGAATTTATGGTAAACTGTATAATTTATATGAACTACATAAAATTGCTCCCGTGAAACAACTGGGTTTAGTAATAAAAGCAAGGTATATACGCAGGGAGTTGTGTAGGGTATTATATAGTCGGCCCCGACCGACTTTAGCCTTTCCTTACTTGTTTTATTTTAAAACAGGGTGGTATTATTTGAAGTTGACGGTTCTGGCATATGAAACAATATTTGCAAAAATCAAATAGTGAGTAATATTTTGTATTTCTTAATTTTGTTCATAGAACGTGATCCATTGATGTACTGGAAGGTAATTATTATAGTTAATTTCCTTTCATACAACAACATATTAGTTTTTTTTCTTACAACATAATGTCAATGAGATGTTGGCGTTGAAATCTTGTGCCTTACGTTACTTATGCATTCCAGCAACATTCATTGCATGCGCCTTTTAATAACTTTACTTATACACTTTAATTTTTAGAAATCATTTCATTATCTGGCTTTTTTCTTCCCAAAATTAACATTTTGTTCTTATGTTCAATCAATTTATATAAATTGTCATTTATCCATGGAGGATGTTTCATGTTTCTATTTCTATTTTTTTTATATGAATTGGTATCAATTGCATTTTTAATGCAGCAAATTAGATCAGACATATCACCAGTGTAAGTTAAGGTCGGTAATCAAATCTCTAAATCAACTTTCAGTTGGATTATAATTGCAAATTAATTGAGTTTCCACTTCAATATGAAGTGGAGCTACTTCTTTCACTTACCATATATCAATTGTATACGTTGATTTCAATATTAATCTCTCATAAGCACTCCAGAGGCATCAACTTGTATGAACTGAGAGAATGAGGTGACAAATGGGGTAGTTGAACTCTGTTAGACTATGGCTAAAAGACGTTTAGTGACACTGGATCCAGCTTTCTTTGTAGGCTTGCGAGACTTGGCTAGTACAGACGTCGCTTAGATAAAATGTTTCGTGAGTGGCAAGCTTGGATCCTCTTCTGATCTAAGTGAGATGACTGCCTGGTTTCTGACTATCAGCACAATCTAAACGAAACTGAACCATTCCTAATGATTCAATTCCTTTGATGACAACTTTGCTAAAGCGAACATAAAATGCTGCAGAATAGCATGGCTAGTTATTGCGGTATTTCCACTGTACCTTAGCATTCCTGACTAACTGTAGCCAAAACAGTTATAACAATTAATGTTGCCTACCCTAGGGAGGTACTCAAATCAAAAGACTACAAAAAATGCAACAACAAGTTTAAGCCACAAAACAAAGTCCACCCTAAAGTAGGCAACACAGAACAAACGGTTTAACAATGACAACGTTTAAATAGTGATGAAAAATTTTGAAATTTTTTCAATGCCCTCTTTGAAACTGGTTTCACATTTGCCGGCGTGGCTTCTTTGTTTTTTTTTTTTTTTGAAATAAACGCTTTTATTTTGTTCTTTATGCGAATTTATCTTCAATTGTGAACGATTAAATCATTTATTATTATGCATTCCATTCAACAAATGGCAAGTTTAGTTAGTTATTGTTTAATGCCGACAAAAAGTTGTTCGGCTATTAAACTTACTGGATTTTTTGCTTACTTACTTTTTTGAAACCAAAACATACGTTTTTGTATTATTTTGAATATTTGGATTTCAATTAAATTAAAGAAAAAATATTGAAGGCTAAAAAAGAAAGGTAACCGGTTTGGTGGGCTTGTGGCAACTGCACAAGAATTCATAAATCTCACTACAAAGGCAGTGTGGGTACCGTAGGTTTGTGGTGAAATTAATGACACGTTGACGATAAATTCAATTATTTGCCGTTACCACCGAATTTCATAGTGGGAGGGGATACTAATAGAATCCAATCGAAGAAACCACATTGGCCTAGTCAAGCAGGCTTATTGATTACGGCTGTTTTTTCTCTCCTCTGGGATATCTACGAGTGTTCATCTTCCATAGAGCGGGTATTTCAGTATAAATAGATGCGGTTGTGCTTTAGCAGATTATCATTTTCTTTTGGACTCTATTGCCAATAGGAGAACTGCTCATACAGAATGGTTAGTACTGCATGAAATCCTGAGATACAAATTTTAATTTAATTTATTGAACTGTATTGTCATTTCAGAAACTCTTAATTGCTTTGTTCGCTTTGGTCGCTGCTGCTACGGCTGACGTCAGTCATCTGGCAAAGAGCCAATACTTGCCACCACATCAACATGCTGTTTCAGCTCCCGAAACATCCTACTTGCCACCACATCAGCATGCTGCTTCAGCTCCCGAAACTTCCTACTTACCACCACATCAGCATGCTGCTTCAGCTCCCGCTGTATCCTACAGTGCCCCAGCTGCCAGTTATAGCGTAGCTTCTTCTGCTCCCGCTGTACACTATGCGGCTCCAGCTGCCGTCTCCTACTCTAGTGGGGCTTTCGCTGCTCCAGCTGCCACCTACACTGTTGCTGCCTCAGCTCCAGTTGTCCACTATGCTCAACCAGCCATCTCTTACGCCGCTCCAGCTGCGCTGTACCATGCACCAGCTGCTTCATTCGACACCGCTGCCTTTGCTGCGCCATCAAATGCCTACTTTGCCCCAGCTGCCGCTTCCTTCCCTGCACCAGCTGTCGCTTACTCTGCCCCAGCTGTCCACTACTCAGCTCCTGCTGCTACCTTCACTTCCACTTCCACTGCCTCGGATTCTTATTCCTCCCACAATACCGATGCGTCTACTCCTGCTCACTCTTTCTCGTCCACTGACGGTTACAGTTACAAGACCCAACGCGTAGTCCGTAAACGTCGTGGTGTCAGTACTGAATACTTGCCCCCAGTAGCCTCTTACTCTACCCCTTCAAATACCTACTTGGCCCCAGCTGCTTCATACAACACTGCTTCCTATGCTGCCCCCGCTGCTTCTTACTCTGCCCCGGCTGTGTCATACTCAGCCCCAGCTGCTTCATACTCTGCTCCAGCTTCTTCTTATGAAAGCTACGATGTTGCTGCTTCATCTCCCGGTACCAGCTTCTCTTCCGATGATGGCTACCGCTACAAGACCAACCGTCGTCGTGTCCTCCGTCGTCATCGTCATCGTCATTAGACAGTGGTAGTGGTGGTTCCAATAAGATTTTGATGCGACTACGGATACAACTTAGTATCTAAATTGTGATATTTCTTTTAAATGATTAAAATAAAAAATATATTTGTAAAAAAATAAAACTCAACGGGTTTTAAAAATTGCTATGAGGTAGAAAGTAGAAAAGTGTAATAGAAATATAATTGGTAGTTCCAAATGAAATACAAAGAAATTCAGGGTTTGATAATTGCTGTTGAAAATGATGTAGTATATGATAATATCCCAGGACCCCCTTTTGATAATTAAAATTAATCAAAAAATTGGTTAATTAGTTTGAGAATTACCCAGTTGCCAAATCCAATTTAAACAAACACTAACTGATAGAACTTAGTTTAGTTTTTATGCTACGAATAGTGAGCAGCTTTCCAGGCGTTTTTATTTATTCAACCAATAACTACAACTTCGCGGGCAACTATTTTTTTTGTTTAAAGAAAAATTAAATGATCATTAAGGTGTCGAGGTATTTTTTCCGAACAAAGGTCTGAGAATGAATTCAAAGAATGTGGTCTATTTTTGTGCTCAATGCGTATATGTTTGAATATCTGCAAAAAGGGATTATAAAACTACCTTTTAAAGAATTTTAGGTTGACATTACAGCTTAAAGTTCATATGCTATCCCAAAGAAAGTTTACATTCCAACACAAAAGAATGTGGATGACGTATAGACGTAGACTCTTCAGTGGAAAAGCAGAAGAATATCTTTCAGTCGTTGTTCATACAAACAGGCAATGGCACGAGCAAAACCGAACTCGCAGAAGATCTAGTTTTAAATGAGTGTCATTAAAGTATTGATTTATAGTATACACCCTGTGGTGCCATTTCACATAACCATAACTTTATATTTGTGAAAAAATATATATAGTTCAGAGCAAGTTTTCAAGCAAGTGCTATATCAGGCATTAAAAGAGATGTTAATCTCCAAACATAATGCCAACAAAAAATGCTCACTTATCTCAAATATAATTTACCTTCGGACTAGAGTTTGCAGTTTCCCGGGCATTGCAATTATTTTTTCATAATCCCGGAACAGGGATTTAATGATGCAAAATTCAGCTAACTAAAGACGATGTTCTTTTTGGTATTTCAAAGTTAAAACCTTCATTTTTGTTCCACATGATTGTAACTTCACCTTATATGAGTCTTTACTGCCAATATCCCCATCTAATGTACATCACATACCTTTAGTAATTGAAATAGGATCGTATTGCTTCTTTAAATACTCCCCGTTGCCTAAATATTTAGATTTTAACTTCAACTTGTGTAATTTTGATGTGCTAAATACTATATTTGACTCCGTGGACTGGCTAACAATTTTTGCTGGCAAGGTAACTTCCGTTTGTTATGAACAATTTTTGATTGAAATTGTAGGTGTTTTAAAGGATAATATTCCTATTAAAAAAGATAAGCCTTATAAGCTTCCATGGTATACTAGAGGCCTTAAAAAGCTTAAGAACTTGCGCAATAAATTTAATAAGCGCTTCATAAAGTCGGTTGATGCTGATTGTCAAGCTAAATTTATATATTACCAACGGGAATTTAACTGCTTAAATAAATTTCTTTATAAACAATTTCTTTTGGGGAAAGAGAATGAAATTAGAAGTAACCCCAAATCATTTTCGACCTTTATAAAATCAAAAAAAAAAATCTTCCGACATCCCATCTACTGTCATATATCCCAATCTTGTCATGATGCGGTTAACATGTTCGCTAACTTTTTTAAACCTAATTTTGAGCCTTAGTCCGATAATTGTATAAGGGTTTCAGAATGTTTGTCTATGGTTAATATAGGTAATGTTGTGGTCTCAGAAGATGAAGTATTAGATGGCATAATGGAAATTAAAAATAGCTTCAAATCTGATGTGGATGGTAAATGCTCCTCTGCCATTACGTTTCCTTTAACATACATACTAAATCTCTCCCTTAAAGAAGGCGTTTTTATTGACTGTTGGAAAACGGCTTCGATCACGCCAGTTTTTAAGGATGGAATGAAAAATGATGTAACTTGTTACAGGCCTATTTCAAAGTTATCATGCGTTTCTAAAGTATTTAAGCATGTAATCTATAAAAGAATATTTTTTCAAATGAAATCTTATATTACTCCTAAACAGCATGGTTTCTTCTCTGGAAGATCCACTACGACAAATTTAACAATATTTAGTGAATATTGTACATCTGTCTTAGAACAAGGTAACCAGGTCGAAGCAATTTATACTGATTTTTCGAAATCTTTTGACAAATTATCGCATAGCATTCTACTTGCGAAATTGCAACAAATTGGTTTTCATTCAAATGTTCTAAAATGGATCACATCTTATTTGTCAGACAGGGTGTTCAGATAGAAGGATATGAGTCTAGAATCACATGGTAGTAGGACCAATGCTTTTTAACTTATTTATTAATGATATTTCTTCGTGCTTTTGTAACTCAAATTTTCTTTTATATGTTGATGACTTAAAAGTATTTTGTAAAGTTAACTCATTACGTAATGTTTTTGACTTACAAATTGATTTAGATAATTTACTAGAGTGGTGCACGATAAATAAGCTCCATTTAAATCTTACGAAATGTTTTCATATTTCGTTTTTTAGATCTCTTAATCCTATACAAGCTATTTTCAAAATAGGTAGCGATATTTTGCAAACGACTACATCACTACGTGATCTTGGGGTTATTTTCGATTCCTCTATGTCATTTTTACCGCACATCAATTATATTGTCCCAAAAGCTTACAAAATGCTTGCATTTCTAAAAAGAAATTGTTCAGATTTTTGCATACTTTGGGGTATCGAAGGATATTTCAAGCTGCTTTACTAATTTTTGATTTAATAAATGATATTATTGCTTGTCCAGATTTGGTTTCTTTGATTCCGTGTTATGTCCCTCCAACAAATCTGAGGTTCGTTGATGTTTTTAATGTCCCATTGCATCGTACTAATTATGCTCTTAACAGTCCTCTAACCCACACATTTCTTTATCTAAATTCCGTTAATCTAAATCTTCAAAAAGATTCAAAGCCATATATAGATTTCTGCACATCAAAAGATAACTTTAAATTATTTCTTGTCACAGTAATAAAATAATTTATAATTATTCATACTTATATTTACTATATAATATTTGTAATCATAGTCTGTAAGGAATTTGACTTCCATTGACTGAATAAATGAAATGAAATGATATATCCAAGGCTTTTGATAAAGTGTCTCATCCAGTTCTTATTAGCAAGCTTTTTTCAATTGGAATTCATGCAAAATTTTTGAATTTCATTATTTCATATTTGTCAAATAGATATCATTTTGTATCAATTGATTCCGTTAAATCGTATATTTATGTTGCTACTTCAGGGGTCCCACAAGGTAGTATTCTTGGACCGTTGTTTTTTGTGTTATTTATAAATGATATTTGTTCGAGTGTGATGATCTAAAGATATTTTTGAGAATAAATTCAATAATAGATACACTTCGTCTGCAGCGTGATTTAGAGAGCATTGGACGATGGTGCTCTGAACATTTTTTTGGAAATAAATATCTCAAAATGCCTTAAAGTGTCGTTTTATAAAAGTAGAACCCCTGTTTTTTACCACTATTTCCTTAATGGGCGCCAATTAAATGTGGTAGATGAAATAATTGACTTAGGAGTTGTATTTGATTCGAATTTATCTTTTGTAAGTCACATTAACTCAATAGTCCCAAAAACGTACTCTTTGCTTGCCTTTGTTAAATTTTTCATATCCCTACACTGCTAAATTAGATTATTCGTCTTTAGTAAGATCCAAATTGGAATATGCCTCTTTTATTTGGTATCCTTATTATGCGTCTCACTGCTCTAGACTTGAAAGAATTCAGAAAAAGTTTATTAATTTTGCTCTCAGATCTATTAACTTTTTTCGTCCTCATCCCTCATATGAGGATAAATGTATGCTAATACATCTAAAAACTCTTGGGAATAGAAGGATTAAATCATCATTGCTCTTTATTTATATGTTAGTGGCTGGTCATATTGGATGCCCGGGTTTACTTGAGCTTTTAAATTTCCATGTTCCGCCTCGACCTTTACGTCATTTTAATATTCATAGAACAAATTATTCTCCCATCACGCGAGCATTAAGAGAGTTCAATAATATCTCCAATTTCAACCTTGATGGTAATGATACGTTAGCTAATTATTTAGATTTAATATATTTTTAGTTTTTAAGCTTACTCTGTAAGGAAAATGTTATTTCCATAGACTTAAATTTTAATAATTAAATAAATTCATGTAATATATTAGGAAAATGTTTGAATGTTCAATACCCCCGAAGCGGAAAGACGTGTTTCGACAAGAAAAATAGATGTAAATTATTTGGTCTATATATTTACTTTTCAGAGTGAGACCGAATATGTAAAGAAACCTTCTCCAGTTTATTGATACATTGGATGTATCCATAATTCGTGGGAGTTATCCATGGTGATCGCATAAGTATGAGAAATAGGATCCATGATGACCAAATCGAAACTCCTGCCCTGGCCTACTAAAGATCCTAAAAGAGTGAGATCCCTCGAAGAGTATATTATTTCCAGCGATAGAGGGCGTTTCCATACGCCCAAACAGGTTCGTATCCTAACAAGACAAATTTTCCTCGACGCAGCCTATAGTGACACACGAAACGGTAGCATTCGCAGAATATACCGAAATATTTACAAGATGTACCAGTCCCTACGAAATTAGCAATACTTCTGAAGCCGGATCAATTTATGATCGGACTGAGTGCGATAAATATTTACTCTAAACCGTGAGTTTAGGAGATTATTCATAGGTGCCGAATACAAGTAAGACGATGTAGAAGGGCTGGAAGATGCATTTTTGGCATGGGACCTAGGCGAGATGTAGATTAACATGTGGGCGACATAGGAGTAGAAATATTCTATAAAAAATAATTTCAGTAATTTCTGGCAAATATTCTAAATTCAGAAGCAGGACCAATTCCGTAGCTAACGGTCCATCGTAAGGTTAAATTTTCAATTGGCTATTTTCGACAGATCAGACATGACTCACATCAAATTGCTTTGTCATTTTTGTTCAGTATCGTTTGGCAAGTCATCATGGAAGGACTCATACAACATAAGAATGGAAAATTTATATTCATACATAAATAAATAATTGTTGGCTATTTCTTATGAATCACAATACAAAGTAAACCTAAGATTTAGTACTAGTGGATCTGGGATATAGTCGGATAATAAAGAGCATTATTGCTTCTTCATGTAGAGACATGGTTCCTAGCAAAGCAAACACACACAAAACCTTTTTTCTTTCTCCACATAGTCCATTATTCCGATAGCGCCCAATATGATGAATATGAAAGCCATGTAAATATTAAATAGCAAACGCGACAGCCATCTGCATGTAGCCCTTTCTATACCCACATATGTGATGTCCAGTACTTTCTACGACTGCGAACTAGTAATCCAATACGATATTTTTGATTAATTTTACCGTTCCTGGCTTCGTCA
Source organism: Polietes domitor (assembly GCA_947397865.1). Taxonomy (NCBI): domain Eukaryota; kingdom Metazoa; phylum Arthropoda; class Insecta; order Diptera; family Muscidae; genus Polietes; species Polietes domitor. The sequence continues at coordinate 43,602,645 of OX377621.1, forward strand.
ACTGCGATCGATTGGCCACATACTCTTTATGGACGACAATAATCTGTCTAAGATGACATATACGGATAATAGAGAGGAGGTAGATAAACTCTGAAAACCGAGATGTAGGATCTTGGTCGGGAACAAGACGACTCGCACAAGACTGTAAAAGATGGAAACTCATAGTATCCGCCCTATGTTCCGAACATGACGCATAGTGGTCCTAAATCTATTTGCAATGTCCAAAATTCAATAATAACAATTGAATTTTTATACGATGCCTTCGAATTATATATTCCATATTCCAGATGTATTAACGTGGCGGTGAGAGGTGTTGTATTACCAGAGTCTATGTGTTATTCATGTTCACTTTGAGTCCTCTTTCCTTTGAGATTTCCATCAACCATGCTTAATTGAGGTGTGAGCCACCTAATGTATGACTATAAAGCACGTTTCGTCTGTGGTGTCCAATTCGAAAACTTTTTCCGACTATAATGCGCTGCGACTGCTGGTGTCAAATGCTCTTTCGAAGTCCACAAATAGCGGTGATCTCCACGCAGCTAACTGTTCTACAATTATCTATTTTGCTACCGACAAAGTTGAAAATTCAGAAGAGGAGATCTTCGGTCCAATAGGAAAAGTGTGATACGTCGCCAATTTTTGCAGTTGCTTTGGAATCGTGATTAGCACAACTTATTTTTTACATTTCAGGGATAGTTTCGTTATGCAGTGTTTCATTTATAACAAATATGGTCAATATTTTGTAGCAGTTCTAGAGGTATGGCTTTTGAATGGAACGGTCTGTTATGTCCAGCCTGTTAGATTGAAATATTTGATTAGATCTCTAATATCAATTTTTTTTTTTTTTTCACTGAACCAACACTCAGGGGATGTCCCCTATAAATGCAGTGCATTGCGTTGGTAGAAGGAAGATAAGGTATTGGAAGGAGGAAAGAGGGAGTAGTGTCTGTTGACATCTGTTTTGAATCTCTGAATGTCGTAATTGGAGGGAAAGATATTTGCCGGAAGTCGATTCCACATACGGATAGTACGGGCGAAGAACGAATTTATTCTGTAATGTGTAGTGCGGTCGGTTGTCCAATCGACAACAAATGGGTGAGCATTTCTGGAGAGTCGCGTATCTCTACCGAACGTTCTCACGGGCGGTATAAGATCACGAATTTCCAAAGAACAAACACCATGAAAGTATCGATAGAACAATGACACACAACCAACATTACGACGGTGTTCAAGGGAGACAATAGAATTGGATATCCTACCATCACCTATCAACACCATCGCCCTCCTCTGGACACGGTCAAATAGCTCCAGTGATGAAGCTGGAGCACCCGACCATATATGGGAGTTGTATTCCATCTTTGGTCTGATGTAGGTAGTGTAGATATTGAGAAGATCAGAGGGTGTGAAATATTTTTTACATCTTTTTAAAAAGCCTAAACATTTGAAGGCAGCTTTCGACACATCAAATACATGTTTTGTCCAACGAACATCACATTGTATTTTTATGCCAAGAACAACTAGATCATCTGATTGCTCAATATCTACACCATTCATTAAAATCGACGAATCGCTTGTGAGACAACAAGGAGCACTGGGTCTTACGTGCATTAAAATCTACTCTATTCTCTCGACCCCATTCAGATATGGCCAGCAAATCCTGGCTAAGTGACTCATCCATCAATCGCCTTTTATCCTCAATTTCTTGACGACTTGGTCTATGATCGAATGAGTATGAATGACAGAGGTTGCTGTCATCCGCGAATGAGTATATTGGATTCACAGTCCGATCCAAGAGGTCGTCGATGAAAATAAGAAAAAGGGAGGGGGAAAGGACAGAGCCCTGTGGTACTCCTGCGGTTAACCTATGCTCGTCGGATGAGAACCCATCTACAATAACACGTATAGTGCGATCTCTGAGGAAGCTCGATATAAATCGAGAGGAGTCACTACCAACACCAAAAGCGATAAGCTTTGATATGAGTGCGCCGTGCCAAACTCTATCAAAGGCCTTGGAGATATCTAGAGCAACGACCTTACTCTCACCAAGCTTGTGAATAGATCGATTCCATTTTTCGGATAGCAGTGTCATCAGGTCTCCCGTAGATCGATTCCTACGGAAGCCATACTGTCGATCATTAAGTAAGTCATTAGTTTCTAAATACCTCACAAGATGGTGGTTAACCATACTCTCCATAACCTTCGAAAGCGCTGAGCAAATCGCGATCGGTCGATAGTTAGCAGGATTGGTAGCCTCACCTTTTTTAGGGATGGGCTGGATGTTCGCAATCTTCCAACGCGCTGGGAAAACCCCTGCACGGTATGCAAGGTTGAAAAGATTACGAAGGGGACGGGCAAGCGTCGAAGAGCACTTACATAGGACAAGTGCTGAAATGCCATCCGGGCCTGGAGATTTATTTACGTCGAGATTTGCGAGAACCCTTTTAACTCCACGTGTTCGAAAAAATATCTGAGGCATGGAATTAGATACATTTTCGATCACGGGGAGTGGTTGATTGCTTTCCGGCAAGGATGAGTTCCTTGCAAACATTTCAGCCAATAGGTTAGCTTTGTCAACCGGGTTAGTGAATATCTGGTCATCTTTAACAAGAGTTGGGATAGATGAGGAGTTATCCTTTACTCTTCTCACAAATGACCAAAAGCTCTTACTTCCCCTGGGAGAAGCAAGAACTTTGGCACGAAGACGTTGTTCGTACAGAAACTTTTCACGTCTAAGTACCCTGGCACACAGGGTTCTTGTCTGCTTGCGTAGCAGATCAGTTGTGGCATTTTTATTTAAACGCCATTTCCTGAATGCTTCCTCTTTGGATCTGACAGCAGCCTTGCATGTCTGGTTAAACCAACTTTTATTAGATGGTTTATCCGAAATAACTTTAATTGGAATAAATGACTTCATTCCAATCAAGATAATATTTTCAATATATCGCCATTTAGAAAACAAAGTTTCCAATTGAAATGCTGGAAAAAATTGTTGAGCTCGGCCCAACGTGCCTTTTCGTATATATATATTGTCCGCTTTGGGGCTGCGGTCGAAGCGACACGAAGAGCGGAATACGAAAAGGATGCTGAAACAATGCAGTGATCCGAATTACCAAGAGGTGCTAGAACGTTAACTTCATACTTTTCAGGGTGAGATGTTAAGAAAAGATCAATAATATTAGAGTGTTGCCCTTGGACACACGGAATGTGTGTCGGTTCATTCACTAGTTGCGTCAAATCATTATGCGCGGCAAAAAGCTCGGCGTATTGACCCTCCGGTGTTGAGTGACTCGAATGGGCAAGCCAAGAGGAATTATGGACATTGAAATCGCCAGCAACCACAATTTCACTGTCAGGATAATCCTCTAAAATTTTTGTAATTGAATCGGAAAGGGCGTCAAAGCCATTTAGGGATACCTCCCTTTCCGCGTTTGGACTTCTATACACAAATCCGAAATGTAGTACGTGTGTTCCAATCCTGAATTTAACCCAAAGGGAGTTAAATTCTGGATTTTCAGAGTTTAAGTTATGCCGGCTCTGAAACACTATATCATTACGTACGTATACCAAAAGACCTCTGTGGGGGATAAAGAGGGATAGGGTGTGATACCCAGGAATGTGAAAATCCTGTGGATCAGAATCCTCACACACCTGGGTCTCACAAAGAGCAAAAACATCAGGCCGATGGAATTGTACATGAGCGTACACGGCAAAAAATTCGCTCTCAGCCCTCGTACATTGGCAAATTGTACTTTAAACTTACCCACCATTAGAACAGACAAACAAGAAAAAAACAAAACAGAGTCAGTATGCAGCTACAGTTGCCAAACTCCTCTCCCTACCGTTGCTGTATTCCCCCAATGCTCAGTGTTATGCCTTGAGCATTGGGCGAACAACGACAGAAAGAAAAGAGTGTCAACTGCACTGCACGAATGGGAAGGGGGGGGGGAAGGGAAGGAGACAACGCACACACTACGGAGCGGACATAAAATGTGTGGTCAGTGATGTGCGGCTGTTGTGGATGCTGCTGCGATGTTTTTGTTGTTCACGCTGATGTTATTATTATTGTTGTTGTTGGGTTGTTTGGCTGTTTAATTGTTTTTGGTCGGCGCGGCGCGGTTGGTTGTTTTTCATTTTTTTCATTTGGTCTATTTTGTTGTTTATGTTTTAGGTATTTTATTTGAATTGTTTCTTTTTGTTTTTAACACAAAACTGGACGGCACACAACACGGACGACAAAAAAACACAAGTGCATCGGACGACGGACTGACAAACACCCATTTACGTTATCTCGTGAATCTTTCCAAAGGCCCTGTGCCGTGGAAGCCGGGCAGTCGCATAAGAAGTGCTCGAGTCTCTTTTTCCTCTTCGTTGTCGCAGCAACGACAGTGATCGCTGAATTACTGCTCCATTCGTCGCGCATGGTTTCCAATTGGCCAATGTTCTATCGGCACTGATATCACTCTTCATACTTTTCTTCCACTCTGCCTTAGAAGTTCTCCGGTACGTTTTTTTATGTTGAGACCAGGTTTGTATATATATTTGACAAGTGTCTAAGTTTATCCACGTGAAATTAGTTCGGTTTTAACAGACCCTATTGGTGTTGAGACCTCCCATCCTCGCCAACTAAAGGGTGCTTAAATTTTAAGGGCCGATGTTGATTTTGAATAAAACACAAATTATGTAGGAAATTATTGTCATTTCTTTTTATTATGATAATATTGGTATGGTTCAATTATGTATAGGACGCGACCTCGGCGGCACACCTCCATCCGATGGTCCAAATTTTCAATGACGCTGAGGCATAATTGAGGTTCTATGCCGTTAATGTGCCGAATTATCTCATCCTTTAGCTCTTGAATTGTTGCTGACTTATCGACATACACCTTTTATTTCCCCAAATAACCCCAAAGAAAGAAGTCCAACGGTGTCAAATCACATGAACATGGCGGCCAATTGACATCGCCACCACGTGAGATAACACGGCCATTGAACTTGTCGCGCAAAAGACCCATTGCTTCGTTAGCTGTGTGGCAATTGGCACCGTCCTCTTGAAACCACATATCGTCCACATCCATATCTTCCAATTCGGGCCATAAAAAGTTCGTTATCATCTCACGATAGCGAAGAGCATTCACAGTAACTGCCTGACCGGCCTCATTTTCGAAAAAATACGGCCCGATGATGCCGCCAGCCCATAAACCGCACCAAACAGTCACTCTTTGTGGGTGAATTGGTTTTTCGACAATCACTCTTGGATTATCATTCGCCCAAATGCGGCAATTCTGCTTATTGACGAATCCACTGAGGTGAATATGTGCCTCATCACTGAAGATGATATGCTTCGAAGTGCACGACATGCATTTTGATTTTAACGCCCATTTTCATAATAAGCCTGAATAACTTTATCGCGTTGCTCGATTGGAACCCGTATAAAATGCCGGTATATGGAAAATTTCGACATGCAAACTCTAGCTCAAACGCTAAAACGTACCCTAAAGTATATATATATATATATATATATTTCGAATAAATCCAAATTGTCGGGCTCCACATAAATATCACTGAATTTAAAACTAGTTTCAGTATAGAAATTGTTGTTGTTATCTTCGGTCTTATATTTTATCATTAATTGGCCAGAGTGAAATGAATTATTAAATTTTATTCTGGTTCGAAATCACAGTTGATTATACTGTTAGAAACGACATTTTGTACAAGAAGGTAGGGTAGGTTTTATTGGATAATGGACAAGTACAGTGCCGAGAGAAACATAACAAGTTATAAACACAAAGAGGTGTACTCAAAATAGATTAAGATTTTATTTACTTAATTGGTAATTTAAAGACTACAGTGGTCAATGGCCACATGTAGTATAGAATTCTTGGAGCGTTGGACTTTTGCGTGCTAACTCTAATTTAGTATACTTCTCTTCTGCATCTTCCCTCGGGTTCATCATCGAATGCATTTCGTGCTTGAGCACACATACCCTAGAAAACACAGTCGTTTTATTTTGATGTGATTAAATCGATCGGTCTTGTGGTTCATGCAATGCCAGTACTCTTCCCCAAAGCAGAGTATTTTTTCTTTCGAAGACTACATGGTCTACCTACTTGCGCAAGAACTCATATAATATATATGCGTCATATAAAAAACGGGTAGTACACAAGTATTGTTGATTTTGGTTAATTGCTTACTGCCTGATACAATATAAATTGTCCTACATGAAGGTCTTCTTATAGTTCCGTTCTCTGCATAATAGAGTGGCAATTCCCACTCCCATGGCTGAGATTCTAAATAAGACAGGGAAATCATAGGCTCTGATAGGCCTAATTATCTGTTGTTGATTCTGATTTTTCGAGAACTTTAAACTTTATTTGAATCAACACTTTTACAACGACGAGCCGTAATCTGAAAGAGTTTGGCAAACAAAGGGTCTCTACAGACACAACACCACCAAAAATAATTCTCATTGTGTGCAAATCCTGATAAAAAGCTCTATTAGAATAGTCTCTATATTAGGATGGACAACGAAAGAGTGATAGATATTTCCGGCAGTCCCTATGGGTCGTTGCAAATAGCAAATAAATTCCAATAAATATTCCTGCTTTCAATGCTTCCGTGAAGGTTCCAGACAAGAAGTGAGTTCTCAGAGAACATATATACGGAAGTTAAAAGGGCATGATAATTTGTGTGGAGGGTACTACGAATTTCGTGTACACATTTCGTTCACATTTATAAAGGGTGGTTAAATTTTAAGGGATGATGTTGATTTTTAATAAAACACAAATTATTTAGGAAATTATTGTCATTTCTTTTTATTATTATGATAATATTGGTATGGTCCAATTATGTATGGAACAAAATATGGGCCAAATGACCGCCGCGACTTCGTTGGCACACGTCCATCCGATGGTCCAAATTTTCGATGACGCTGAGGCATAATTGAGGTTCTATGCCGTTAATGTGCCGAATTATCTCATCCTTTAGTTCTTTAATTGTTGCTGGCTTGCTTGTGCACACAATTTCTTTCAAATAACCCCAAAGAAAGAAGTGCAACGGTGTCAAATCAATGATTGAGATAACACGGCCATTGAACTTGTCGTGCAAAAGAGCCATTGTTTCGTTAACTGTGTCGCAAGTGGCACCGTCCTGTTGGAACCACATATCGTCCACATCCATATCTTCCAATTTGGGCAATAAAAAGTTCGTTATCATCTCACGATAGCGAAGAGCGTTCACAGTAACTGCCTGACCGGCCTCATTTTGGACGGCCCGATGACGCCGCCAGCCCATAAACCGCACCAAACAGTCACTCTTTGTGGGTGCATTGGTTTTTCGACAATCACTCTTGGATTATCATTCGCCCAAATGCGGCAATTCTGCTTATTGACGAATCCACTGAGGTGAAAATGTGCCTCATCACTGAAATTGATTTTCTTCGAAAATTGATCATCCACTGTTGCCATTTCTTGCCACCATTTTGACCACTGACGACGTTTGGAATGATCAAGAGGCTTTAGTTCTTGAGTCAATTACACCTTGTCAGCGTGTAAATGCAAGTCTTTATGCATAATGTTCATCAACGACGAGCGTGAAAGGTGCAATTGTTGGGCACGACGACGAGTTGAGGTGGACGGCTCTTCAGCCACACTATCTCCAACAGCAGCAATATTTTCTGAAGTACGAGCATGCACTGGTGTTTTCACATCTCCTACAGACCCGGTTTGTTCAAATTTGTGCACTATTTTTCCGATTGTACGCACATTTGGACTATTAAATTGACCGAAAAAATCACCAAGTGCAAGATATGCATTTTGATTTAAACGCCCATTTACATAATAAACCTGAATAACTTTAACGCGTTGCTCGATTTTGTATCTTTCCATGGTTCAAATTGTGTTTGGTGAGGTTTATGGGCTGGCGGCATCATCGGGACGTATTTTTTCCAAAATGAGGCCGGTCAGGCTGTTACTGTGAATGGTCTTCGCTATCGTGAGATGATAACGAACTTTTTATGGCCCGAATTGGAAGATATGGATGTGGACGATATGTTTTTTCAACAGGACGGTGCCACTTGCAGCACAGCTACCGAAACACTGGCTCTTTTGCGCGACAAATTCAATGGCCGTGTTATCTCAGGTGGTGGCGATATCAATTGGCCGCCAAGATCATGTGATTTGCCACCGTTGGACTTCTTTCTTTGGGGTTATTTGAAAGAAAAGGTGGACGTCGATAAGCCAGCAACAAATCAAGAGCTAAAGGATGAGATAATTTGGCACATTAACGGCATAGAACTTCAATTATGCCTCAGCGTCATTGAAAATTTGGACCATCGAATGGAGTTGTGCCGCTGAGGTTGCGGCGGCCATTTGGCCTATATTTTGTTCCATGCATAATTGAACATTATCATAATAAAAAGAAATAACAATAATTTCCTAATAAATTATTCAAAATCAACATCGGCCCTTAAAATTTAACCACTCTTTACAAGGTTTATCTAGAGCTCACAACAGGCTGACTAGCCTAGTTGTATGCCTCTGAGTCACGCCTAGTTGTATGCCTCTGAGTCACCCTAACCACTACGGTTGATGTGACTCATCTTTTGCAACCTAGCCTAACCTAAGGTTAGGGCTGATGCTGTTCATTCCTTTAGTTCTCCCTTTGTCGCTTGGAATGGTTTATCTTCGCCCTTGTTGGTCGTCTCAAGGTTGGATCCAATTCTTATTAGTTCCTCACCTTTCTCGTTTCCTTCTCTAGATTTCCATTGGTAGAAAATTTATATACTTCCTTCTTGCATTCCATTATGCTATGCACGGTCATATTAGTCATCGATCTGATTGCAGATTTCCACCTTTGCGCTTCTGACTTGTCCTTTGAAGCTTTTCAGACATACCCTTGTCGCTTTAACCTCTGCCTGAAAGAAAGTGTTGTGGTTCGAAAAAGCATTTCGCTGGTCTTAAACAATGTACAGAACTGAGACGCAGACAGAAGAAAAATGCCTATGACTATGGTCGAATGTTAGAAATGCATAAGTTAAACCATAAACCTACTATCAATATTAATTTTTAATAATATTAATGAATGAATCCATCTTTTTAATTTGTATTTATATTTCAAAACCTGTATTGACATAGTAATAAAAAGAAGTAACAACATTTGGACGAATATTACCTTGATTACGACCTTCACCATGAAGAGCATCAAACAATACAGGACAAACTCGGGGTAAGGTAATACTTATTTAGCGGCGGGATCATCATCATCAAAGCTGCTGTCTTTAAACATTAGGTTGGTGAGGTAGGTAGGTGAGATAAGCTGCAACTTGGCGTCCCTTCGAGGATGTTCGTGGGATTATATGTTGCAATAATGTTACATCAGATTCTGAAAGGAAAAATGTACCCTACACCACCACTCTGTGAAAGTATTTATAAGATTTAATATTCTTGATTATTAGTCATGCCCGGCTCTTCTTCGTTTAACCGCCAGTCTGTCTGTTGAAAACACGCTAAGATCTAAACCACGGACGGGCTATACACACACCACATATCTCATTTTGCGCTTGTATGTGCGTAGCAACGGAAAACGAATTTAAACATAACATTCTACGAGTATTTAAAAATAGTTTCGCAACAAGCTCTTGCTGAAAAGCGATTAATGTGTTTGGTTTTGCGAAAGTGGCACCCAAGCAAGAACCGAACGACGACTATTGTGAGCAACACGAAGAACATGTTGATGTCATGTCTATGTACGCTTGCGCAGTGATGCCAACTCAGCCCTCAGGGTTGTCCGAAACCCGAAAAAAATATTTTACCCCGAAACTAAAAAACGCGTAATTTTATCCCTTTTTCACTTTTTGGTTTAGCACTTTCAGCTCTTTTTAATGATCATGGTAACGTTTTGTATATTCGCGTCTATTTAGTTGAGAACAAATTTTTAAAATAGTCTAGCTCTGCATTACATATTTAACTTTCCAATATTCAAGTACAAAGGTTGAAATATTTCGCAATTAAATGTTTAACAAGTTGCATAAAATGTCTTTTGATCATCGGTATGAATTTTAAAACGACTTTAATATTATGTAGATATGGATTATTTGTGTGGGATTCTACAGTTAAAAGGCATGATCTCAATGAATTTCAAGCATCGGTCTAGAAGTTACAAATAATTCACTTAAAGGTGATCACATTACAATATAGCCTAACAACATTAAATTTCAGCTGTCTAAGTAACGAACTAAAAATCAATTTGAGTTGATTATAATATAATCGAAATATTATATAGACAGTTCATTATGTGTAGGATATGGCGAACATTTTAATTTTGATTCAATTCCACTAATGTATTTTTATAAAACGCTGATATTTATATTAGATGAATTGATATAATTAAATAGTATAATTTAAATAAATATATTGATATTATAAAGAATATTTTGTTTAAATTTACATATGCAATCATTATGTCGTCTCATTAATGCTATTATGGTCCATATACCATTTTCTTTATTGAAATGTGTTTAAGTATTCAATTCTGCTTTTATTTATATGGACCACTTTTCTTATTAAATATATTAACAACTAGTGGAGATAAGAAAATTGTGATTAAATAGTCTGAAAGATCTACGTGAAATATCCAACTTAAAATTGCTGACTCATAAGGTATCACACAATATTCGTAGCTTAAACTTAATTGATTATAGGCCTGTTCGATTGAGCTTCCTAGCTTACAATTAAGATACCTGATGGAATTTCTCTAATATGCACTAAAATGCATGATTCTCCGAATTGTTGTTGGTCTAGGCCGATTTAATTGTTGCTTTCAAGGCACTTCGATTTCTTGTGTTTGTTTTCTAGTCTGTATGTATTCTTCCCTGACCTAGTCTTTCCACCGCAGTCACGTTCACTTCTTTATTTCCATAGATTTCGGTTCGGTTTTTGTGTGTGTCCTATCTACCCTGTATCAGTTTTCTACCGGAGTCTGCTTCATTTCATTCTCTCCTTCGAATCTGTCATTATATGCCTTCTCATATATCTTCTCGCATAATTTCTCTCTTCCACTAATATCTCAACATCGTCAACGTTAGGTTTATGTCCAGTCAAGGTACAGTGGGCTGCGAGTGCTGTTTTTTTGTTCAATTGGTTTATCTATTGCTTTTTGGTCTGATTTGTGGGAAGAAAGTCTAGTTTTCAGTCAAGGCACTTCGATTTCTTGTGTTTGTTTTTCTAGTCTATATGTATTCTTCCCCAACCTAGTCTTTCCACCGCAGTCACGTACACTTCTTTATTTCCATTGATATCGGTTCGGTTTTTGTGTGTGTCCTATCTAGCCTGTATCAGTTTTCATTCTCTCCTTCGAATTTGTCATTAAATGCTTTCATTGATAGAATATCCTTTTTCAATCGATTAATAACACAGGGAGGCTTCTCATATTCAACACACAGACTTTCACTCTGTCAGCGAAATCGATCAGCGTGACATGAACTTCAAATGTATAATCATGAGGCGCGGAACTTACCAATGGTCAGACCGAATATGGTTTTCATGTGGTCAAAATTCTCTAAATAACACATAGAGCCTTCTCATATTCAACACACAGACTTTCACCCCGTCAGCGAAATCGATCAACGTTCCATGAACTTCAAATGTATAATCATGAGGAACTTACCAATGGTCAGACCGAATATGGTTTTCCGGTGGTCTATTTCGGTACTCCTGTGGAGAGTCATCACCGTCTACGAAGTCACCTGGATGATTCAGTTGGGGTGCTGGCCATGGTTGCATAGAGAATAATGTAAAGCTCACGGACGCTGTATACTTTGACAATAATTTTCGGGAGCACAGCTTCAGGATATCAGATATACCTGCTCTATCATTAAACTTATATTGGTCATTGCACAAATAGGGGTCAGTTATTGGTCTACGAGAATAAAGAGTTTCTGGATCACAACTATTCTACACTCAAATTTTTGTTTGCTCTCATGACATCAGATAGTTTTCTCTGTTTATGAGATGACATATGATATTGCTGCTTCAGCTCCAGCCATTTCCTTCTCGTATGCAAAAGGTTACTGTTACAAGACACACACCCGTTGTCATCACCGCAAGGTTTCTGAAATACTAATACCAATTTCTCTAATCCATATACAAGCAAAGCCAAAATAATCTTCCACAGAAAACACAAAATATAACGAATTAGCTCGATACCAATTCATTTTTGCTCTGACTCCCTCATATATTTTTTAATTTGTTTAATTCTGGCCGGATTCTAACACATTGCAAAGCTACATAAATTAGCATTGCTTTAATGTACCATATTTTAATTAAATTTCGCCGACTAACATTCCAATACCATTGAGTAAATCATTCAATTGAATCTTGTCAGACGGGCGGACAAACACACGCACTCTCTCTCTGTCTGTCTCTTTGCTGAACAACCCCTGTAAGATGATGAAAGCATCAATTCGGTCTTACTCTGGGCATTGTTGTAGCTTTCATTCATTCATTCATTCATTGTCTGAAACCACTGCGTGCGTCGCTGACATTTGATGACAACTCTTTAAGTCTTGTTTGTTCCCGCTATTAAATTAGAATGAGAAATATAATACCGAACATTAGAATACAAAGACTCGATGACAAAAATGAAAGGAAACAGGTCCAGTAAGTTTATGCCACTTTTTTAATGGTTCGTCTTTGAATCGCATGGGAACGCAAGAGCATGATTGCGATCGAATTGAACGGGGATGTTTTAAATCAAAATCAAACAATATCACATTGATTTTGGACACATAGCTACAGAGAACGGAGTGGAGTAGGGAGGGAAGAGTCAACCGAAATGAAATCCATAGAAACATAGAAACTTACTAGTTAAACAGGGCCATCAGCACAGAGCTAATGGATCGGGGCAGTCAGATTATGAGATATGCTTGCGCCATAGAATAAAAGTGTACTCACCATGTGAGCAGATGTGTGCATCTGCAAGGGGGTGGTGGGGTGGCAACATGCCGTCGCCATGTTTAGTATAAAAAGGTGCGGTTGCTACTGGAGGAGCATCATTATCTCTTGGATATTTGCACCCATAGGAGATAATTACTTTCACTATGGTTAGCATAGATTGAAATAGTTGCCTAATTTTTTTGTTTACACTAATTCAATTTCAATTTTTGTCTTGCAGAAATTTGTCATAGCCTTCGCTTTCGCTTTGGTTGCGGTTGCCGCTGGCCAAGTTAGCAACGACTACTTGCCACCCTTCGCTGGTGCCAGCTACGATATTGCTGGTTCTGCTCCCGCTTCCTACGAATCGTATGATGTTGCTGCTTCGGCTCCCGCCCATTCCTTCTCTCAGGATGATGGCTACCGTTACAAGACTCAACGTCGTCGCGTACTCAAGACTGCCCGTCGTCATCGTCGCCAAGTGTCTTCGGAATACTTGCCCCCAGTAGCTTCCTACTCTGAGCCAGAGACTTCTTACCTTGCTCCAGCTGCTTCCTTCGAAACCTACGATGTCGCTGCTGCCGCTCCCGCCCACACTTTCGCCGATGATGGCTACCGTTACAAGACCCAACGTCGTCGCGTTGTCAAGACTGCCCGTCGTCATCGTCGCCAAGTGTCTTCGGAATACTTGCCCCCAGTAGCTTCCTACTCTGAGCCAGAGACTTCTTACCTTGCCCCAGCTGCTTCCTTCGAAACCTACGATGTTGCTGCTGCCGCTCCCGCCCACACTTTCGCCGATGATGGCTACCGTTACAAGACCCAACGTCGTCGCGTCGTCAAGACTGCCCGTCGTCATCGTCGCCAAGTGTCTTCGGAATACTTGCCCCCAGTAGCTTCCTACTCTGAGCCAGAGACTTCATACCTTGCCCCAGCTGCTTCCTTCGAAACCTACGATGTTGCTGCTGCCGCTCCCGCCCACACTTTCGCCGATGATGGCTACCGTTACAAGACCCAACGTCGTCGCGTTGTCAAGACTGCCCGTCGTCATCGTCGCCAAGTGTCTTCGGAATACTTGCCCCCAGTAGCTTCCTACTCTGAGCCAGAGACTTCATACCTTGCCCCAGCTGCTTCCTTCGAAACCTACGATGTTGCTACTGCCGCTCCCGCCCACACTTTCGCCGATGATGGCTACCGTTACAAGACCCAACGTCGTCGCGTCGTCAAGACTGCCCGCCGTCATCGTCGCCAAGTGTCTTCGGAATACTTGCCCCCAGTAGCTTCCTACTCCGAACCAGCTGCTCAATACCTTGCCCCAGCTGCTTCCTTCGAAACCTACGATGTTGCTGCTGCCGCTCCCGCCCACACTTTCGCCGATGATGGCTACCGCTACAAGACTCACCGTAGCCGTGTGCTCCGTCGCCATCGTCATTAAACAGTGAAGTATTCATGTAGATATATATTTAGTCCAATTTTTTGTTATGTTGTCAAGAGAAAACAGAGGTTTTCGTATAAATAAATTCGATTAAAAAGAAAAACAAAAAAACAACGAGTTTCCAAATAACTTCACAAGAAGAACTCATCCTTTTCACTATTTAAAGAAGTGCCTCACAACATTATCATCTGGGCAACGTTGAAGACATTTCAAATATTCCAATTTATATTCTGCTATCGCAGAGCCTCCAATGAAGTCAGAAGAAGAAGCGGTAATTGGGAGTTGAATATGTATCTTCAATTCTGATACGAATAAGCTCTCGTTACCTATCATTGGTTCACATTAAACTGAAATGCTTCCCGACTCGAAGTCGGCAATTAAGCTCATTTCGAATCTTACCAAACATTTTGAAACACACTGTTGTCTTTGTTTTATAAATATCATTGAATAAATTTTAATTCTTCACAGAAGACATAACAATAAAAATCTTAAAACTCTAACTATCACTATTTTAGCTAAATTCGTGGCTCGACAAATATCCATAGAGCTTCTCATGAAGCAACTGGATAGAATCACTATCAGACATCGGCAGCCAAATACCACCTAGTATAAATTATGAAAAACATGGTTCACGACGTCGAAAGTGTGCCAGATAATGCGTTTTTGGTTCCTGTAATGATCGCCAGCAAAATATGTGAACAATTGCCCGGGAGCAGGAACACCATTGTAACCACCGGGAGCTGATGATACCGTAGAGTAGGTGGCAGTGGGTGCAGGATAGTAAGCAGGTGGGTGAGAAGCATCTCCACTATATCTGAGACCTCCAGGACTTGGTGGGGAATATGACAAAGCAGGTGCAAATGAATTAGAAGTGTCTTCACCAAATCTAGCGCCGGCAAAGACAGCGACTCCAGCAGGAGCTGGATAAGGACTACCAGGGGCTGGATAAGGACTACCAGGGGCTGGATAAGGACTACCAGGGGCTGGATAAGGACTATCAGCGGCTGGATAAGGACTACCTGCGGCTGGATAAGGGCTTCCAGCGGCTGGATAAGGACTACCTGCGGCTGGATAAGGGCTACCAGCGGCTGGATAAGGACCACCAGCGGCTGGATAAGGACCACCAGCGGCTGAATAAGGACCACCAGCGGCTGGATAAGGACCACCAGCGGCTGGATAAGGACCACCAGCGGCTTGATAAGGACTACCACCGGCTGGATAAGGACTACCAGCGGTTGGATAAGGGCTACCAGTGACTGGATAAGGACTAGCAGCGGCTGAATAAGGGCTGCCAGAAGCTGGATAAGGGCTGCCAGAAGCAGGGTATGGGACTAGTGGACCGGAAGCAGGAACGCCGTGTCTAGCTCCGCCCATTCCGAGAGCAGGAACAGGATAATGACCAGTAGGAACAGAATATGGACCCATTGAACCGGGAGCAGGTGCACCATAATTAGCACCACCACCGCTTGTAAAAGGGGCCGGATAGTAACCACTAGAAGCAGGGTGTGGACCAACTCTCGCACCAGGATTTGGATAATAGCCCATAGGAGGAGCAGAGTATGAAGCTTGTGGACCGCTAGCAGCAGGAGTTGGGTACGAAAAAGGAGGAACAGAGTTAGAGCTCAATGGGACGGACGCAGCTACACCGTATCTAGCACCGGTAAAGCTGCTAGCGGGAGCAGAATAAGAAACAGCGGCAGCAGAGTACGAGACATATGGTGCGGAACCGGCTACACCATATCTGGCACCTCCATAGCTTGAAGTAGGAGGTGGGTAAGAAACGGCGGGAGCATAAGCACCCACGCCGTATCTAGCACCTCTATAGCCAACAGCAGGGGCTGAGTATGATAGTGTCGAAGCAGCTGCGGAGTAGGAAATATAGGGAGCGGATCCAGGCAAACCGTATCTGGCACCAAAATTACTTCCAGTGGGAGCTGCATATGAAGTGGGCTGGGCAGAGGGACCGGCAGCAGCTATACCATATCTAGCAAAAGGATTTGCATAAGATACAGCAGCAGCAGCAGTATAGGGGAAAAATGGAGCGCCCCCAGCTACACCATATCTGGCACCGACGAAGTTTGAAGCCGGAGCCGAGTAAGAAATTGCAGGACCAGGTTGAGGAGGTATTACTGGGCCAGATGCACCAGCTACACCATATCTAGCACCAGGGTTTGCGTAGACAACACCACCAGCAGCAGCAACAGCCGAATAAGCTGCAAATGGAGCTGAACTGGATACACCATATCTACCAGCACCGAGGTAAGAAACGCCTGGTCCAGAGTACGAAACATCGGGAGCGGTAATGCCTACTTCATAGCCAACATCTGTACCAGCAGGCGGTGTACCATGAGCGGGCAAGTATAAGTTATTGGCCGCATCACTGTCGTCATCAGCAATTGCCACAGCAACAAACGTCAGCCATGCAATTATGAATTTCTGTAACACGCAAAAAAGAAAGGCAGCAATAGAATAGTGGAAAGTATTTTGATAAAGATATAAATAGTACCCACCATTTCGAAAGTATGTTTATCACCTATTAGCCGTATATTCTAGAAGATAATGATTGCGGCCAATGGTGACTGCAACTTTTTATACTAAACAACACATTCGGAGCGAAGGTTATAGCCAGATCGGCTAAATTCACAACAAAAATGTCAAAAAATGTCAGCGACGCGAAGAAGCGAGAGAAGCTTGCTCAACTGGTGCAGTGGAGTCGTCAGTTCCTGTTTTCTTATGTCGCCTTTCACTGGTCAATCACTGGGCATGAGATACATATTGAGCGTTAATGTTGCTTTAAGAATAGCATATGCTAATCTTTATGTTTTTGCAGCATACATTTCACAAACATTGAAGTGATTAATGAGCTCATTTAGCAGAGGCGCGAGCTAAATATACCAGTTCCTGGTTTATTTGTTTATCGTTGGTTGGTTTGATGGCAATTATTATTAGTATAGAGGCTAATTTGCGCCAATAAATATTAGCTCATCAATATTGGCTTGATGCAATTATATGCCAATCGTTCTTGATAACACTAGGAAGTGTCTTTCATTTTACGAGTCTTCGCCACGACATGGAGTGTATATTTAGTTTGTCATAAGGTTGGTAACAGAACGGAAAAAAGATCGAAATTTGTAAAGTGGATACATAAATGGGGATATAAATTGTACCAACCAGAGAGGTTGCAGGTGGAATAGTGAATTATTTGGAAGACTTCCCACTAATGTGAAATATGTACTTTTAGGCAGGAAAGGGAGAAAAAGGCATAAAAATAGTTCAAACAAGCAAAAACGGCGTTATATACCCTCCACCATGGAGGCTGTAGATTTTCGTAGAAGTACAGGAAAATATATTTTTTTTATTATAGCCAAACCAAATACAAATATTGAAAAAAATACTTTTATAAATACATATAATATTTTTATTATTTCAAACCACGCTTATAAGACAAGGTTGCCAATACGTTGACACTATATATATCGAAATAATACTTCAAATCGATTCCAAAAATAAATATTCTTGTAATTATATTTTCTAAAAAGTTTAAATATTGGTAGATAGTGGGTGCTACAGTTGGTTGTATTTCCATTCTATTTTAATTCCAAAAGTACAAATTTTGAAAATCCAGTATCTCAAGTGCAAAATAACCTAACTTCATGATTCAAAAAATTTTTGCGCTAAAAGTAAAAGGTACTATTTTGGAAAAATCTTTTTATTTTGCATGTCTATGCAGGAGTACGACTTTCTAATATCTCTTTATTGTACGTGTCAACGCAATTAGATGGATGTACACACCGAATCATTCTAGCTGTAGCCGTTTAGTTGGTACTATTTTTATCCCTCTGTACCCATTATATCGCTTGAAAGTAAGAATTTGAAAAAAAAAACATTTTTCATGTCTACGCAGTCAGAGGAGTGTATGCGGTCATTTGGCTGGTACTATTACCTTTTCTATTTTAACCCCAAAAAGTACGAATTTCGAAAAATCCGTTTATTTTACGTGTCTATGCAATCAGAGGAGTGTAAACACCGAATTTCATGACTCTATCTGCGAATATTTGGTTGGTACTATTTTTATCCCCTTTTCCGTCAAACATATTAGGGGTTATTATGGGTTTTTTCAGTCCTTTGGGCCGATTTCGCCCAGTTTCAATCCCAACCGATCTACGACTATAAAACGTATTTATGCAAAATTTTGTCCTCCTAGCTTCTTTCGTTTAGATGGTAGCATGCTTTCAACAGACGGACGGACGGACATGGCTAGATCGTCTTAGAATTTTATGACGATCAAGAATATATATACTTTATAGAGTCGCTGGTCGATATTTCAAGGTGTTACAAACGGAATGACAAAGTTAGTATACCCCCATCCTGGAGGTGGAAGATATAAAAAAGCTTAGCAGCTGGAATAATGAAATAAGGGCCTAAGCTAAACTGTGTCCGCCTTCATATAAATCAATCCCAAATGCGATATGGAATATTAAAGAACATATTTTTAATCAAAATCGTTTATTTTATCGTAAATATCTCTGTGCAAGTCACATTCGCCTCATAGAGATCGTTGATGTACAATGCCATTTTCTAATGAAAGATTCATTCCTCGTCGAGTCACATAAAGGAATTATTGAAAATTCGTACTTTTCGAATGTAGATGCGAATAGAGGGATTCAAATGGTATCAACAACTCGACGCTCGGTGTAGAGCGGTTTATAGTAAAAAGGATGCAGCTTACAAAGTAGCAAACATTAACTGGTGCTGATTAGACTCATAGATAACAATCAGATCAAACGAGGAGCCATGAAACATGACAGTATGCCTTCAATATGACGGAGATGTGTACTTTTATGGTACAAAAGGAGCAAAAAGGGTTTCAAAAAAGTGTCACAGTTCTGATCAAGCAGCTATTACTAGAATCATGTGATATTTTGCAATTTTTTTACTTTTAGGGGAGAAGGGATAAAATGCTTTGTTACAGACAAATCGGGATACAAAAGCACACAAGGAGATGTAGAGAAAAAATGGGTCATAATGAGCAAAAAAGGAAACTAATTAAATTCCGGATATAAAAAGACTTTTTAGAAATATCGTAGAGCCAAGTTGGCACAGTGCTTCAAAAGTTTGCTACATAAAATCATTGCATTCTACTCGAAGTGAGATTTTTAGCTTCATTTCACAATAAATGTAAATGAGACACATTTACATCTACCACTTGTGCTCTGCACACTGGTTCCAAATCCATTTTTATGGCATAAAGTCGAAAAATAAAGATACAATCTAGTAACTTTGCACATTTGCTAGACAAAACACACTTAAAAAAAGGAAAAATAAAATTGGGCCGATCGGACCACGCCCACTACAACCTCCCATATAAACTCAATATATAACCAACATAATTATCACCCTGTATTAGTACAGGGTGACCAAAAACAAAATTTTATGAAAGCTTAAGAGAATGAAACTTATTTGGCTTTGACGAACAATGTTTTTCTGAACATTATTACAAAAGCAAAATATAGCATATAAATATTCTACTTGACACTGTAATTTAAATAATTATTTCATGAAATCACTTACTTACAATACCTTTAAAATGAGATGTTCATGGGTCTCATACACAAATCTGATTCCGAGATATGATCAAATATATGTACTATGGCTAATCGAAATTGTGCTAAAATAAAGTGGCAATTGTCGGAGTTTGCCGAAAAATGCTGACGAGATATTAATTCTACCATAAACTACACACTCAGGCGAACCTTTCACATTTACACTTTGAGTCAAGTTGAGTAATACATATATATTTTGGTCCACGACATTTATAGGTTATGCTCACTACGAATCACAAAATTACAACACTTAAGAAAACTGACAAGACTACAGTAATCACAAAATGTTAAACATATTTTTCAACTACTTACGCCGGCCATCATTTTCAATAATATAGACACTTCATTATTTTCTTTTTAAGCCTTAATTTTAAGTATTTTGTATAACTGCTTTAGACCCGAATTAATCCCACTTGTTTCAACGGCAAACTTTAAATGCCTCTCAGGCTTGCAGTGTTGCCACCTAGTTTTCTCCAATACATTTTCTTGGTAGCTTATAGTGTTGCCATTAAGAAATAATGGCAACAGGCTTGCAGTCTTGCCACCTAGTTTTCTCCAATACATTTTCTTGATAGTTTGGAGTGTTACCATTAAGATAACATATACATTTCCGATTTAAATTTTTTGAATTTCTGCCAAAAAATTTGGATTTGGGACCAGAGTGCGCTGGTCTTCCTCTCCTGCTGCACCTTCGGCTGTCTTGCGGAATCCAATCGATGACTTGTCCCTCTATATCTGTCGGCTATTTGTGCAAAGTGTGACCAATCCAATCGATTAATTGTTGATGGTATTCCTTCTCCGCTGTCACTTTTGCTTCCTTGGGATTTCCAGTCCATGGCTTATCCCAATTCCATATGTGATTGCGTGGATCTCGACATGAACTGGATATTTGAAATAGTCTTAGACCAGTAAATTGGAGAATTTTCCTACGGCATATAAAAGGGTGGACCTCATATTGGTGTTGAATATTTTAATTTTCGTTCATCTTGTATAAACGATGATTTCCTTAGGTTTATATCGCTGTGCTTTTTTTATACGGCTAATAATTAATGATTTGATTTTTTATTTATGCTATTAAAAAATATACAACAGTGTATGTGTGAAATCGGTTTTTAGTACAGAATTTTAACACCAAGTTAACATTTCTAGGACTACATGATCCCTTGATATTCCAGGGATCTGTAATATTCACAAAGTGCAGACATCACTATCCTACAAAAATAATACAACACATTCTGCTTCTAGCTGCTTTCGCCATACAAAACATTTACTTAAAATTCAGTGAAATATCCAATTTATCATTGTCATCTGCCCAAAATGAGAGATTTGAGAATGTTATTGATATTATTTTTAAGAAATATATCTTCAGTATCAAGGAAAATGATCGAAATGAACGCATTGTGAGTATGAACAGTAAAAAAGTTTACAGCGGATATTAAAAAAATTGTGGTTTTTTAAATAAATTTCAATGCATATATTTTTTTGTTGAAAAAGATATTTTTTTATCTAATTTTTATTATGTAACAAAATTTATCCTGCAAAAAATTTAAATATCTTTAACACATCGAAAGATATGACTGCTTGAATGAGCTCTCTTCCTTAAAATGTGCAAATTTCAAAGTTATAGGATTGCCACAGTATTAAATTTTTAAAATAAATATTTGGTCTAACATAAGATACACACTCACCACAATCGGAAGACCTTCGTAAATTTCTCGATGGCTTAACATTGAATTCCTCCTATCTAGAATACTTTGTTATATGTATTTGTTATATGTATGCAAAGTATCGATTGGCTTAGAAGATATGGACTTTCCCCACTAACATTTTGAAAACCAACTTCGTGTACGCAACTGAACAACATGGAGAATAATACGTAAACTTGGCATACTCCGAAGCGAATTCCAATTGTGTTGCTAAGTTATTTTTCATAAATAAATAAAATATGTTGTTCACGGTTTGAGCCCATCCAGTTTATAATGCTGAGTAATATGATCCGTCTTCAATTTTTCCAGTCCGTTAGGTCTACTTTTTTAGGCAGGTTCACAATTTTGGAATTTCTGAGTTCCAAAATTCGCCGATAATTGGTACCAGCAATTTGACACTCCTGTTAGTATCAGCTTTTATGCCAGGCGATTTATTGTTTTTGAGTGATTTTGTCGCTTCGCATATTTCCCTGACATCCATACCGTTGGTGGATAAACGAGATGAGGACAGCATAGTTTCTTAATATGACCACCATTTGTATGAATAGCCTTTTTGAGATACTCTTTTTGCAAATTATATATACGAGGTCTGTTCAATAGAAAATGTGAAATTTAATGTTTCTCATTTTTATCACTTCAAAGTACTCCCCTCTCTGAACACAGTATGGAAATCTTCTAATATATACAGAAACACCAAAATTCATATATTCAACTTCAGTGTGACGTCGATCTTATTATAGGGACGTGAGTCATGGAACGCGTCTGCTCGTGATATAAACGACATGCAAGTATTCATAAGCCGTTGCCTCGCAAAAAGAGGTTGAAACGACTGAGAAATTATGGAGCGAAGTGAAATTAATAGCTTTTAATAGATCTGTATGGAATACTTTTCTAACGGTCCTATGTTCTTCAATGAAACGACGGGAATAAATAATAATAGTAATAAAGAATTTCCCCGCAGATATAATACACTTGTGCCAGCGTTTTTCCATTCCTCGAAACAGTTCTTGGTATGGCCTTGAGCTCTCTCAGCGATTCGGTTTTCTCCACAATCGTAGCAAAACTCCGTCCTTTCATGGGTTTCTTCAATTTTGGGAACAGGAAAGCCTCAGGGGCCAAATCTGGTGAATACGGTGGCTGCAACACATTCATCTTTCGACCAAAAAATTACGATTAAGCAATGACGAGTGATCAAGTGCACTATCGTGATGCAAAAGCCATGCATTGTTGTTCCACAATTACGGGCTTTTCTCGGTCTTTTTCTTCTCTCAAGAGGCGCATAACTTCAAGATAAAACTCCTTATTAACCGTAGGACCATGTGGCAAGAGCTCATGATGCAATGATAATCGAAGAAAACAGGGAGCAAAACCTTGACATTTCATCGAACTTGACGTGTTTTTTTTTTTGATTTTGGCTCTTCTTGACTCTTTCATTGGGATGATTGGACTTCGGTTCCGATGTCATAACCATATACCCATGATTCGTCGCCAGTTATGACTCTTTTGAGCAAATCAAGATCGTCGTTAACATCATTCAACATTTCCTGAGCGATTCACATTCGACGTTTTTTGTTTTAAATTCAGCTATTGGAACGCTGCTCCACGCTTCATTCCCAAAATTTCTGAAAAAAATTATATGGCATGAGCTAACCGATATGCCGACATCTCCATTAACATTTTATTCACTTTATCGCGACTTTCATCGCTTTTTGATGTGATGGATCGTCCAGAACGAGCGTCGTCATACACATCTTCGACCTTCTTTGAAAAACTTATACCACTTGTAAACATTTGTCTGACACAGAGTCAAAATTTAAATTTTAATTAAATTTAATGCAAATTCTTTCTTTCCTCAGCAGAAAATAGCCGAACAAGCTATATACGTCTACTAAGACTAAGAACATACGTTCGAGTGTGCCACCATTAAGAAAGGCTAATCAAATGTTCGTAGCCCGAGAAATTTCAAAATTTACCTTTTCTATTGAACAGACTTCGTATGTGGAACAAAGGGCCGCAGCAAAGCCCTCCCAATTTGGCCTATCTTGCGCCTTGAGTAATATTTCCGGCCAAGTCGTTTCCACTGAGCCAGCTTCAATCTGCCTCCTCCAGGTATTTGCAGGTCTACCCATTCTTCTACTGCATTAAGGGTTCCACGATATTGCCATTTTCGCTATATCATAATATGGTCTCATTAAGATATGACCTATACAATTCCTCTTCCTTCCACGGATTGCAAATTATCCTGCCAGAATATTTTCATTTTTTGTCGCAGGGACCTCTTTCTGAACTCCTGTAGCGCCTGTATGTCGCTGGCTGAAGTGTTCAAAGTAGTACGGATCGTAAATCTGAACAGAAGAGGCGCAGTTTGTGTTTTTACGTGTATTTGAGGAGATTTCCATACCCTTTGGGGGTCCCAAAGGCCAGGTTCGCCTCTTTTATGCGGTTGCGATAAGTTCGCCAAGATCATTATTTAAAGATTGAGGCTCAGGTTGATATAACGCATTTTGTAAGTTTCTTTCAACGTCTTGCAAATATTTACTTGCTTTGCTTGAGAGTATCAATAGAGAAGGGTATCACATAGTCGGACCGGCCAATCTTTTGTCTTTCGTTGCTTGTCTTTTTTTATTAATTTATTGTTTTATATTCATTAATTCACTTTTCATTAACTATCACTTAATTAGTAACAATATTATTATACGGTTTTCACATTTACCTATTTACAGCCTCACATTAAAGATGATTGCGTGAAAAACTGCCACCCGATGACATTGTGTAAACTGAAACTCCAGGTTGGAGCGTATTTAAGCGTCGTCTCGCCCCTACGTACTTTTTTCGAGCACAGCCCGACCCAAGCAATATTATTAATGATTTATATTTGAAGTGATTTTGACAACTCAATAGCGGTGTGGCCCCAGCTCTTGTTTTAGATAAACTAGCGATGATATATGTCGATTGTGGGAGTGCTAGGTAAAGTGATCTGCACGAATCAATTGCCTTATATTTTGCACTAACTCATTGTTTTATGAGGTATTGTGCAAAACGCTATCGAATAGCGCCATTACCAAAAGATCTTGTTTTAAATCGCCTTCATTAGTTATAGTTGACACATGAATTCTTAAATATCAAAATTTATGCTTATCAAGAAAGACACGAATAATTTTCCTAAATTAGAGCGTGCGAAGCTTGGATAAAAACGAACAACAGTAGATAGAAATGAGTCAAAGTGCGAAAAGCGTTTAAAAAGCATAGGCAAATTGGAAAGGCGGGTAAAAGGGGCCAAAAATTATGTGCAGCTAATAACAAAATATATAAATAAAAACAAGGCAAACACTGAAAATAACCGGCGTAGAATCTAGAAAAAAAAATAACTTTCGCTCCTGTTTATTTGAAAAACTTGTTGTATAGGCTTTCAGCTAGCACAAGTTTAACCAGTTGCCGGCACCACATTTTTTCTCTTTTCCCGCCTAATCCTTTATTCATTTTTATCATAGAAAAATATGAAAAAGTTGCCTGAGATAGCTGAACTGAACCTAAATTAAATGGTAAGTTAGACTCTATTTAATTCTCCGCATTATGCAAAATCATTAAAAATCATTAAATCGGATGAATATTTAATGATCTTAACATTTCATATTTTGTTTAATCTGCGCTAATCTTTAGATTATACTAGACAACAGGCATTGTTAGATGTTGCTTTGACTTTCCCAATCTAAATATATATGTTTAATCCCATCGTTTCACTGCGGAGCAGAAGACCATAAAATGTTTTCATAAAATCTTAATCTAAATCATTTAAACTATAAAAATATTTTTATGTCTTAATAATATTTTTATTACTTTTGTGGCTTTTCCGAAAGTAGTTTGACCAATTAAATCACAGCTTAAGCTATATTAACGTATATGGTCTCCATTTGTATCAGGATGAAAGTGAAACTGTGAGAATATTTGATTTTTGAACCATGGTTTGAATAATGAATTCGATATTAAATTGGAAAATACAGAAAAAATCTACAAAAATATAAATCGAACTTAGGAATCCAGTTTTCATTCTGTACGTAAGCGTTGCAATCTTATGTGTAATTGCACAAAATCGAATCGGAAATCGCCCATTTTTTTGAAATTCTCAATAAATACACAATCTTACATATGCAACTCAATGAGATGCTTGTAAGGTGGCATGTGTCCTTTTTACTTGGTGCGAATTTTTAAAGTTAGTTGTGCTTCTCATTCGTTTGTGAGAATCATTTACTTAAAGAGGCTGGGTATGTTGTTGAAAAGTCACTGCGAAGCCACCTGAGGAACCTTTCAGAGGGTGGATATCATGATGTCCAGTAATAAATGTCACCTTGCCATTTGTAAATAAATTGGCATCCTATAAAATATAGATGCAAAATGGTCTTGAGCCAAGAGAATATCCAATTTCAAATTAAATTCTCAAAAATCTCAATATTTTAGAGGAGCTTTCGGTTCTTGCAAAGGAAACTTTTCGTTTGTCCAATATCTAAAATTGTATATTTTGCGGCGTGCATTAAAGCACATATATTTTTTAACAATTTTTTTACTAAAATTTCAAAACATTTAATTTTCACGTCCGGTATGTGTTAAATCAATAGGTCTTTATGATGACTACAAATGTTGGGAATATCGATTACTTAATTTGAAAATGGAAAAAATATGAAACATATTTTTTGAAATTCTGTTACCTCTTTTTTAAATAGGTTTTGTTATCTTTTTATTATGTTTTATTATGTTTGTGTATTTTATATTTTTAATAGTCAACAAAAAGCGATACTTTCAAAAATATTTTTTTAGCGGCTGTCCCTAAAGCAATACTTCTAGATGCAAGTTAAATTCAGAGCTCGTACTTACCCTTACGTATATATAGTAGACTGGGTCGCCGTTCATACAACTGGAAAAACAAGTTCCTGTCATCCCACGGAAATATAGTTTGGTTTGTTTAACGATGATTTGCAAAATATTTCGTTCCTAGTTAAAGCCATATATATTTCGCTCCTGAAAATAACCCTAAAAATCATGTTGTCCCGTGTATTTTTCGTGATCCATCCTTATAAATAAGATGCACGGCAAGGAGTTGGTGAAGTTAACTCGGCTCGTAGGCTACGCGTTAACTGGAATGTAGACCAAGCCTAAGTTATAGATTGTGGAGAAGTTGTTGGGCCACAGTGTTGTAACGATCATTGCGGTGCAACAACTTCTTCTCGGATAGATTCATGAACTTAGTGACCCAAAGTACAAGAAAAGTCCAAGGCTACCGCGAATCTCCTTAGTAGATGGCCAAGAAGTTCAATAGTCACATTATTTGCTTGCTAGAGCATAGGGACATCCCGAGGAGCTGTACAGCTTGATAGTTCCTAATCTGGCAAGTTCTAGAGGAAGTTACTCGCATAGGTAAACCCCTATCAACAAGCTAGCTTCAGCTCAGGCAGAAGACACTGGTTCTGACAAACAGCAGATGGGCGGACCTATGGACGTGCAGAATCACGAAGATGGTCTGGCCAAAGTACGATGTGAAGAGATCAAGCTACCTTCTTTCAACGTAGACAGTTGATATCAGTATTGGGCATCGAGTCAAACGACTGGGCATCGAGTCAAACGACTTGTGTGTGAGCTAAGAGGACGAGGAGGAGATTGAGATCAACATTCTCATTTCCACCACACCGTCTAATATGGCTATGGCTTGGCTAATATACGTTTAGTTACACTGAAATAGGATAAATGGTAAAAAAGGTCTTCAGAAAAACCCCACCGAAAATTTCCGGCAGTTTTTTCGTAGAACATTTTAAACCCTTAATGTTGTTTTTGAGAAGACTTTTTAGAATTGCACGAAAAAAGTGTAAAATTTACTCATAAAGAGATGAGCTACAGGATTTAGTTCAGCCACAAAAATAATACTCATAAAATGCCACTATAGTTCTGACAATAAGAATTCACTCAGACACTAAATTATTTTTTTTTCATTTATTACAACGTTCGACAGTACTTTTTGGACCTGAACAAGTCCATATAAATATGAAACTAGAGATAATGTGCAGCAAAACTGTGTACTGAGTCTTTCATTTGGTGATATTTTCTCCTTTTAATTTTCAAAAGATATATTTGTCTTAATAATTTATTCGATTTGAACTGGGATATTGTCCTGGCTCAAGACCATTTTGTTTCGCAGCGACTTTTCAACATCAAACTTGGCCTCTATAAGGAGATGATTCCCACAAACGAACGAGAAGCACAACTCACTTGCCGAATATGCGGCATGTGTACTTTCTTACATGGTGCGATTTTTAAACGCAAATTCGGTAAGCGAGTTGTTATAGAGGCCGGGTTTGATGTTGAAAAGTCGCTGCGAAGTCACTTGAAAAGACCTTTGACATGGCCAAGTAATAAATACCACCATGTCATTTGTAAATAAATTTGCATTATATTAAATATAGATGCAAAATGGACTTGAGCCAGGACAATATCCCAGTTCAAATCAAATATTGATTACAGAACAAAAAAATACAAACGAAAAAACTATAATAATATATTTTCATACTTTCGAGAGCCATACACTGGCGATATGGGCATCAAATGAAAGAGAAGAATGCTTGTTAAAAATACTAAACATGTCATGGCTATATTAGTTTAGCATTAAGAACCATTTCAAGTTTCCCCTTAAAGAGTAAAATATGAATAAACTAAATAAATAAAGGGGAAAACTTGAAATTGTTGTTAATACAAAAGTAAAAGTATACAAAACAATTATATTTAATGTATTTTTAACAGATATTCTTCTCTTTCATTTGATGCCCATATCTCTTTAAAGTATGAAAAAAAAATTATAAAATTTAAACAACTATATCCTATGGAAATTAAAAGTCCTGTAAAAAGGAGACCACCAAATGAAAAATTTATTATACAGTTTTTCTACATACGATCTCCAGTTTCACATGTATATTGTCTTGTTCAGGTCCAATAATATAAATGCAATTTTTGTCGCACGGTGTTATAATTCTCCCTTCGATCAAAATATGAAAACTTTGACCAACATTTTTAATTCGTTTTCGAGCTACATCTATTGAAGCAAAATATATTTGTTGTCCACTACAAATCAAATAATTTGATTTCTGATGAATTTTTTGTGGGGTTGATTCTACTGAAAAAATAATGTGTCATTAGTTGTTAACTTTCCACAGTATTATATCATCACTTAAAAATTAATTAGGAAAAATTTTATTATAATTGGGCGAATTCACTTACCATATTTAGTTCGTACCAAAGGTGATCTGTAAAAAAGAGCAAAACAATATATTATTTAAATAGAGCCACATGTTGAAAACGCTTTCACGCAGTTCTTAAATACATCAGTTTTAATGTCTCAAAAAAAAATTAAAAAAAAAATATTTAATTTTTGCGTGAAACATGTATCATAAATTTTTGAAAGGTAAGCCAAAATTGGAAATCGGGACTGGTAAATCGATTTTGGTTGCAACTAGTTTTTAGTGTCAAAAGATCGACTTTTTTGGTGTCGATTTTACTGAAATCGATTTATGTTATCGACTAATCGAATTACCTAACAACCGTTTCAAATGTTTGTTTGAAAACATATGCGTTTAAAACTACTATTTTAATTAGTTGCGTAATATTTTTATTGGACAAACAAAGCTAGTAAAAGCAGCTTCTAGTGAAGAAAACACAATAATTTGGAAATTATGATATTTCAAATGTAGAACCTGATTTTAGTTAACCCATTAATGCCCACAAGTAAGAGTAGGACCTCTGCTGGTAACTTGGGTTGTCAAGTGGCATGTTTTTTCTTTCACTGAAACAAAACACCCAGGGGATGTCCCCTATAAATGTAGTACATTGTGTTGGCGTAAGGAAGGTAGTGTCTGTTGACATCTGCTTTGAATTCCTGAATTTTGTAATTGGTGGGTAAGTCGATTCCACATACGGATAGAGCGGGCGAAGAACGAATTCATTCTGTAATGTGAGGTTCAGGCGAAAACAATTGGGTGGGAGTTACTGGAAAGTCATGTATCGACTATCCGAAGAACAAACACCATGAAAGTGCCGATAGAACAACGACACACATCCCACATTACGACGGTGTTCAGGGGAAACAATAGAATTGGATATCCTACCGTCACCTAACAACACTCTGGACACGGTCAACAAGCTCTATGGAAGATCACCCGACCATGTAAGGGAGTTGTATTCCATCTATAGAAAATATCAGAAGCAGTGAAGTATTTCTTTCGTTACAGCAAATACATATTTTGATCAACAAACATCACATTGTATATCCATGCCTAGAACACCAAGAGTATCTGATTGCTCAATATCCCCAACGTTCCTTGAAAATGCCTAGAACATCAAGAGTATCTGATTGATCAATATCCCCAACGTTCATTGAAATCGATGACATCATTGGATCAGTGAATCGCTTCTGAGACAACAAGGAGCATTGGGTCTTACGTGCATTAAAGTCTACTCTATTCAAATGACCCCATTCGGAAATGGCCAGTAAATCCTAGCTGAGTGAATCATCCACCAAAAGTACTTCTGTGTTTGGTCTCGTCTGTTTCATTGTATTATTGTTTAGAATTTAATCCTGCAAATGAATTTCTAGAATGCGGTGCTCCTTCAGCGCTTTAGAACACTAAAAATACAGGTCGACTTTTCTGTTTCTTTCCTGTTTTAGGCATAGTTTAAAGCGTGCGAATGTCGCGTGCGGGGCTCTGTGAGATACCCCATATGTTGTGTATGTATAGTTGAGTGTGGTCCTCATCCTTTCCATTACCAATCATCCTTCGTAAGAAGAAAACCTTGATCGAATAGCTGACATTTTATTCTTAAATAGTGAACTTTAGAGGGATGAACGTCTTACACCATACTACAATTTTTTAAAAAATGTCGTTACACTTGACATATTTCTGAAACTATTGGCGAAATGGAGTTAATTGGGGTTTTTAGTTGTTCTGTATCTTTATTAATGTTATCTTCTATCTGAATTAATTTAGCATTAACAACCTTTTCAACCTTAGTTTTTTTCATATTTTATTTTTATGAGAGAACATTTAAAATGGTTGTTAATGCTAAATTAATACAGATAGAATATAGAATTAATACAGATACATAATTTGAAGTCTTTTTAGCAGATATGATCTTCCTTAATGTGAAACTTCTACGAGTATCACAGGATGCGAATAAGTATTCAAAATAATTTTTGAAAAATTTTATCCTTCGGTACTTTGTAGTCCTTTTAAGGGGCAACAGGATGAGGAAATGCAAAACTAAAAACGCTAATTAACATCATTTTGCCTATAAATTCAGACGTATATCATCCAACTCAAGTGTAACATGGACTGTCGGACGGTGTTATCTTTCAACTAACGAACGTAGCTTATGTTTGTTCGGGTGTATGATGATACCAGGCAGCAAAATAAATTAATTGCGCACATTTGTCCCTTCTAAATTTGTAATCATGTCTTAGAATATTTTATTGGTGGAATTATTGCACATTTATAGTTTCGTGAAAATATTTTGAAAAAAATAAAATAGAAGAAAGGATCGATAACTTTCGAAGGATGCCCAAATGATGGTATTATAACTATTATTTGTTTCTTTTACTCCTGCAATGAGCATAACATATATTTTGTGCCGCGGTGTTTTCTTCTCTCACTTCTCACATCTATACAAGAGGATTTAACGCTTTATTGGTTCGCCTTGATATCAACGAATACAGGGTTTAGATGCCCGAAGGCTTTCGCGCTTGAAGTTTTGCTGCCCAGTTAACAGAAGTAGTTTACGTCCCCAAGTTGTTGATTTCGTATGGGAAATACAGCTGCGGTCAAAAAAATAGCAGCGACGATATAAAAAAATTTTGACAAAGAAAATTTCAGTTTTAATTCGAAAATCCTAAAAGTTTTTACGGTGCTTGAAAGGTGGTATTGTGCCATTCCTAATATGGCTTTAAAGAAAAAATTAAGTTTTTGAAATTTTGAGATTAGCCCTTTAGAACCATTTATGTCAAAAATGAGACCAGTCAAAAAAAAAAAATAGCAGCGCCAATAAAAATTGAAAATATTTTGTTTTAATTCACTTTAATTGAAAACTTTTTTGAATAATAAGTTAAATAAGGATATTTCGTTGAATTTAATACTTAGTTGTACTGCATTTATGGCTTATTACTGCTACATAACGCAGTTTCATGGAGTCGACTAGAATTTTACACCATTCACCCAGTATTTTTACTCATGCCACTATAATATCGTGCCAAAGTTCGTTATTGTTTTTTGTTTTGCTAGTGAGACTTCAATTTAGACATCATAATCAAAATTATACTGAGATTCCATGTCTGCGCAAACCATTCCATTGCACCGATATTTTTCACTTCAAACCCCTTTGTGGGAATCGGTTGGTGTATTTAGGATAATTGTCCTGCTAGAAGACCCATTTAAGGGGCATTCCATATTCTACATACGCATGCATAATACTATGCAGTATTTTGAAGTACTGGAAAGAGTCCATGGTTGTTCTGGGCCAATGTATTGACCCAACCAATATTATGAAAAGGAAGCCCAAGCCTTTACGCTTAATCCTTCACGTTAAACAGTTTTGCTACTACAACTGGAGACGTATTCCATGTTCTGTGGGCATCTTACAAACTGTCGAGACACTTTCCAACCATACAGAATAATTTTTGATTAATCCACTGGAATAAAAGTTGAACTTCACTACATAACTTTCCTTCAGATTTTAACCTTTTTGATATGAACTCGATTTTCTTCTGCATAATGCTCTCCTCGCCATACTTATGAAGAAAAATAAAACAATAGCATTTCAGATCGTATAGAGATAAAATTATTTTTTCTTGAGATTTTATGACAACTGCTATTATTTTGACCGGTCCAAAATGTCGAATAATCCAAAAAATATGAAATTTCTTTAGTAATTAAAATCATATCACCAAATAAAGAATTATTTTGTGTTTGTGTTCAGCACTTACTACTACTGCATCAATAAAAAAGTTATCACACAAATAAATATATGAAAATGTATATTAAGCTGTGGTGCGCTGCTATTATTATTACCGCAACTGTATATGTTCAATGTAGATATTTATTCTCATTACTTTAGTTTTGGCGATTTTTTTGTAAAACCACAGATTTCGCAATATCGCTGACATTTCGGAGAAATTGAGCAAGCAACTATTGCCGGCATGTGGGTTGAACTCCATTTTTACTGAGATTTTTTTTTTCAAATATTGCCGGCATAATCAAGGTCTCATAGTCTTTTTTACTGTGGGTTGAACTCCATTTTTACTGAGATTTTATAGCGGTTTCTAGTGTTGTGGTATTTTTGTACAGACTTTTAATGTCTGTGCATTCTAGAGTTCATAAAAGCGTTATGTCCCTCCAATTCTTGCTCGCTGCTAGATTCATTTTTCGAAATGGTTACCAACCACTCCATCTGCGAGGTCATCAGGAAAAAATCACTTGTTCTTAACGGCATTATATAGATCTCTAGATTGTGTTGTTTCAGCTGTCTTTGCTATGTAATTAAAGCACTCCCGCTTTTCTCGCCACACACTTGTAATTCGAAAGTAGTGAAAATTAGGATCTCCATCAATGAATTTGAAATGGAGTTGCCATAGGAGGTATGTCCTTTATTGTGAAAGAATTATTCACTAGTTTCCATTCTTGTTTTAAAAAATCCACCGCTACTGGGTGTAGAACAGCGGAACTTCTGGTTGTGAGTGATGACTAACTAAAGCAAGCCATTTTGTTCGGTAGAACTGAATATAGGAAACTTAACAACATATTTATTTAAAATGAATTGGAATATAATGTCAATAAATATTAAATTAAATTAGAATTAATACTATTTAATGCTATTGATATTATGAAGTACTAATAATTAATAAAAAATTATATGTTTGAATTACATTACCAAAACAATAAATTTGTATTTTTTAAGCAAAAATAAAATTATATGAATTTAAACATTGTAATAAAAAACAAAAAAAAATACCGAGCTACGATTCGAGCCCGTGGACTTCTGGGTGCAACGCGTACTGTGACCCCATACTAAAAATTCGTTGTCATTCACTTGTGAAAATGCTATTCGTAAAATGTTGCGGTATGGTAACATATTATCGACTTTTTTGGAAAATTGTTTAACCCTTTAGTGCACAGCCAAATTCTTTATTCTCTTTTTCTTACTGTTTACTGTTCGATGAATCGAACACTGGGTCAAAATGGGTTAAAAGAACTTTCTCAAAAGGGGGAAAATGTACACTTCCTATGGTAATTCCATTTTTTTGGTGGGAAGCGATTACGTTGCTGTTACTGCGCGACTTTGTTGAAACTGGTTCTGCTGGAGTTATAAGCGGATTTAGCATTTTTTCTTTCTTAGATAAGTTTTCAAGCAACATCAATTTTCTTTCCGGGCCAAAATGACATTCTATGGTGTCTTTAGAAGCACATTTATGGCGCTTGGCTAACAGACGGTTTGACTCAAGGATGAAATATTTTACAAATCATCATTAAAGAATCAAAATTTTAATTCTGCGATATGAATGGAAAGTATTTCTTTCATTGTATAAATCGCGACTCAAGATAATTATACACATATGAATAGACACGAAGGAATAATTCGATGCATGTAGTCCGCAGAAAGGAGGATTACACAATCTTTAATCTTAGTAACACTTAAACTTTTGAACATACGGCGTTGATCACATATAAACAAGTACGAATAAAATATAAACAGCTAAATGCATCGTTTACCTCTTAATGTCTGAGGCGAAATGATTTGTATAGAATCAAAACTTTCAAATTTGTATTAATACAATAGAACAATTCGTTTTGAGTTTTACTCAGCATGAGATGCCCGATCTTGAATAAAATCGAAATAAACAACATATAAATTGCTAAAACGGTTTTTTGAAGTGATTTAGTTGAGATAAAATATTATATTACGAATGTATATCGTCAAATGAAATGCAAAAAGGCGTAACAGCAAAAAATCACAAATCGAGTTTTTTGTTGTTGAGTGAAAAAATGAAGATTTTATAACGATAATCTATATTTTTCACAAAGTAGCGATATGAAGACTCCAAAAAAATTATATATATTTTGCAAATGACTGAACTTCATAATCTCTGAAAATTTTAGGTTTCTACGTCCAAAAATATAGAATTGATTAATACATTGCACACTGGTCCCAAATCCATTTTTTATGGCATAAAGTCGAAAAATAAAGATACAATCTTGCAGCTTTGCACATTTGCTAGACAAAACACACTTAAAAAATAAAAAATAAAATTGGGCCGCTCGGACCACGCAAACTATCACCTCCCATATAAACTCAGTATATAACCGACATAATTATCAACCTCTATTAGTACAGGGTGGCCAAAAACAAAAGCTTATGAAAGCTTAAAATAATAAAAATTACTTCGCTTTGACGAACAATGTTTTTCTGAACATTATTACAAAAGCAAAATGTAGCACACAAATATTCTACGTGACACTGAAATTTAAATAATTATTTCAGGAAATAATATAAAATGTATACATGTGTACAGAAAATTGAATGGCGTTATATACCAATTTAAAGGTACTTACAATATCTTTAAAATGAGATGTTGATGGGTCTCATATTCCAATCTGATGCAGAGATATGAACAAATATGTGTATCATGGCTAATCAAAATTGTGCAAAAATAAAGTGACAATTCTAGGATTTTGCCGAAAAATGCTGACGAGATATTAATTCTACCATAAACTACACACTCAGGCGAACACTTTCACATTTACACTTTGAGTCAAGTTGATTAATACATATATATTTTGGTCCACGACATTTATAGGTTATGCTCACTACGAATCACATTACTTACAACACTTAAGAAAACTGACAAGACTACAGTAATCACAAAATGTTAAATATATTTTTCAACTACTTACGCCGGCCATCATTTTCAATAATACAGTCACTTCATTATTTGCTTTTTACGCCTTAATTTTAAGTATTTTGTATAACTGCTTTAGACCCGTATTAATCCCACTTGTTTCAACGGCAAACTTTAAATACCTCTCAGACCTGCGGTGTTGCCACCTAGTTTTTTTTCAATACATTTTCTTGATAGCTTGGAGTGTTGCCATTAAGAAAATATATACACATTTAACAATTTCCAATTTATTTTTTTTTTAATTTCTGCCAAAAAATATGGTTTTGGGACCATAGTGCATTGCTTGACTGAATTAATTGAACATTTTTTACTTCTTCTGAAAACTTATGAAAATATAGGTTTGATCTTTTTGGATTTCAGGTAATATATTATTTGATTTAGTTTCTCTTTAACAAACCATTCTCTGCAATCTTGCATTCGAAGAAACAGTTCTAGTCCCCATAACTTCGAAATTGCTTTCAGAATGCATTTTTTTGATTCGAATATTGTTTGCGTTTTGTTTTCGAGTATTGTTCTCATTTTGTTTTCGACTATAGCTTGTGTGTGTGCGTGTGTCTGTGTGGTTGTCTGTGAAATAAAACTATGAAAGAGAACAGAAAACAAACTCATAATACAAAAGTAATCTTTTCGATTTACTTTGAAATGTATTGTGTTTATGCAAATTTCGGTTTTTTTAATTAATGGTCTTAATTGACATCTAAACAAAAAACAACTTATGTGTGCGCTTGTGTGTGTGTCTTAATTTATAATTCTAGTATTTCGTACGGGAAAATGTGCGTTCTTTCCATTTTAACAATGGAGTGTGAAATGTATTAAAAATATTAGTATTGTTGTTATTGGTTTGGTTGTGAAAATCTCTAATTTTCACTAAAATCAAAGCGGGAATGATATTTTACTTCATCCTGAAATGCACAAGATATTTGAATTTGGCGCTATTTGTGCAGTAAAGTGTTGTCAACTTCAAATAAATAAAATATTGTATCAATATTGCTAAAGTTATGACGATTTTTCGAGAAAAATTACCCAAGCTATGGAACTGACTTAACGGCTGCGTTAAGTATAACTTGTCGTGTTTAATTTAAAACAAGCACAAAGACCGTTAAGTTCGGCCGGGCCGAACCTTTGATACCCTGCACAAGCCAAAACAAATAAAAATATTGAGAACAAGTAACAACGGCGTTAAGTTCGGCCGGGACGAACTTTATATACCCTCCACCATGGATTGCATTCCACAGAGGTTGTCGGTTTTCGTAAAAGTGCAGTAATATTACAGGAAAATATAATTTTTTTAATATAGGCAAACCAAAACAAATACAAATATTGAAAAAATAATTTTATAAATAAATATAATATTTTAATTATTTCAAACCATTATTTATTTGAAATCAAAAAATAAATATTCTTATATTTATATTTTCAAAAAGCTTAAATACCATAAATATTGGTAGATAGTGGGTACTACAGTTGGTTGTCTTTCCATTCTATTTTAAGTGCAAAAGTACAAATTTTAAAAATCCATTATCAGACGTACGTAGTGCAAAATAACCTAACTTCATGATGCAACCAATTTTTGCCGTAAAAGAAAAGGTACGAATTTGGAAAAAAAAACTTTTTATTTTGCATGTCTATGCAGGCAGAGGATTGTATACACCGAATTCCATGATTGCAGCTGCGCCCATTTGGTTGGTACCATTTTTACCCCCTTGACGTTTCAACGCAATTAGAAATTCATCATTCTAGCTGTAATCGTTTAGTTGGTACTATTTTTATCCGTCTGTACCATTGTATCCACTGAAAGTACGAATTTCGAAAAATCCGTTTATTTTCCGTGTCTACGCAGTCAGAGGAATGTATACTCCGAATTTCATGACTCTAGCTGCGGTCATTTGATTGGTACTATTTTTATCCCCTTTTTCTATTTTGACCCCAAAAAGTACGAATTTCGAAAAATCAGTTTATTTTCCGTGTCTACGCAGTCAGAGGAATGTATACTCCGAATTTCATGAGTGGTACTATTTGTATCCCCTTTTTTCATTTTAACCCCAAAAAGTACGAAATTTGAAAAGTCCGTGTATTTTACTTGTCTATGCAATCAGAGGAATACACCGAATTTCATTATTCTAGGTACAGCCGTTTGGTGGGTACCATTTTTATCCCTCTATTCCCATTTGACCCCTTAAAAGTACGAATTTGGAAAAAATATTTTTATATTATGTGTCTACTCAATTAGAGGTGTATTTAGTGTTTCGAGCTGTTGTCATTTAATATGTACCATTTTTATCCCTTTTTTGCCCCATTTCACCCACTACAAGTAAGAATCACTTTATGGTGCACTTTTCTGGTATAAGGGGAATGCGCATACCAAATATCAAGTAAATATAAACAGACATATTCAAAAAACATGCTTAATACGCTAAAATATTAGGGATTATTATGGGTATTTTTAGTCCTTGTGAGGGAAAAAATTTTTCCCTTTGGGACGATTTCGCCCCGTTGCGTCTACGACTATAAGACACATTTATGGAAAATTTTAATGTTCTAGCTCCTTTCGTTTAGATGCTAGCGTGTTTTTAACAGACGGACGGACATGTCTTAGAATTTTATGACGATCAAGAATATATATACTTTACAGGGTCTCAGGTCGATATTTCAAGGTGTTACAAACGGAATGACAAAGTTAGTATACCCCCATCTCGGAGGTGGGGGGTATAAAAGGAATAAATACACACATACACTGCGGTGCAAAATTATAGCCGCTTGCTCTTTTTTTCGATTTTTCACATTAACATCAAAATTTGAGTAAATCTCTTAATTCCATTTGTTTGAGCACGTAAAAATAATGAAAAAAAAAAAAACAAAAATCTCACAAGAGAATCAGTTAAAAAATGAGTTTAGCATGGTGCATATTTATAGCCGCAGTATTAAAACATAGGAATACGGATAACG
Source organism: Polietes domitor (assembly GCA_947397865.1). NCBI lineage: Eukaryota > Metazoa > Arthropoda > Insecta > Diptera > Muscidae > Polietes > Polietes domitor. The sequence continues at coordinate 43,641,236 of OX377621.1, forward strand.
ATTTTATTTTTTTGATATTTTTCTTTACTTTTTTGTTTATTGCGAAAAAATACTATGTTCTCATTGTATTCTAAGTGTGCTATCGATATATATATAGACAAGACACACCAGTTTACGATTATCTGATTTTATTTAAAAATCGTAGTTTCAAATTCCAAATTCAAAAAAGTTGACAAAAATCCTAATTTCTTGTCAAAATAAAGAAGTAATCCATGATCATGAACTGACTTTATTATCATGGTGTTAACTTCAATTTTGTTTGCTATTATCATTTTTCTATGAATATACTATTCTTTAAATTTTAAATAATTCCGAAGCTATTGATCGGTTTTTATACACTCCACGAGAGTATTATGGCTTTGTGCATTTGTTTGTAACACCCAAAAGGAAGCGGGATAGACCCATTGTTAAGTATACCGATCGACTTAGAATCACTTTCTGAGTCGATTTAGCAATGTCCGTCTGTCTGTCCGTCTGTCTGTCCATCTATTGTTGTAATCAAACTACAGGTCGCAATTATAGTCCGATCATAACAAAAATTGGCACAAGTAAGTTTTGTGGATCAAGGACGAACGCTATTTAATTTGAGACAAATCGGTTCAGATTTAGATATAGCCCCCATACAAATGTCGCTCCCGATTTGACATTTTCCGCTCTAGAAACGACATATTGCACCCGATTTTCTTTAAAATTGACACAACATCTTATAATCCGACTGTAAACACCTATGCAAAAATTGGGTAAGATCGGTTCAGATTTCGATATAGCCCCCATACAAATGTCGCTCCCGATTTGACATTTTCCGCTCTAGACACACACATATTGTACCCGATTATCTTTAAATTTGGCACAACATCTTATAATCCAACTATAAACACCTATGCAAAAATTGGGTAAGATCGGTTCAGATTTAGATATAGCCCCCATACAAATGTCGTTCCCGATTTGACATTTTCCTCTTTAGAAACCACATATTGTACTCGATTTTCTTTAAATTTTGCACAACATCTTATAATCTTACTAGAAACACCTATGCAGAAATTGGGTAAGATCGGTTCAGATTTAGATATAGCCCCCATACAAGTGTCGCTCCCGATTTGACCTCAGCCGCTTTAAAAGCCACATATTGTGCTCGATTTTCTTTAAATTTCGCACAACATCTTATAATCTAACTAAACAAAACTATGGTGAAAGTGGGTAAGATCGGTTCAGATTTAAATATAGCCCAAATTCAAATGTTGCTCCCATAAGTTTAACCGATGTTGGCCAAACTATATATTTTATATTTCACCTATTTCGTTCCAGGTTTCAATATATCCTCATACAAATGTCCTTTCCGATATAAAATTTTTTGTCAATTTACAGGATACAAAAAACCTTGCCGTTTTCACTTTTTCACCGAATTGAATTGTATTCCGATTGAAAGTGGAGTGTATCATAGAGTCGGCCCGCCCGACTTTAGCCTTTCCTTACTGGTTTCTATTTCTTAAATAAAGTCGGATAAATCATTCCAGAGTTGTTTTAATATTTGTGGGCCATGATCGAAAAAATAGTGATTATTGGATTTTATATTTGGTGTTTCATAGTTTTTGCCCAAATGGAGCAAACTGGCTATTCAAAATCATTTTATCATACAAAGCAGATGACGATTTCATTAGTTTTTTAAGGTAAAACTTATAATATCGATTAATCAATTATTTGGGACAATTTATTCGAATCTTTCATTACTCGAACAAATATTTGACAAAAAATAATCGGTTGGATACCCTAGTCTACAGTCATTCAAGGCCAAAAACTCAAGAATGCTCCTAGATTGCTCCCTCGGCACAAAGCAGCAAGTTTTTGCTCAAAATAATATGAATACTGATTGGAATAAGGTAAATGAGGTGAAAATGCCTGTGATTAACAGATAATTTTTTCTGATGAGAAAAAGTTCAATTTAGGCTACAATTCATATTGGAGCGATTTACGAAAAAAGCCAACGTATTTTTCAAAAAGGTGGTGGATCTCCGATGGTTTGGGGAGCATTCTGTATCGATGGTACGCTTGAGCTGGCTTTTGCAAGTACCAAAATAAATTCAGTTGAATGATGAAGTTATTGCCAGATGAACTTCTTGCAATTTTTGAACGAAACAGAGAATGCTAATGCTGCTGTTCATAAGAGCAACCACTTCGTATGTGGTTAGAGTCACATAACATTCCTCAGTTGGAATGTCCAGCTTGCTCTTCTGACCAGAACCCAATTAAATACATTTGGAAATCATGGTCCCAAGAATTTATAGTGGCAATAAGCAGTACGAAAAGATTGAGGACCTTAAATCAGCCGTAATTAAAGATTGGGAGGCAATCTCCAAGGAAGGTCCTTTTAATCTCATCAATAGTATGCCTCAACGAATATATGAACTCATATCAAACCATGGAGTTCCTACCCACCATTCCGACAAAAAAATGTCCCTTTCGATTTGAATTTTATTTTTTGTTATGTTTTTATCTAGTTGTCAAGGTGCGGCTATAATTTTGGTATAATTTTTGTTTATACCAATTGAATATTTGTAGATTTAATAATATCTTAAATTTATAATCACTATTTTTTTTTTTTGAAATACATCACCTAATATAAAAAACCCCAAAAACTCGAGTGTGGCTATAATTTTGCTCCGCAGTGTATAAGGCAATGCTACCAATATATTTATACTATACTAGGGTTTATTTTTCCACATTCCCCTATTTTGTATGCAGTTGATGATAAAATGAGTACTAATTGTGCTATCATGACAACCATCCTCTGTCCAGTGGTTAGCTACAGTAACAATTGCAGTCGAATCGGTCCACTGGTTTGATGCCCCATACGTAAAATACACCCATGCAGACACATATTGATTTATATATGGGACATTCCACGACAAATCCGACAGTTGAAAAAATATATTTTTGATTTCCTCCATTTTTTATATCTTTTTATTACCCGAATTAGATATTCTTTTTATTTTAATATTTTTGTTTTTTGAAGTACTTTTCAGGAAAAATATTGAATATTCACAATGTTTTTGTAATTTTTTTTAATGAAAACTATGAAAAATATTTAAACATGTATTTATTCTGTAAATTTTGAGCCTTGCTTGAAAGTGGGAAAAAACGAATTCTCTTATCTCCAGTATGCTTTATCTCTTCAGCTATTTTGTGATAGTAAATGTTATTGTTAAATTTTAAAATTTCATGACAACACTGTTTACCATCTCATGGTCAGCTGCTAAATTAGAACCTGAAATTATACTTCAAGTCATTTTATAAATACCATAAATATTGGGGATAATGGGTACATTTTCAAATACAGTCGCTTGGTTGGTTGTATTTCCATCCTATTTTAATTTTGAAAGTGCAATATGTCTCACGTACATATAGCAAGATAAACCAACTTCATGATTCTAGCCATTTGTACGCTACAAGTTTTGTCGCTTTCCCCATAAAAATTTAAAAATTAAGTACGAATTTGGAAAAATCTTTTTATTTTGCAGTCTATGCTGTAAGAGGAATGTATACACCGAATTCCATGATTCTAGCCACGGCAATTTATTATTGTTATATTATTATGTTCTATGGTTGATATATGGAACAAAGGGCCACTAGAAAGTTGTTCCATTCAATTCTGTTTGATGATAGGTGTTTTATTTCTCTCCAGCTTAGACCCGTTTGTGATATTTCACATTGAAGTTGGCGTCTCCATGTGTGCAATGGACTACCTCTTCTACGTGTCTTTCCCAGGGGAGTCCAGTCGATGGCTGTTTGAGTTATGTCACCAGTTGGTCTCCGCAACGTATGTCCAATCCAGCGCCACTTCCGGTTGAGCATTTCAATCTGAATGGGTTTTTCATTGGTGCTACTCCAGAGCTGGGTGTTAGATATTGTTTCGGGCCAATTCAGACGAACTCCTGTACAGCATGTATATCTCTTGGCAGTGTATTCCAATGACTCGCTGTCATACAGAAGCACAGATTTTACACCCGAGTCGAACGGTTCTTTATATAAATGGATATAACTGCTGATTTCAATATTGGGTTTAGCATGCCGAATGCCTGATTTGCCTTTGAGATTATGTGCTGGAGCCACATCATTGCTGGAGTCACCATGTTCAAAATTATGCTGCCAAAGTAGCAAAAGGACGTGACTTCTTCTAGGTCAACAGCACCTACTTTAAACATATTATTGCTGATAGTATTGCAGCTCATGCATTTACTTTTTATTGTGTTGATTTTGAGTCCTGTGACTGTGGGATATGTCATCGGCATATTCAAGGCGTTCAAGGTATTGGTTGAGGCCCCATCTTATGCCTCTGTTGCTTTGTGTTGCATTTCGCACAATAACGTCAAGAACAATATTAAAGAGCCTGCAGCCATTGTTTCGTTAGCTGTGTGGCAAATGGCACCGTCCTGTTGAAACCACATATCGTCCACATCCATATCTTCCAATTCGGGCCATAAAAATTTCGTTATCATCTCACGATAGCGAAGACCATTCATAGTAACTGCCTGATCGGCCTCATTTTGCCCGATGATGCAGCCAGCCCATAAACCGCACCAAAAAGTCACTATTTGTGAGTGCAATCGACAATCACTCTTGGATTATCATTCGCCCAAATGCGGCCACTGTTGTCATTTCTAGCCACCATTCTGACGATTGACGACGTTTGGAATGGTCAAGAGGCTTTAGTTCTTGAGTCAATTGCAAGCGTGTAAATGCAAGTCTGTATGCATAATGTTCATCAACGACGAGCGTGAGAGGTGCAATTCTTGGACACGATGACGAGTTGAGGTGGGCGGCTCTTCCGCCACACTATCCCGAACAGAAGCAATATTTTCTGCAGTACGAGCATATACTAATGTTTACACATCTCCTACTACCCCGGTTTGCTCGATTTTTCCGATTGTACGCACATTTGGACGAATGAATTGACCGAAAAAAATCACGAAGTGCACGATATGCATTTTGATTTGAACGCCCATTTTCATGATAAACCTGAATAAATTAAACGCGTTGCGCGATTGTGTATTTTTCCATGGTTCAAATTGAGTTAGTCTGAAATTGTGAAATGTCAAATAAATGCAGAAAACGTTTTCAACATCGGCTCTTACAATTTAACCACCCTTTATAAGACGTATTCATCTAGACGGACGGACGGTTAGATCGTCTTAGAATTTTATGACGATCAATAATATATATGCTTTATAGGGTCACAGGTCGATATTTCAAAGTGTTACAAACGGTATGACAAATTTAGTATACCCCTATCCTCTGGTTTAGGGTATAAAAATCTATGGGACAGCCTGTCGAATGTTTTTCTTTCCATTGACAATATCCGGCAATGGTTTAGTGGCTCTGCAACTCGAAAAACATGGTCGTACCACCAAGTTCTCTATTACAAACGCTAGGTGAGATGGTTAGAATGTTGTAGTAGAAATCGGAGTTACCTGATCCCTATGCGTATTTTTAAGTTAAAATAAAATTGAGTTGAAAAGACATGCACTGCTCTGCACTTTTAAGCATTCAAATTAAAGATCATGTTTCTCACGACAAATTTCAAGTGCATCTCTTTTTGCTCTCTACTATCTTTGATGCAAGAAAAATAATATTTTTACTTCCTTCTAAAGGCATTATACCAAATTATGAAATTTAAATAGAAACAAAATAAAAATCACCTTTAAACTATTTAAATCGCCAACTTAGTGCGAAACAATGTTCACAAAACTTGTTGTGTTTTTATAAATTATATTTATTTTTTTTTTACTCCGATACACATCCCGACCGGATCGTTTACTCCTAGCTAACTATGGTAATTTAGAAAACATAAAAACGTGTTCGATCTCTGAATTTATTGATATCATGTGTAGAATCGAGTTTAGAGTCCCGAGACGCAATAAAAGATGTAGAATAGAGTTGAATAGAAAAGAAGAGAAATAGTAGTGAAGCTGTCGAAAAACGTAGTGACAAATTTGTGACAAAACATGATGGCTAACTAAATCACTCCAAAGAAAGGCTCATTTAAGTGTGTTTTCATTTACTTAAGGCAAATAGTCAACTTCGAAGGACCCATACAGCTCAGCTCGATTGAGCGCCAATTAGGGCATCTGGCTGACTTCTCCTGGCAGACACTTCAACTTCAAATCTGACCAAATCTGACTCCAATAAATTCCACTATAGTTCAACGTTCCAAATCGCCGAGATTTGCCATTTAAAACAGTGCAATCGACCTTGTCTAATCTTAGTCTTTCCCTACTTGTTTTTTATGAGTAGAAGGTCTGTGCACTCCAGAGCGGTGATCGTACTGCATTGTACGTGTGTGCCGGCGCTTGTCGTATTTGTACACGTACATAATACGAACGTGTACGAGTGTCACAACAAAAAGCTCTCAAGAATGCAAAAATCAGCTGATCAACTGACAACGAAGAAGGTCATATACCAGTTTTTTTAAAGAAACCAATACATTTACAAGTTTGGCATGCTCTCTTTCGGGTGATCACTGCTCTAGAGAAAAACACGCCTCCTTTTCTAGCTCTCCCACTATTAGTATTTGAAGCAGTATTACTTCTTCTATTCCTATCTAATCCAGCTTCGATTCCCTTCCCTTGAGGAAGACATTAATATCATAATTATATAATTATTGGGGGCGTTCCGGTGTTGCCAGTCGGGTGGGGGATTTTTCTGCCAAGTTAGAATAGTTCCAGTCAGGAAAAGTTTATAATTGGAAGATTTTCGAAGATTATCATATTTTGAAGAAAAAATAATTTAAAATAATATATTTTATTGTCTTATTGTCTAAATTAAACAAATATAATTATTCTATTATAGGGGATAAATAAATTAAATAGATATATAACAATATAAATATATGTGCTGTGGAGGAATTTCTCTTGAATTGTTGTGGATTTGGGGCAAATACCTGGCAAGTCTGTAGCGTGCTTACCGGTTTCCGGAATCTGAGTTATGTGCTAACCTTTCAGTCATTGATTATGATTTAAGAGTAATATGCAGAGCTGTCAAACAACAATTTCGATTTCGAAATGAACAACGATTCTAACTGCACTGGCAAACATGAATGTTAAAAATAGCTGCCTTTCACTTAAACACATTCTTGTTCGTGACTATCATTATGGATGACGGACAGGGCAGTTCCCATAAATTGATCACGGATATGCCACATATTCTACTAACGATTCATTAAACCCAAATAAATTGAAACCGAAGCTCAGATCAGACATCTACTTGTGTCTTAGGGAGATACATATGTGGACTGAGCAAAGGATCTCATTAATCAAATGACATTTGCCAGACCCTGGGGAGAAAAAAATTAAGTCTTTGCAATTTCAAAAAGCGTTTGACCTCATGAAAGATGATTATGCAACATTGGGCGGGTTCTACAGTCAACGCTAAGCTTTGTGCAAGACGAGTGAATATTTATAGTTAGCTTTATTTTTTTTTTTGTAAAATTAAATTAGTTTAGTGTCAATAAATAATAACTAAATAACTTGAGTGCCCAAAACCAAGCACTTAAGCGATTTTCTAAGTGCAAGTTCAAACACCTTTGAAAACTTAATATTAACGTTTAAGTGAAATTTCTTTCTTTCACTTAGTATAGACTGTAAAACCCGCCCATAGTGTTCTTTTTTGTTGTAGAAATACTGTTTAAAAAATTTCCATTCTCAGTAGAAGTCATAACAATACACATTTTTAGAATTAGACTTAATATCACTAGTTCGATACGATGTGACTAAGTTCGCGCGCATCTGGTGCCGCCGACTCCAAAATTTAGTCAGACACGATGACGACGCAGGACATTCGCAGAAATTTCACGACGTTTACGATTGGGCACTTTGTAACGGTAGCCCTCCTCCTCGGAGTAGGTATGAGCGGGCTCAGGATCAAAAATATCCTTATTCTCGGCTGCAGTAGAAGGTGAGGCAGCAGCAGTGGAAGTCGTGGTAGTAACAGTGGTGCTTGCTGAGACGGTTTTGGTGCCAGGGGCAGCAGAGTTGCTGACAGCAGCAGTAGCTGTGCCAAAAACAGAGTTGCCAGTACCAGTACTAGCAGCTGCAGCTGCACCAACACTAGCACCACCAGCGCCAACACTAGCAGCACCAACACTAGCAGCACCAGCAGCTGAGCCAAATACAGAGCTGCCGGCAGCGGCAGCAGAAGGCGAGTCATAAGCCGAGCTGCTGGCAGCGGCAGTCGAGTCGTAGGCGGAGCCATAGGAGTTGGTGTTGGTGGTTGCAGTTGGAGAGTAGGTAACAGTAGCAGGAGTGGGATAGGGAGCAGTATCAGCTGGAGCCAAATTACCGACGGCCGAACCGCCGTAGCTAGTGTAACTAAATTCACCAGCAGCAAAGCCAGTATTGGGTCCAGCAAAAGCACTATTGGCTGCAGCATAGGAACCAACAGGGGAGGAAGCAGCTGCAGCATAGCTAGCGCCAGCACCACCGTAACCGCCATTAGCACCGGGATAGGAGGCTGCTTGACCATAGCTAGCCGCAGCAAAGCCAGCACCATTATAGTTGCCAGGTGGAGCTGAAGCAGAGTAGGAGACAAAGGCGCGGGGATCAGCAGCACCATAGTTGCCGCCACCATTAAAGCCAGCACCGCCATTGAAGCCGCCACCGCCATTGTAGCCAGCGCCAGCATTGAAGCCGCCACCGCCATTGTAGCCAGCGCCTGCATTAAAGCCACCTCCAGCATTAAAGCCACCACCGGCATTAAAGCCAGCGCCGTTATATTGCACAGCTCCGTAGCCAGCGCCATTAAATCCAGCACCACCATAGTTGCCACCCGGGCCAGAGTAGGAGACAAACGTCCGGGGATCAGAAGGTACGCCATAGTTGGCTCCATTAAAACCAGCGCCATTGAATCCAGCACCACCGTAGCCACCACCATTGAAGCCAGCGCCATTAAATCCAGCACCTGCGTAGCCGGCGCCGTTAAAGCCAGGACCAGCACCGCCATAATTGGCGCCAGAGGCTGCGAAGGAGACTACTTGACCGGGGCCATAATTAGCGCCCGCAGCAGCACTACCACCATATCCACCCGGACCCGGGTACGAAACTCCTGAAGGTGCGAAAGCCACACCTAAACCACCAGGGTTGGGGCCACCGCCAGCAGCGACATTACCATAAGGGGGCAAGTATTCGTTGGGAATATCATCAGCTGTCGTACCAATAGCAAGCAAAGCGAACAGAGCAATGAGGAGTTTCTGCAACACAAACGGAAAACGAAAAACGAAACGGAAAATTCAATAGTTTATCAGACAATGAGGGCCAATGCAAATTCTTTTCCAGCAAAAATCCATACTAACCATTGCTGAAGCGTTTATATTCTACTGGCTGTAGAATCCAAAAGTTAATGGTGCCTTTCTAAAAGCGAAGGCAACTTTTTATACGCAAACACACAAAAAAACATTTCAAATCGAATGTTAAACGACAGAGGAATTATTCTCGAAATCAGCTAATTGTTTCATCTAAAGCATTTCTCAAAAAATGTCGAAAAGTGTCACCGAGATATAAATTGCCAACCGACCCCCCTCGCTTAGTTGGAGCATTTTTGCTGCTAGTCGCTGTGGTTTTTTTAATTTCCCCGCAACCGGTATGGCATTTATGTCAGTCAGCCAGCCAGGTATGCGATTCATTTGTTGCATCATGTTTAACTATCATCGCCAGCAGCAGTAGCAGCCAGCTCCCCATCGACATTGACTATACAAAGAGTTTCTCCAGCATGCATTTCGAACTTCGGCTGATTTATGAGCTCTCTTCGATTTGGGGAACGAGTAAACAAAATAGACCAACCAGTTCCCGGGTTATCTTGTTTGCTGATTTGCGGATTCGCGATCTCTGCATTTCAGCTGAGCAAAATATATTATAAACGAATCATACATCATAATGTGATCTAAGCAGAGTCTCAACTGACTGCCAGTTAGTTATGTCTGAAATTATTCATTGACAGTCTTTCAGATATATTTTTTGCATATTTGTCTGGGCGATTTATTCACATAAATCGGGCAGAAACTATCAAAACATTTTGTTCGTCAATTATAAAATAGCTCCGATATAAATAGTGGCTGGCACGAATGTAGATGGCAAATAAGATTATAATTAAATCGCAGACGATTAAATGATACTAATAACACACTTCTCAATAAAACTTGCACCTTAGGTCGTATCATTCGCAAGAGAATGCATATGAAAGGTATAGCAAAATTCACATAAGAAGAACGTTGATAGAAGACACAGGTTTTTATTAACAAAATATCGAACTCAATATGTGTTGTTGTAGATGGGTTTCTTATGCGACGTGCTTAGGTTAACCGCAGACATACCTCAGGGGTTTGCTCTCTCTTATTCTTAGTTTCATTGACGAGTCTACCTTTGAATCCAAACTACACATTCGCGGATGACAGTGACCTTTGTCTTTGATATTCAATCGACGATAGACCGATTCTTTAGAGGATTGAAGATAAAAGGCAGCTGATGGATAGAACACTTGACCAGGATCTGGTTGGTTGGTTTACGTGGCCGCCCTCACGAGAGCATCAAGTAGTGTCTTAAGACACTACACCACTGGCCTGAGAGATTGAAATATTTGATTAGATCCCTATATCAATTTCCGGTATCTCGTCAATGTCGTATAGAATATGCTTCCCAAATGTCCTGTGTCTTGAGTTTATTAGAGCTGGGCAGTAGCTTTGACTCTTCTTCCTCATCGTTGTCGCAGCTACGGCAGTGATCGTTGAACTGCAACTTTATTTTTTTTCAATTGGTCAATTACCCGTCAGCACTGCTATCACTCTTGATAGATTTCTTATAGTTTGGCTTAGAAGGTCCCTGGTACGTTTCTTGTCATATTGAAATTAGCATGGTCTAAGTAGTACATGAAGATGCCACTTTTAAGAGACCCTATCGGTGTTGCGACCAACTCCGTATTGAGAGTACAGTCAGTAGTTTCCATCCAAGACTATTCGTCTGCTCGTTAAAGTCCCTATGTCCAGAATCTATTGGCCACTTCTGAAAAGAGTCGGGTGAATGGGTCGATTTTATCGCCTCACAAGGTATTCATTGATTCAACCATGACTTCAATTTCTGTAAACGGTGTGCTTATCGAACAATAAGATGCTCTTGATCTTCTGGGTATGAAGATGCAACCTAATGTTCTTTGGGTGAATCATGTATTTGGTGGTCGGTGTCTTTAATCCTTTTGATGTTCTACCTACATGAGGAATATTGAATACAGTCGCTCCAAGATTATCCTTGGTGTTGCTTGAACGAGTCCAAATAAAGGCGATTCCTTTTTCTCCTGAACACCATATCGCCATTCTGATATTCGTTGTCTCATCCCGAACATGAAGAACTTCGTCTTTAATCCTTTTGATGTTCTACCTACATGAGGAATATTGAATGCAGTCGCTCCAAGATTATCCTTGGTGTTGCTTGAACGAGTCCAAACAAAGGCGATTTCGTTTTCTACTGAACACCATATCGCCATTCTGATATTCGTTGTCTTATCCCGAACTTGAAGAACTTCGCCAGAGCCATGCGATTTACAAGGAACTCTTAGTCGTCTTTTTGTCGAATAGACAATCTTCGACCGCAATTTGTTTGTGTAATTGACTTCCGACAGACATTTTCCAGGGAATTTAAAATCTCTTTCCCACATCAAGTAGTGGTTTGTTGAGGAGTTTTTGTTGTCAAACTGATGCTTTGCGAGCAATTTGGAGTACCAAACTAGATATTGGATCGCCTGGACATGACTCACAATGTAATTTAGTAGTTTGTAGCCTTGTAGAAACCACAGACTACACATCCACAACGTTCTCTTCAATCACACCTTCTTCAAAAACATCTCCAAAATAGAGTGACTCTGGTCTAAGAGGCAGAACTGTGGAGTAGGAGTGGCGTGTGTAGTCATAGTCTAATAGTTAGAGAGTTTTGTTGGATTTTTTCGCGTAAACGATTTTACACGCTATAAGATCTCACAGATTTATTCTTAGTAAATAATATAATTATATATCGTAAAATTTGTGACTCAATTTTTATTGGTCTATTTTAAAACCTATTTGAAAATAGACCAAGTAAATTTTATTAACATCTACTTTTTATAAATTAGAAATATTTTCTTCATTTGATATTCTCCATCTGCAATAGTGGTAGGGAGTTAAATCAAGAGTCAGATGATAAACATGTCAATTTAATTATCCGTTGTATCGATGAAGTCATCTGTCGGTGTTGATAACGGATCCACTTGAGTCTTGAGCCTTGACGCGGATGATGGTACTTCGGATTTTCCTTCCGGCTAGAGTTAAGTCTGCGTTGGAAGTTGCTGTCAGGCCAAGACAATTAAACCACTACAACAAAATATTTAGTAACATAGATAAAAAAACTGTCCGATAAATATGATGGCTGGGATTCAAATGTCATCGAATCCATAATAGCCCACCCTGTGGATTGCCTACGATTCAATCCCCTAAGGGCCTCTCGATATATCGAGAGCACCGAAAAATGCATGGCTGGCTTACCCGCTCCCTATTACCTTTCTAATGAATTTCGCACATGACTTTCTTTAAGATTATTCAAAAATCACATTTTCTCATTTTATTCCTTATAGTTCACGTTGACATTCAGATACGTATAGCCAGAATGCATATAAACATATCTTAAAATGATCGCAGTTTAATATTAAATTAATCTAATTAATCAAGAATTGTTAAATCTTACAAGGAACGAGGCGATTTAAGCCTAGGGCATTTATTATATTTTTAGAATGCTTCAATTTTTTTTAATTTCAATTTAAAAAAACGAATATTCCCTGCAACTATACCTTAGGATCGAGCTCGATTTTATGGGCGGGTGTTGATATTATCTACTCTCTATCCAATTACAAGGGATTTATTACCAATACTTCAAGTTTTTAATTGACCAGAATAATTACAATTTGAGGTATCTAGAGCGCCAAGAAGTTAAATAAGGAGGAACAAGTTATATCGAGCCCTTAGCGCGGAATTGTCGTAAGCCACATTTTCTGAAAATATTTTTTATTGTTGAATTTCAAATTTTATCGTCTGATACACAAATAAAAATTAACAAATTCTCAAAATTGTTAACGTTTATATAAAAAATAGGGCTAAGATTTTATCGCAAGTCGCTGCTCACATTTTCAAAGAAATCAATTTTATCGTAGGCGACAGGTTTTGAATTTAGGCAAAAGCTTTCACATAATATAAGAGATATTTATAAATGTTTAGATAGATCTATCAATATATTGATGCAATATTAAGTGGATTTTTATACCCGCGGCCATAGAATGAAGTGTTTGTCTCTTGGTTGAAAATACGGTAGGTTACGAATGAACTAAGCTAAGAGGTTCCCAGATATTTGTTTTATATGTTTATTTATCGATCCAGAAGAAAAAAGTTTACCCACAAGAACTGAAAGTAGCTCCAAATGATTGTCTCTTTGGAGAACACAAAGCCTTTTAATATGATTTGTGCCTTATATACAATAATTTAATATACTTCTTGTAATATTCGTATATTAAGCCAAATACTATATAAATGGTTTTCGTATAATTTCCCTATTATTGTGGGTAAACGTTAACATTTATTTAATTCAAATAGTGGCAAATTTGACAAAGAAACATAATATTTAGCTTAAAATTGTGATGAAAATGGGCACATTGCCCACAATTCTATAGAGTTGATTCTATACACTCTACAATTGAATCATTTTGTAAAGGAAGAACCTTCCAACCCTTCTGAGTGGCCGACCATAATTACAAATTTCCGCACGATACCGAAGTGTTATGAAAGTATTTTACTAAATCATTTAGATTTTAAGGACTGGAATTCATTTTCTACAGCATTTCTACCGCCAAACATTAAAATAAAATTTAATGGTTTGAGATCGGCACATTTTGAAAAACTGGACTATGCGCTCAGTTTAAATATGGATTTTTTGCAGATAGTAGGGTGGATGAAATGAATATTAATTTAATTATTCGTTCAAACAAAAATTCAAAGATCGTTGCCAATGGGCCAAACCCGCTCTACCCTGAACAACTAAAAATGTCAGTGGGGAAATACAGAAAAGACTTTGTGAGAAAGGAATAATTCCCAAACGATACTAACTTTAGTACTTGAATATGAATAGTGATCAAATCAAAGACACATTGGCTGAAAGCGACAACGAAGATATCGATATTACCTAAAAACTTTTATATGAAATTTAACTATTAATTATAGGAATTCAAATGTGTCTAAAATAGTTGTTTATTAACGATTTCAATTACTTTACTGTTCATTTTCCCTTTATAAAAGTAGTGTTATCTATTTTATTACGTTGTTTTAATAAATTTTTTATAATAAAAAGTGTGTTTTTACTAAAATTTCGAGGTTTAATCTAAAAAAACTTCTATCGTAAGCGCCATAGTTTTTTCAGTATTTGTAACCGCAAGTACAATATTTGTATCGCAAGCGCCAAAAGTACCGTATGATGTAAACAAATGATCAATTTTTAATAATAATTCGTTGGGTACGGCGGAATTAAAATATTTTGCATTAAAACATATTTCATTTTATGCCAATATTTCAAAATAATCAATAAAAACCTTCTCCTGTAAAATGTGTGTTTTGGCGCTTGCGATCATTTCGCGCTAAGGGCTCGATATGTTTCTATGCCAAATTTGACCAAATTGGATTCTCTGTATATGTGGTTTTTAGAAAAGAAAAAATAAATCGGAATTGACATTGCCCTATTGTAGTAAGAATTCAAATGGGACAGATGTTCTTTATATTCATTAGCGGTCATCTATCTCAATTATTTCTTAGTGTGACAAACATTTGACATGAAACTAACTTATAAGATCATAATCCACAGTGTGATGTGGGGTATTTTTATTGAAAAATATATCTTGTTTTGGTGAATACCCGGAGTTAAAACATTAGATTTTTTAGATTAGATTTTTCCTTTATTAATTCATATTTGTTTTCTTATATATATGTGTACATTATTCAGTATAATATAATGAGTAGTTGAATTACAAAGAACGTTAATTGACAATGTTTTATTATAAAACGTCTGTCAACTGGTTTACAATTATTTATCAATATCCTTCTTCTATCAAAAATTGTCTATATCTTATTGAGTTTTTTAAATAATTTATTAGATTATCCCACGATTCATCGTATTGGCCATTTAGAATTTCAACCATTTCCATTTCATTCAATTATGGTTTTCTGAAGAAGCATAATCGAAATTCGTTGAGTACTGGACATGCACCTAGAAAGTGTTCAAGTGTTTCTGGTTCAAGCAAATTGCATAGATTACACAATTTTTCATTTTCCTGGACCCCGTATAAGTTCGCGTTCAGCTTAAGTACGCCGCTTCTTGCCTTAAACAACCATATAATATTATCAATGATATTATTATCATTTATATATAAGTGACTTATTGTATAATCAAGCTGCCTGTACAATCTGTAACTACTTGTCTTTTTCTCGATGTTACTTTGATAATTATTATATCGTTTTTTGCTTGCTAAAAGTTCATAGCTGAAGATCTTCCATTGCTCTTGCGTTGAGTTAACTCCTGGCCATTGTACATTTATGCTTCTAGCTATTTCTCTCAGAAACCTTTAACCCAGAAAATCTCTCGTTCCTCTATTATACGTGTTAATTGCCTGTGTAATCTTGTTTCATGATATTTATGCATTATCTTGCCTATATATTCCAGATGTAGCTTTAGCGTATATATATGACTCTCCTCTACCGCAGTCTCTAGCATAAGGGTGTATCTTTTGGCAGCTTTAGAACTTTTTTTAAAAAGTATCTTTGAAGTTTGTCTACTTCATCGAAATGACCAAAGCCCCAAATTTGGCTGGCTACGCCTGTATCGATCTGCACACATAATGAAATGCTGTAGTCGGAGTCAAACAAACTCAGCACTGCTGATAGGGCCACGACGAAGGCATGTACACTAGGCTGGGCTTCAGTCCATACAAATGGAAAAACCAAAACTAAAGTTTGGATTGTTTAAAGACGATTTCCAAAATATTTCGCTCTTCGATCAAGTCATCTTTTTCAGGAGCTAAACGCTCCTGAAAACACCCCCTAAAAATCGCGTTTTTCCTGTGCAATTTTTTTGTGTGTTGCATTTTCGCCTAACAAAATATTCTGAAACAATAGAACCTTGAAAACAATTTAAATATAAATTTTAAATCTTGTCTTAGAGTAACTAATTGATCAAATTGAAGGACGTTTATAGTATTACTTTGAGATTTTCCATAGTGACAACTGGAAACTTTTCCGTATTTGGTGGTAGTATTTTGTAAAAGTAGATAGCTGCAGTTAATACCTTTCGAATGATGAACATGGCGAGGACATTGATGCTGCGGCGTACATTTTTGTAACAAGGGCTTGAAAATTTTGGCTCTGAAAAACCATGCACTGTATTGAATTATTTCTCAAAAATTGAGTAACGTAGTTTTTCATGTGATATTTATCTTTTCGGCATCATTCGATTCCTTTTATTTACTTTTCATAATACCTCTTACAAAATGTTTCCAACAAATATGAGTTTTTAGCTGCCACTTAAAAAAAATCACAAAAAAATCAATCTTAGCGTCCAATAATACGACCTATGAGTTATTCTAAGACAAGAATCAAAAATGTATATTTAAAGTGTTTCCAGTCAATTAATTTAGAAAAAAACATGATTTTTAGATGTGTTTCCAGGGGCGTTTAGCTCAAAGACGGCGAGACCCAGCGGCGACATAGTTTGTTGATCCAATCTTCATTTCTGGGGGTGACTGCAGCAATTTATATTTTTTTGTAACCCATCCTAATGTACACCAGCAGGCAAGGTCATGGCAAAGACGGCGAGACCAGCGATGACATAGTTTGCTGATCCAATCTTCATTTTTGGGGGGGGGGGGGTGACCGCAGCAATTTATATTTTTTTATAACCCATCCTAATGTACACCAGCAGGCAAGGTCATGGCGTGGGTATTTTGAATTGATTATCTTGAAATTGTTTACCCACTCACACACTATTCAATAGACTTGTTTCCTTCTGATTACACTACGCAAAAACAAAAAACGTGATCGTAAGTATATCGATAAATCAAAATTTAATAATCTACAAGCGGTACTAATATCATTTCCTAAATGTCAGAACTGTTATGAATGAAATGAGTCATATCCGTTACTCCCATAAAAAATGTAGATTTATGTGTTTTTTGACTATTTCTAAAATAGTCCGGCTCTGACTAAAAGCGCAAGCAATCTGAAATGTTTTGCAATTTTGTACTAAAATAGGCTGTGCATATTGAGAATATCCGAAGCAGTTCCAATGAAATGTTCTATAAATTCTGTGATATAGATCACATGAATCAGAAGAAAGACCGCAAGAAATTTCTTCCAATTTCACCAATCTTGCGCCTTTGGTATCACTTCCATCCCATCCATCGCACTGAGCCAGCTACCGCTTCTATGTGTCCTCCAGGTATTTGGAGTTCTACCCCTTCTGCCTTGAGGGTTCCACGATATTGGCCTTTTCGCTACATCATTTGCGCTCCTTAGGATGTGGGTGATCAATTCCTTTAGGCAGCGCCCCTGTAGACGAGCTGGTAGTGTGCTCGACTATCAGCGTGGTTGCGGGTTCGATTCCCACCAGAGGCTCTGGTCTGTCGCTGCAATAACTAGCTACAATGGTCTTAGTTACCCCGGCTCAATCCCTGGACCCAAAATTAGAATATAAATTTACTTTGTATTGTAATTCATAATAAATAAATAAATAAATTCCTTTATGCTATTTGGCTTGGAATATCCCCTGCTCTTGTCCATGTTGGAGATGACGTTCGGCCCCAGTATTTTCATTATCTCGCAGGCATTGGTTTATGAACAAATGTAGGTCTGATGTTAGTGTTCTGACTGAGGTGTTCCATGATTCACAGCCGAAGGGTAGTAATAATCGTGCATTTCAAGAAAAGGGCGTATGTGGGTTTTTAAGTGGTTTTGGGAAGATTTCCACAACTTTTTTGGGGGGGTTGCCCAAAGTCCGGTTTGCCATTATGACGCGGTGTGAAATATCTACTCGTGAGAGACCGTCTGCCGACTAGATATTCTCTATTTTGAACTTGTATTAGATATCTTCAAAACGTATAATAGATTTTGGGACCAAATCTGAGATAATTAATTCAACATTGAATGTTTATTTGAATGATAATTTTATGAATTTTATTCTTCCTCTTTGGCGCCGCAGCTAGACTTCAGTCTTTGCCTTTGTTAGCGAGCGGTAGAGGATATGATGCCGCCCAAGTACGTGAAGCATTGAACGTCTGCCGACTAGATATTCTCTATTCTGAACTTGTATTAGATATCTTCATTTTGGGACCAAATTTGAGATAATGAATTAAACATTGAATATTTATTTGAATGATAATTTTATGAATTTTATTTCTCCTCTTTGGCGCCGCAGCTAGACTTCATTCTTTGTCTTCCACACAATACTTTCAACTCTTCCTTTCGCATTTGCTCTCCAATCATCTGTACTCACGCTAAGTCCCATTTATCGTGGTGGACACAATGCGCTCTTGTCTCCTGGATTCCCCAAATATATTTTGTTTAGTTATGGAATTCGGATTTAGCTACAGGGTCTGTCCATCTTATTCTTTGCGTTAACGCGTCGTTGCTTCGAATTCTCTTTTAATTCTCTGCTAATTTGCTTTCTGCGATATCAAGGGTATCAGGTATCCTCACATTTTGAATCCATATTTATGACTTTTTGAATTGGAATATACGCATTCTGGAAGTCCAATCAATGGAGCCGGTATCCAAACAATGGTTCGCACAATGTTGTCAAAGCGTCCAAAGTTTCCAGTTGGTTCTTAGGTCGATATTTCTGGGTTATAAAAACCGGATTGGCAAACTTATTATACACTCCTTCCTATGATGCAAGGAATGCAAATAACAAACATATCGCTTTCATATTTTAGTTTCAAGCCGGAACATGTCAAAAGTTGCAGCTATGCTCCCATACAATATAGCTCCAAAACAAAACTATATTTTCATTGATGATTAAATAGCACGTACTGGAAACAACGAAATTAATCACAAGCTTTTGTTTGTTTATGCAAACTATTATTTTTAGCTGCGTAAATTGAATTATAAACTAGAGAATGAGACCTTCACACGGCATAGATAACCGATAATTGATGCAATGTCATGATAAGGCGACGATTCAATGTTTCAAAGCAATTTCCTAAACTATTTGCTTATTGATTTCTTTTGTTTTTATACATATTTCTTTGGGAAAAAATGTTTATTTTTATAATAAATCTTTTCAAAAAGATCATGTTTTTCTATAGAACAATTTCGGAAATGGGTGTTAAAATGTGTGCATAACTTTATAAGGCGGCAACGCGCGCTCTTAAACTCATATCATAGTTCTCAATCGCCACTTAAAACGCAAGTTAACCGATTTAATGTTTTAGAAATATTTAGCATAAACAAAACGAAACTCGCATTACTCTTTGTTTCGTTTTCCGAAACATGCCGCTCTATTATTATCATTATTATTGCTTTTATTGAGATAACAGAAGATGACTTATTGAACGTCAGACATCTTGCTGTGCTAGTTGTCAATATACTGACTGGCTGACTCAGTGGCCGTATGACTGACAGACTGGTCATGGTCCAGACAAAATGTCTGCAGATAGAAACGCAATATATGTGGAGCAGTTAGCCTTGCGGAATTTTTGAAATTCTCACATTTCTGTTGTGAAACGGATCATAACTAAACAAATCAATGACATCATTTAGAGATATTGGGTGAAGATATACACTTAAAATTAGGTACATGTCGATTGCTTCATTCCATAACGTATTAAATCTAAAAACCTAATTTTGCTCAACGTTTATTTGATATACTCACTAAGAAAAAAATGTCTTTTATTAATAGCATACACACTTTTATGCTTTTTATTTATTTATTTCAACATATCCTTACTTAAAAACTAAAAATAATATTAATCTAAAATCTAATGCAAATTTCTTATTAATTAAATTGAATTCCTTCAATGATCTCAAAATAGGTTCATTACAAGGATAATTATTTCTATGCACAGGAATATTAAAAAATTCAAAGAATCGAAGACACCTAGCAGGAACGTTGAAGTCAATTCTACTAAGGAGTAAATGACAATCAATAAGACCGCAAATCAACTTGTACACAAATTGAACAGAACTTTTAGCTCTTCTATTGACCAGGGTTTCCAAATGTATAAGCTTACATCGAGACTCATATGTGGGAATAGGATTGGAAAAACTTAAAGAAAATAAGACAAATTTAATAAATTTTCTTTGCAATCTTTCAACACGATCACAATTTACATCATAAAATGGATTCCATACAATAGAAGCATATTCAAGTTTTGATCTAACAAAAGAAGTATACAAAATTTTTTTTCGACTATATGGGTCATTAAATTCTTTACTATTTCTTTAAATGAAAGCAAGGGCCGCATAAGCTTTTGGTAATATAAAATTAATATGAGCATTGAAATCTAACTTTGAATCAAACAAGACACCAAGGTCTAACACGCGATTTACCATTTTCAAACATTGACTCTTCATATTGTACAGCGAATCAATCATTCTAGTACGTCTAGTAAATGGAAGGTGATAACATTTAGAAATATTCAAAGGAAGGTTATTTTGTTCACACCAATGGAACACCCTATTCAAATCTTCCTGTAGAAATGCAATATCCGCAGAATCTGAAATATGTAAAAATATTTTAATGTCATCCGCATAAATTAAACATTTAGCAAAATAAAAGCAAATAAACGACCTAAAATGCTACCCAGAGGAAGCTACGTACATATCAGATTTAAACCGGTCAACAGACACAAAACAAACTCTAGTAATGAGATATGATTCTATTCATTTAATAAAAGATACATGGAATCCAATTTTATACAATTTTAAAGGAAGAAATTTGTGTTAAAATTTATCAAAAGCTTTGCAAAAATCTACATAAATAACATCAACTTGATATCCATTTTCAAAGCTGGAAATGCAATGATTAACGAAAGTAGTGAGATAAGAAACAGTCGAACGATTAGTCATAAAACCGTGTTGCGATTCTGTTATAATTGGACAGACGGTTGGATAAACGTGATTGCAAACAATGTATTCAAAAAATTTGGAAATATTTGATAATTTAGAAATTAGCCTGTAATTGCAAACGTCTCCATTAGGTTCCGATTTATAGATCGGGATAATGGAAGATATTTTCCAAATATTCTAAAAAGTTCCTGATCCCAAAGAGTAACTAAAATATACTTCAATTGCACAGAAATCGATGAACTATATATTTAAAAAAATGGCTGAGATACCATCAATATCATATTTAGTTGATTCTTTGAGATTTAAAAGATTCGAAGCTATATCCATTTCTGATACATGAGTAAATTCAACATCAAAATCAGAAGAAATATTGCTTAAAAATATATTATTGACCGATAGGTCACCAGACTGGAAAAAATCCGCAAAAAGATTAACTTGCTCACAAGAAGACTTAGCACGGTTATCCCCATTACTGAGGGAAAATCGCTATTAGATTTTATGAATTGCCAAAAAGATTTCGGATTGCTATTAATTTTGTTCTCAAAGTTCATTATATCGCGGGCTTATATTGATAAGTGGCTATGAACCATTTCCTCGAAAATGAGTTTTTGATGCCAAACTATTCTCAGATTTGGATGTCATCTGTCATATAAATTTGGAGAAGAAAGTTTTTTCTAAAGCTACTACTACTACTCACAACCTAATTTGAGAGCGCAAAAGTGGCTATGAACATAAAAATAATATAAATTATATAGTTCAAAAATGGAGCAGCATATAGCCGAAGGTTGTAATTCGCTACAACGATTTTGTTTAAAGTATTTTTCTAGATTTAGGGCATATCGTACTATCAAATTCCATCATTACGCGGTTAATAGCATTTTGGTTCCCAAGTTATCAGGCTAAAATAGGATAAATAGTGGCTGTAAAGTCAAAAATTGTGAAAAGTATCTTTAGCAAAACCAGCGTAACTTTTTATCACATTGAGAATACCAAAATATTTTTATAGCATTTGGAATATTTGTGTCAGAAAAGTTTCAGAATCCTGAACAGAGAAAGTTTAAATATAAGCAATTGCAACCGCGAATTTTGGATTTTTCTACAATTGCAGCGATTTTCGCGAATGGCTACATATATGTTACAAGCGACATTAGTTATTAATACACAAACACACAAAAATCATAAAACAAAAATGTCATGAGTGAAAATATATATTTGCCGCGAAAACGAAAATTTTCCCAAAAATATCCAATTTGTATTTTTTGTTTACCATGCCCTGTCGTAATATCCACTTTTTGTAAAAAATTGGAAAAAGGGTTGAAGATGAGATGAAGCTGGAATCTTTAAATTCGCTGTGCACATCCCAGAAAATGCGTTTTCTACACAATATTGCCAACATTTCATTAAAAAACGTTTTCGAGTTTACAATAAGTCTTATTTATATATTTGAGCATTAATGGCTATGTGCTTATTTCAAAATTAATAGTGCTCAATTTTAAACGTGCAAAAGTGGCTATGAACCATAAAACCGCGAATAATAGGAAATTTCGAAAACTTTTTAATCGTAGCAATTAGTAATCCTCTTTAGATGAAACTGTAGAAGAATGATTCATATTTACTCTTAAAATTAAGGAGTAAATCATTTTTTTCGCTCTCCTGAAAAGCCTCTCCACTAAGCCTATACTGTTTATATAAAAACTTATTTAAGAAAGAAAATTATCTTGAGTAGTGCTCATACAGCCTTTTACTCTCAGGGGTCCTCAGATTCTTAAGCTTTTTCAAACCTGACGTGTACCACGATCGTTTATAGGATTTTGGCTTCAATCGCGGAATGTTACTTAAACAAATACTTTCTATTTTATTCATGAAATCAGAATAGCATTCTGCCAGAGTTCTGTCCTGAAAGATATGCATCCAGTTGATAAATTGATAAAATAATTGGCACATGATGAATATCCTGAGGAATAAACGGATTCTATTCATTCATTTTCAGAAATAAAAATTAAATCTAATATGTTGTAATTGTATCAATAACATTACTAACATTGCAAATTAACATTACTAGAGAAAATTAAAGCAGGTTTTCTGTCAAAACAACAGTTTATCTGAAGTTTTGCGTAAGCATTCTAACTGCTGAAAAGTTTGCAGTCTGCTAAAAATTACAGCTGTTAATTGAAGTTAAAAGCCATTCACACTAATGAAACTTCAATTTCTATTACCTCGTGACAATATGTTTATAATAAACAAGTAAAAACGGCGTTTGTTTGATTTCTTTCCATGTTATTTTAATTATTTCTTGCGTACATTCATTTTGTAGCGAGAAAATAACAAAAAGTTATTTTATAAAAAATGCAACAAAAATTGCACAAAAATGTTAAAATTCTACCATCTGTTCTGGGTTAGCAAGTTTTTGATATGGTTTGGTAAAGCTCGGACCAGACTTTAATTTCTAGCAGGTTTTTCTAAATACCATTCTTACCGTGAATTGTATTCAAGAAAAACATGATATATAGAGGTTATTTTGAACGCGTCCAGCTCACGAACGGACAATGATAAAAGCGAAATATTTTGGGAGAACACATAAAACATTTTAGTCGAAAACATCCACAACTTTTATTTTGAAGCCACTCTACTGCTAATATTTATATAAATTATTTTGAAATAAAATATTTTGTGTTTTCTGTCATTTTGGTTAGGAAATATTACTTTTGCGAAAAAAAAATAAAAATATTGTTTGTTCAATTTTGAGAGGAATGAAAGTGGTCTAAGTCAGTACATCCTCTGAAAGTACTGCTTCCCTTAGAGTTACCCACGTGTTCGATTTTTTTTATAAAAGTTCGATATAGTAGAGGATATTCTATGAAGAAAAAAATTGTGCTTCGATGGAAAAATTGTTTTTCAATTGACTCTAACATTAACCATTGCATACTCAGAACGGATAAAGTGTGACTTAGACCACTATCATTCTAACTGGCACATACAGTTGCGGTCAAAATAATAGCAGCGCACCACAGCTTAATATATATTTTCATATACTTATTGGTGTGATAATTTTTTTATTGCTACTTCTGCATTAAGTGCTGCGTTATGAGGTTACAAACACAAAATAATTGTTTATTTGGTGATATGATTTTAATTACTTAAGAAATTTCAGATTTTTTGGATTATTCGACATTTTGGACCAGTCAAAAAATCTCAAGAAAAATGAATTTTATCTCAATTTTTCAATTCGATTTGATGTTATAAGTAAGATATTATGAAATTGACACTACTTCTGAAATATTATTGTATTATTTTTCTTCATAAGTAGGACGAGGGTATTGCGGAGAAGAGAATCTAGTTCATATAAAAAGGTTGAAATCTGAGGGAACATCATATAGTGAAGTTCGACTTTTATTCCAGTGCTCTATTAAAATGATCAGAAATTCCATGTAATAAGAAGAAAAATCAAAAAGCAAATATAAAAAACAGTTTATATCACCTACAACCATTAGCCGAATAATAATATCTAGTACAAAAAATACTTACGCCCGCCACCGATATAAAAAACAATGTCTGTCCCTCTTTGAGAGTTTAAAATGTTCATAGAATACTAAGAAAACATAATCTGTAAGCCAGAAGTCCGAAAAAAGTCCCACTTAAAAATAAAAGACATAACACAAAAAAAATGCAATTCGCAAAAACACACCTGGTGTAGCCAACCAAGAAGTGGGTGCACGTTTTATTGTCAGTTGAATCAAAAATTGTTTTGTATGGTGGGACAGTGCCTCGATAGTTTGTAAGACGCCCACAGAACACGGAGTACATCTCCAGGTATAGTACCAAAACAGTCAAATAGGGAGGATCAAGCGTAATGGCTTGGGCGTGTTTTTCATATTATGGAGTTGAGTCAATACATTGACTCAGAACTAACATGGACTCTACCCAGTACATCAAAATACTACATAATATTATGCTTACGTATACAGAATACGGAATTCCCCTTAAATGGGTCCTCTAGCAGGTCAATTATCCCGAAAACACTAGCCGACGCGCAAACAGGTGGATTTAAGTCAATAATATCGATGTTATGGAATGGTTCGGGCAGACACCGCACCTAAATATGATCAAAAATTTTAAGGGTGATGACTAAAATGGGGTCTTACTAGCAATACTGAAAAACAATAACGATGTTTGACACGTAATTATAGAGGCGCGGTCAAAAATACCGCATGAAAAATGCAAAATATTAGTTGCATCAATGAAATAACGTTATGTAGCAGTAATAAGCAATAAAGTTAGTGCAACTAAGAGTTAAATTCAAGAAAATATTTTTATTTAAATAATTATTCAAAAAAGTTTTCAATTAAAGTGAATTGAAACAAAATATTTATAGTTTTTATTAGCACTGTTATTTTTTGACTGGTCTCATTTTTGACATAAATGGTTCTAAAGGCCTAATCTCAAAATTACAAATCTAAATGTTTACTTAAAGCCAGATTAAGAATGTCACAATACCACCTTTCAATCACCGTAAAAACTTTTAGGATTTTCGAAGTAAAACTGACATTTGTTTATCTCGTCGCTGCTATTTTTTGACCGCAGCTGTATGTATATTCGCTCAATTAGAGGAACACCGATTTTCGTGTTTCACCATTTTTATTCCTTTTTGCCCCTTTTCACCCCCAACAAATAAACTTTGCACGTTTTTGCTATAAGGGGGAATGCGCATACAAAATATGGACATCCTGACTCCTTTCGTGTAGACGCGAGGGTGTTTTCTATTTATTATTCAAAGTGTAACAAACGAAATGACAAACTTAATAAAGCCCCATCTTCGTAAACTAACAAATTATTTTCAGTGCGCACATATATAAGTTATACAAGATAGATATTTGAGCATAACTTTTAATGGGATTGACCTTGGAACTACAGTTTTTGATTTAACTAGAGGTAAGCCGAATTCAAAATTTGCTATATACTTAAAAATGTTAGCATACTACTTAATGAAGCCGTCGATTATACATTACTATACATTGTCTTGGCTCAAGTCTTATAGGATAGGATGGTATGTTAACATTTATTACATGACGGTCTACTTTCTGCGGATTTCCTGTCTTTTCTCATATGGCGTATATCTTGACTCCCCAAGCTCCATTAACTTACAAGAAAAATAATTAGTTTTAGGATATTTACATTCTTAATTTTATTTGTTTAAGTGTTTTTATTAACTCATAAATAGGAAAGTAAGATTAATGTATGAAATAGCATATCTGGCCATGAACTTCATATACTCCTTTGGCTACATTTTCTTAAGACAGCTTGCAAACGGCCCTTCTCCAAGGTGCGTTTTTATACCTTATACTTCAAAGAGCTGCAATGAACGGAGTTAACGTCCATCATCCTGACAGTCAATTCTGTTGACATAAAAGAGACATTCCAGATAGTGTAGATGACAAATATAATAATAGTATTTATTGTAGAAAGATATGAATATCTTGTTGAAACCATATATCTTGTAATTTAGAAACAAAAAAACTGTATTTTCCCCATAGCTTGTCTGAAGGAGTATGACCCGATGCTTATCTCGCATGCCTTGTTCCTTTGTATGGCTCGAAAAAAAATCCATCATGTACCTATTTTATATATCATGATCTTCACTTTACATTCTCATTTATCATTCTTAGTTTACCATTTTTTGTCTCTCATTATTTCATATTTAATTTTTCCTCGTATTCCCTGCGCCTTTCAACTTTTTTCCACAATCCATGCTGCTCCCCCATTTCGTAATTTTTATTGGCATACGTTTAGTTAGTAACATATAATGTCAGTAACCTCATAATCATTCGCTGATAAACCAAGTCTTCAAGAAATTGATGACAAAAGACGGTTGATGAATGAGTCACGTGGTCATTTCAGAATGGTGTCGATTTTAAGACTACAAGGGTCTTAGGTGCAAGACCCTTTTTTTCACTGAACCAACACTCAGGGGATGTCCTCTATAAATGCAGCGCATTGCGTTGGCGGAAGGAAGATCAGGTATTGGAAGGAGGAAAGAGGGAGTAGTGTTTGTTGACATCTGTTTTGAATCTCTGAATGTCGTAATTGGGGGGAAATATATTTGCCGGAAGTCGATTCCACATACGGATAGTACGGGCGAAGAACGAATTTATTCTGTAATGTGTAGTGCGGCCGGTTGTCCAATCGATATCAAATGGGTGAGCGTTCCTGGAGAGTTGCATATCTCTACCGAACGTTCTCACGGGCGGTATAAGATCACGAATTTCCGAAGAACAAACACCATGAAAGTATCGATAGAACAATGACACACAACCAACATTACGACGGTGTTCAAGGGAGACAATAGAATTGGATATCCTACCGTCACCTATCAACACCATCGCCCTCCTCTGGACACGGTCAAGTAGCTCCAGTGATGAAGCTGGAGCACCCAACCATATGTGGGAGTTGTATTCTATCTTTGGTCTGAGTAGGTAGTGTAGATATTGAGCAGATCAGAGGGTGTGAAATATTTCTTACATCGTTTTAAAAATCCTAAACATTTAAATGCTTCTTTCGACACATCAAATACATGTTTTGTCCAACGAATATCAACTTGTATTATCATGCCTAGAACATCGAGAGTATCTGATTGCTCAATATCTACACCGTTCATTAAAATCGACGACACCGTTGGATCAGTGAATCGCTTGTGAGACAAGGAGCACTGGGTCTTACGTGCATTAAAATCTACTCTATTCACTCGACCCCATTCAGAAATGGTCAGTAAATCCTAGCTGAGTGACTCATCCATCAATCGCCTTTTGCCCTCAATGATCGATCTATGGTCGAGTGAGTATGAATACAGGTTGCTGTCATCCGCGAATGAGTAGATTGGATTCGAAGTCCGATCCAAGAGCTCGTCGATGAAAATAAGAAAAAGGGGGGTAAAGAACAGAGCCCTGTGGTACTCCTGCGGTTAACCTATGCTCATCGGATGAGAACCCATCTACAAAAACACGTACATCAGGTCTCCCATAGATCGATTCCTACGGAAGCCATACTGTCGATCATTAAGTAAGTCATTAGTTTCTAAATACCTCACAAGATGGTGGTTAACCATACTCTCCATACTCTCCATAACCTTCGAAAGCGCTGAGCAAATCGCGATCGGTCGATAGTTAGCAGGGTTATTAGCCTCACCTTTTTTAGGGATGGGCTGGATGTTCGCAATCTTCCAACGCGCTGGGAAAACCCCTGCACGTATACAAGGTTGAAAAGAATACCAAGGGGACGGGTAAGCGTCGAAGAGCACTTACATAGGACAAGTGCTGAAATGACATCCGGGCCTGGAGATTTATTTATGTCGAGATTTGCGAATATTCGAATATGGAATCGACTTCGGATATCTTTCCCGCCAATTACGATATTCATATTCTCCCTATTTCCTCCTTCCATTTATAGGATATATCCCCTGAGTTTTGGTTCAGTGAAAAAATCGACGAGTCTCTAAAAGTCCAAATTTGTCTGCATGGCGAGGAATCGACTGCCTAGGAATTCTTCTCCACACTTTCTTGGACAGACGTGATGTTCTCAATCAATTTGGAATTCCTTTGATGTACGGATATTGGCAGACTGTTTACCGAACCAACCAGATTTTAGAGACTTGATTTCGAAGGGCTTCCGAATTTACCTCAGAATAGTTATGGAATTGTATGACCATCAATATTAAACTTACTGTATAAAATCCAGAATGTATATACCGATCGTTTTTTGCAGGTCATCCAAACATATTTCAAAACAATATGGTTTGCTCCAGTTCAAATAAGGTTCAATAACTTTTAGGCTTATCAATTTAAGTTGGAAATATTAGGGATATATATTTTTAAAGAAAATCATTGTTTTTGAAAAAAACATATATATGTGCTTTAAAACCAAAATATTAAAGTAGACTTACGTGTGTTAATGATATAGCCCTTAAATTAGAAAAATATACATATAAATGTTATAAGTCTTAGATTTGGTTAGTACAACGTAGCAACGTCGGGAGCCAACATTAGCAACACAGCAGTGACTATTCTTGGAAACTGCGGCTCTTTACCTCTACCAAAAAGTGGTACTTTTATCAATGTTAATGTCAACATTCCTTCCTTATGTGAACAATTATGAGTGTCCTTAGAAGGATATTACTACGCTATTGTGCAATGACCTTTAAATGTCATAGCAACGAATCTATTACTAAAGCAATGGTATATTCTAAAAAAGAGGAATGAATAATACTCAAAAAGACTTTTCTGGAAGTGGTTGAAGTTGTACAAAAATCGGCACAGTCCTAGTATACTTTCTGTGGTAATCAATTAAAATTTTTATTTTGTCAAACCGATAGTTGAAGGGAATGTAGAACGAAACGCTAGAATAGTTTATATTCACTTTCAAAATAATAAAGATGTCACATGCCAAAGACCAGAACCAAATCAAGGCAATAATTTAAAAAGCTAATTTTGCATTTCAAATATCTTAGAAAGTAAAACATAAGCCTGCTTGAAGTATATATATATTTGCCTTTTAACATAAACCAACCATCTAAACGAGATCAGTAGGCCAATGAAGTGATACGCTTAATCGCCCGCCCACTACCTTACCCTAGCTTGAAACAAGGTAACAAAAAATTTATTTGCTGAAATCATATCTCCTTCTCAACAAAACTTCCATACATTTTCCAAAAACAAAAAACATAAACAGTTTCTAACATCTACAATTATTACCATTTTTTCTGTAGGAGACACTGTGCGTGCAGCCTCGTAGTGCTAACCATCAGGTTCAAGGAAGTAGCAGCGGCACCGACATCACATATTTCGTAGGATGTAACTAGGCGGAGCGGAGAAGCAGCAAGAGCTGCTACGCCAGTCAAATATTCATAAGTAAGCTCACGGCATGGAGAGCGGGAGCACCGCGTTTTTAGGATTTACAATGACAATAATAAACAGCGGAGAAAATTTGAGCAGGAACGGGGGCAGCGTATGAAATAGCTGTGTAGCTGTGCTGGAGACAGCGCTGAGAATACAGCTACATCAAAGCCATCACTACTGAAACCATCAGCATCACTATCGCTGTAGTTGAGTAGACAACAGCAGGAGCAGAGTTTTTTGTGGACAAGGGGGAATAAACAGCTCCACCAAACTCAGTTGGCACCAACACTTCTGCCGTTGGCAAGGGAGCACCACTAACAAAGCCAGCTCCATCAACCAAGTCGTCACCATCAGCCAAGCTAGAACCACCAAGCAAGCTTGAACTACCAACCAAGCCAGTAGCAGCAACCGAGCCAGTAGCACCAACCAAGCCTGCACCACCAAACACAGCTCCATTGTAGCCAGCACCACCAAACCCAGCTCCATTGTAGCCTGCACCACCAAACCCAGGGCCACTGTAGCCAGCACCAGTATAGCCAGCAGCATTAAAGCCAGCACCATTGTGGCCAGCAGCATTAAACCCAGCACCTCCATTTCCAGCCTCCCCAAAGCCAGCGCCTCTATAGCCAGCACCACCATAACCAGCGCCTCCATAGTGAGCACCCCCAAAGTCAGCGCCACCATAGCCAGACCTAGCTCCATATGCAGCACTGCCGTAGCCAGCACCACCACCATAGCCAGTACCATCATAGACAGAGCCACCATAGCCAGTGCCGATGTAGCCAGCGCCATTGTAGCCAGCGCCACTGTAGCCAGCGCCATTATAGCCAGCGCCACCGTAACCAGCAACATTGTAGACTGCGCCGCCGTAACCAGCACCATTGTAACCAGCTCCATTGTAACCAGCACCATTGTAGCCAGGGCCAGCGTAGCCAGCGCCATTGTAGCCTCTATTTGCACCTGAATAGGGAACAGAAGGAGCAGAGTACGAGACTGCGGGTGCGAAAAGTTCTACATCATAGCTGAGACCACTGCCAACTGGTGGTCCACTACCAGGAGGCGGCAAGTAGGCATTATTGACCGATTGACCTACTTTCGCTGTTGATCGTGTAGCGGGAGTTGCAGCTGCATCGCTGGACGCAGCAGTAACAGCCAAAGCAAACAAACTGATGAAGAGTTTCTGCAGCATAACAAAAATAAGCAAAACGAGACGAGATATTTATCAACCGTTCGACCAATGCCAACTGAGAATAATATTAAAAAACACACACAAAAAACAATACTAACCATTTCTAACGAGTTTATCTTCTATTGGCTGTACAATCGGAAAGACAATGACTCTCTTCTTATGCTCAGCCTAACATTTTATACGAAAAAAGTCTTTCGATAGAAAATTGTTATTTATTGTAGAATATATATATATTATTTTATGAAATTAGCAAAAAATTTAGCTTGATGCCATTTCTTACAAAAGCACCGCCACAATAAGTTATTGATGACTGGGTCGAACTTGTGCATAGTTGGTTGGTTGCTTCTATGATCGTTTTCCCCTTCACCGGTTCGAATTTATAGCTCACACTTGCACAATCGAGTTCCACAGCATGCCTTTCAAATGTCGCTTGATTTATGCGGCCTGTTCGAATTGGCATGAACTAAGTTATTTGGAGCATATATTTTCGATATTCGGCATCTTCATTCGAATAAAGCTAATACGCGTGTTGAGCGGGCCACAGTGGGTCCCGTTGTAGAATTTAAAAGAAATCAAAAACATAATTTTTTGGAGAAAATACTAGAATCTAAAAGAAATCTTCTAAAAATATATAAATAAAAGTGTGAGTGTTTCTTTTTTTGTCTTCCTTATTTCCAATACCACTCCACAGTTTCACAGGAGGAAGGACGGTCAGGGGTTGGACGGTCAGAGGACGAATTGTCGGCCTGGAGGACAAATGGAAGGACAGATGACGAAAGGATGGACAAACGGCCGGACAGAAATCGGCAGACAGTTATTATACGTCGACCAGCTCCTCTAAAAACCAACCGATATATTTTTTTCACTGAACCAACACTCAGGGGATGTCCCTAATAAATGCAGTGCATTGCGTTGGCGGAAAGAAGATTGGAAGGCGGAAAGACGGAGCAGTGTCTGTTGATATCTGTTTTGAATCATTGAATTGATATTTTCCGGAAGTCGATTCCACATACTCATAGTACGGGCGAAGAACGAATTGATTCTGTAATATGTAGTGCAGCCGGTTGTCCAATCGACAACAAATGTGTGAGAGTTCCTGGAGAGCCGTGTATCTCACGAATATCAGAAGAACAAACACCATGAAAGTATCGATAGAACAATGACACACAGAAGCTCCAGGAAGATCCTGAAGCACATGACCATATGTGGGAGTTATATTCCATCTTTGGTCTGATGTAGTTAGTGTGGATATTGGGAAGAGTAGAGGGAGTGAAGTATTTCTTACACCGCCAACAAATGGGTGAGAGTTCCTGGAGAGCCGCGTATCTCTTACGTTCTCTTCTCACGAATATTCGAAGAACAAACATCATGAATGTATCGATAGAACAATGACACACATCCTACATTACGATGGTGATCAAAGGAGACAATAGAATTGGATATCCTACCATCGCCCTTCTCTAGACACGGTCAAGAAGCTCCAGGGAAGATCCTGAAGTACATGACCATATGTAGGAGTTATATTCCATCTTTGGTCTGATGTAGATAGTGTGGATATTAGGAAGAGTAGAGGGAGTGAAGTATTTCTTACACCGCCAACAAATGGGTGAGAGTTCCTGGAGAGCCGCGTATCTCTTACGTTCTCTTCTCACGAATATTCGAAGAACAAACACCATGAATGTATCGATAGAACAATGACACACATCCCACATTACGATGGTCATCAAAGGAGACAACATAATTGGATATCCTACCATCGCCCTTCCCTAGACACGGTCAAGAAGCTCCAGGGAAGATTCTGAAGCCCATGACCATATGTGGGAGTTATATTCCATCTTTGGTCTGATGTAGTTAATGTGGATATTGGGAAGAGTAGAGGGAGTGAAGTATTTCTTACACCGCTTGAATGCTTCTGTGGATACATCAAATACATGTAGTGCAGCCGGTTGTCCAATCGACAACAAATGGGTGAGAGTTCCTGGAGAGCCGCGTATCTCTTACGTTCTCTTCTCACGAATATTCGAAGAACAATCACCATGAATGTATCGATAGAACAATGAGACGCATCCCACATTACGATGGTGATCAAAGGAGACAATAGAATTGGATGTCCCACCATCGTCCTCCACTGGACACGGTCAAGAAGCTCCAGGGAAGATCCTGAGGCCCATGACCATATGTGGGAGTTGTATTCCATCTTTGGCCTGATGTAGGTAGTGTAGATATTGAGAATATCATAGGGAATGAAGTATTTCTTATCCCGCTTTAAACGTTTAAATGACATCATCATCAAATGGATGTTTTGTGTAACAAACATCACATTTTATTTTCATGCCTAGAACATCATGTGTATCTGATAGCTCAATATCCTCACCGTTCATTGAAATCGACGACACCGTTGAATCAGTGAATCGCTTGCGAGACAACAAGAAGCACTGGGCTTTGCGTGTATTAAAATCTACTTTATTTACTTGGCCCCATTCGGAAATGGCCAGTAAATCCTCGCTGAGTGACTCATACATCAATCGCCTTTTGCCCTAAATGATCGAGTGAGTATGAATACAGGTTGATGTCATCCGCGAATGAGTAGATAGGATTCGAAGTCCGATCCAAGAGTTCGTCGCTGAAAATAAGAAAAAGGGAGGGGTAAAGGCCAGATCCCTATCGTACTCCTGCGGTTAAACTATGTTCGTGGGATGATAACCCATCTACAACAACACGTATAGTGCGATCTCTGAGCAAGCTCGATATAAATCGAGAGAAGTCACTACCAACAACAACACCAAAAGCGATAAGCTTTAGCATGAGTGTGCCGTGCAAGACGCTATCAAAGGTCGCGGATCATCTAGAGCAACGACCTTACATTCACCAAACTGGTGGATGGCTCGATATCATTTTTCGTCTTACTTACTATACTCTCCCATCCACTGGTGGAGGTTTTTCAGCACTACGGAGCATAACTGAATGTTAAAGTCTATTGATTTATCGTTTTCGGTTCCACTGTGCAGCCTGAAGGTAATTGTATTGTCGCTCTAATGAACTGATTCTATATAAGTGAGATGTGTTGAGATGCTATGCGTCAATAGTTGGATTATTGACCAGCATAAGAGAAAGAAACACTTTTATTATATGATTGGTTAAATTAGAGTGATTGTTTTAAGAAATTGGGGTTTCGATGCTATCGACTACTACGGTTTTAGAAATCCGGGTCTGTTCTCTTCTAATCGTCGAGAAGTTAACAATAATTATGATAACCTACCAACAGAGCTTCTGCTGAGAATTTAAAACACAACACTCTTGCTGATAGAAGAGCACTCTAGCAACTCGACTATAGGAACGCTCTGGCCAAAATTATATATATGTTAGTTGTACTCTATTTTGATTAGAAAAATTTCCGATATCTCTTTAGGAGTTAACTAATGAACAGATCCCCGGGTTCGAATCGACTTCACAAACCCCAGGCTGATAGTTAAGCACTCTACCAATTCAACTAGCGAGACGTTATAACCAACATTACTAGAAAATATTGATTTTTTTCGTTAGGCACTCGTGGACCATTTGGCTAGGACGTATTAAAGCTAGCTCAGAAGAAGTGCTTGACCATCTTCTCTTCCTTTTGGTTGATGTCGCTCCGGCTCTCATTGTTAAATTATAGCTTCATTCGCCGTACGATACGTCCCTTCTGTGGTAGAACCCTTCTGGGGCATATTCAAAAATCCGAAAGCGCGAACATATGGTTTTTGCGACCAATTCCAAAATAGGGTCCTTCAAAGTCCTCCCCCATGTGTAAAATACATACGTTCAATAACTAGGAGCAGCATATTGATTTGGTGTAGAATGAATACTGTATGATTTCATAATTCCAAATTGATTTACAAAAATAATTCCATGATCATGGCTATAAAATCATTTCAGTTGACTTGACAACCGTTGAAACCCGACCTGAAACGGTTTTCTTTCTAAATAGCTATTCGACAATTCACCATTATCGGTTTTCGCTTATGTCACACTAACCCGGAGATGCGGTAAAAGTGATTCTTTTGTAATAAAGAACTATGTATGTATTAATAGAATTAACTGACGCATTGTCTGTGGAACATTTATATTATATTAAACAACAAAAAAAACATGTTTATGACATGCCAATGAAATAACAGAGGTGTTTTTTTCATCACACTAAACACAAATCTCTAAATAAACCAAATTTATGTGGGTGGCATTTTATTGACAATATTAGTGGAACAAAGTGATAAACCTATTTTATTATTATTAAAACATAGGTTTTCTCACAAAACATGAATATTGATTTATGTAAATTTATGGACATAACTAAATCGAAGCATAGACTAATTAATCCAATTAACAATAGGCAATGCAACGGCGTTTGAAACTCCAGTTTATTTTATTTTTTCTTAACGATTGGTAGTTTCTATACTTGCTCCAACGGTTGGAGTAATATCCATGCTCGATAGCTTGAAATCCCGCCAGTGTTTGTATTTTATAGTCCACCAAAGATTCGTTTCTTTTCGTAGTTTAAAGAAAAGGAGTGTCAATTACAATTCAGGCAGTCCAGCAGTGGATGCAAATGATGAAAATTGGAAATTATCTTCAGCGATAAGTACAAGTGTAATAGCTGGATGTGGGACGATGCGTCCACAGAAATTCATTATTCAGTGAGGGTTACGCTGCCGTCCTATGAAAGAAAGTCACAAGTGCCAAAATTGAGATAAGGGTAGATACGGAACCGTTAATGAATTTCTGATTTTTGTGTAAATATATGTGACCCATTTTCAACTGTAAATGACTGAAAAGTGGATGTGGGACGATGCGTCCACAGAAATTCATTATTCAGTGAGGTTTAAGCTGCCGTCCTAAGAAAGAAAGTCACAAGTGCCAAAATTGAGATAAGGGTAGATACGGAACCGTTAATGAATTTCTGATTTTTGTGTAAATATATGTGACCCATTTTCAACTGTAAATGACTGAAAAGTGTTAAGCAAAATGCACATATCTACAATTTCTTCCCCAGATAAAAAACTTAAAAGTGACTTTCTTTCTTGGGAGGGCAGTATAGGCCGGCTACGTCGGAGGTTTTCAGGGAACGACCACGCATGGGCATTCTACACCAGCATTTTGAGAACAGGTAACGTGAACCGGCGGCGGCAGATCATGCGATTTGATTTCTTGGGACCTTTTTCTTCTGGGCTAACCTTAAGTCTAAAGCAGGGACATGAAGATAACCCAGAAGAAGCTAAATTTAACATCGTGGCATCGCTCTAATTAGAACTAATCTATGTGCCAGTAGATCCCTGATGCGCACCAACTAGCGAAGCTGCGGAGGGCATTTGAACGATATCAAATTCCAATGCCGTCAATCCTTCCTGCTTAAAGCGCCTCTCAAAAAATAAGATATAACATAAATTATTGCAAGTTTTTTTTCTAATATGCTGCAAAATCTCATCCATATCTGTGACCAGAATGTACGGTATCCTTAACCAATGATATCATACAATTGGAAATAGCTGTACAGAGGTATATGCGAAGGTAAGGAATTCATTTTCTAAAACACTTGTTCTATTAATAAAAATAATAATATATATAATAAATAATAATAATCAAGGAGCAATCAAATTATATTATAGTAAATAAATTAATGAAAAGAGTATATAAGCGGCAACTAGTTGAAGATCAGGGACAAAATTGCCAGATAGGACAATGATGGTGAAACAAGTACAGAAAAATGAAGACTTTATAAATGAAGCAGGAGTAATAAAGACGGACCAGAAAACCAATACTAGGTGAAACATATGATGAAAGAGGAAGCGAGAGATGTTGGGCCAGAATATACATTAATACGGTCTAAAGACTAGGTTTATGATGATAAGCGAATTAAATAATATCGGCAACAATGGATGAGGAAATAAAACATGAATGATGGAATAAGTTACTTGTGGAGGAGCAGGAATATGAAACGGAAATTGGAGCTGGAACTGTACAAATAATCAAACTGGTGCCAGCTTACAGACTCAGGTCAGATCTCGTAGCCATAACTACTTGCCGTTCCTGCCGACTGGTAGCTTTTTAGCAGGGGACCACCTATGAGCTCGTAAAAACATAATTGCTGAACACCCTTCAGGTCGACCAAAAGAGGTAAAAACACCAAAACGATTACAAAATTCCCAATATCGATTTGAAAGATCCCTAAGTGGAGTTGTGCGGATTCGATTTCGCATGATCATTAAGCATGCGGAAAAGCAATTATTGGCCAGCGATCAAAAACAGCTGTTTCAATGAAATCCAACTGTATATTTTACGTCGGTAGAACGTGGATTCGGCACCATACTCCTGAAGCAACAGATAATAATCGAAGCAATGGGTTGAAGCTTTCTAAGTTCAAGTGCAACGTACATTGGAATCCAATAGGACCAATGGCTGAAGTTTCGACGTCAAAGCTTGTGTGTTATTATTTTTATTTTTTGTATTTGTTATGTTTATGAATTACAATAAAAAATAAATTTATATTCTAATTTTGGGTCCGGGGATTGAGCTGTTGGAGCCTTTGTTGGGAATCGAACCCCCGACACCCGTACTGATAGGGGAGGAGGCTACCAACTCAACTACCGGGCCGCTCCAAGGTGTTATTATAAAGGGTGATTTTTTAAAAGCTATAGGAAAGTTAGAAACACAAACAAATTCAGAAAAATGCATGAAATCTTTATTTGAATCGATAGTACGGTCCATATAATTTAATGTTTGAAGATGATTTCTTGCAAATGTTGACCTTGACTGCGCCTCAAATGGTCCATCCGCTTAGTCCAATTTTGGCATTTCCACGTTTTTGAGTAACAGAGGCCCAATTGCTGCGAACGGCGACGAATCGATAATTGATGGTCATCATTAACACTGGCCGATACAGCTGCGATATTTTCTTCAGTTCGCACTCTACGTAAGCGTGTTGGTGGTTTAATTTCCAACAATGTAAATTTGGTGCGAAATTTAGTCACAATAGCCCGAATAGCCGCTTCAGTGGGTCGATTAAACTGACCATAAAATGGAAGCGCGCGATGAACTTTCTTAACAGAGCACACATTTTGATAATAAAATTCAATAATTTGCAAGCGTTGTTCATTTGAAAGACGATTCATGGTTAAATTATAGACCAAATTGAAGATGTTTGACAGTGAAACAAAACACGAAACGTGCGTCAGCTGTCTAAACCAGTGTTGCCAATAAGATAATAACTAAAAAATCAGTATATCTCTTTCATTCGCTGTATACTTGGGTATGGTTCAATTGGGTGCATTAACCTTGTGGACTCCGCCCAGAAGCAAATCATCTTATTTTGCACATTATCTTAATATTAATTTATATATAAAGTTACTATCTTTGAAAAGTCATCCTACTATGCTGAAAATTACTATGCTGATGAATATTATACAAGACAATATTGCTTCTGGTTTTATCATGAATATAATTTTCCTAATAAATCTTCTAGAAATATTTACTTGCTTCACGTTAATAATTGCCCTACAAACTATACGAACAATGCTCCTTGTCCGGCGACTGCGTGTTCAATTAAATATCGGGTGATTCATCGTGAGATTTTATTTTCAATAGGTTTTTTTGACAGGTCATTCCAAATAAATCTTCTAGAAATTCCTAATGAATCTTCTAGAAATATTAACTTGCTTCACGTTAATAATTTGCCTACAAACTATACCAACAATGATCCTTGTCCGGTGACTGCGTGTGGAATTAAATATCGGGTGATTCATCGTGAGATTTTATTTTCAATAGGTTTTTTTTGACAGGTCACACATAACTCATTTCTCAACTACTTTGCCATTTTTTGTTCAGCATCAGTTGACAAGTCATCATGAAA
Source organism: Polietes domitor (assembly GCA_947397865.1). NCBI lineage: Eukaryota > Metazoa > Arthropoda > Insecta > Diptera > Muscidae > Polietes > Polietes domitor. The sequence continues at coordinate 43,680,349 of OX377621.1, forward strand.
AGACTCACGCCTTAACAGCGTCTCCAAATTGTTGAGCTATATTATGAAAAGAAGCGGAGAGAATCTAGCAGCTGTAGCTGAGACAACTTGTACAATAATTGAAGCCTCTGTACACAAATTGAGGGCTCTCCAGTCGCTATGCTCGAACAAGTCGCCTAAAATTGGAACTTCCTTCTTTTGAAGCGATAATAAAAATTTTAAGTTCACTTTCAAATAGTTGTGTGTTTTATTTTACATTATAAATTAAACCACACGATGGATCACCCTAAACATATTATCACATCATTCACAATGTAAATATTTTATAGGAAGAAATATTATCTTGCATTTAATTACACAATCAATTTTCTAGTTTTGAGTTTTGATATATTCAGAGATGTATAGTAGAATTGTGCGGCAAATATTTTTGTAGAACATTTTGACCCGTTATATCCCCTTTTCACAAAATGAGCCAAAAAGACCCTACGAATATTAATAATTTGAAATTTAGGTTGAGTTTGGGTGTATTCAGAGACTTATAGTAAAATTTTCCGGCAAATATTTGTGTAGAACATTTTGACCCGTTAAACCCCTATTTTAGAAGTTTTTTACCCTTTTTCACAAAAGGGGCCAAAAAGACCCCTGTATTGAGGAGCTAAAGGGTTAACATGTTCCACAAAAATATTCCTCACAGTGTTCTAAGGGAAGGTTCGCAAGCTTTCCTATGCCGATTCATCATAAGAATGTACAAAAGGTGGAAATATTGAACCCCTCGCTAAAATAACCTCCATAAGTAAACTTTGAAAAGGCCGATCTACGTATATTCTCTTTTTACCCCCTCTATCAAATCGGTTAGCAGTACCTTGTTATTTTCGAAAGTTTTACTTTGTACCCCGGTGTTATTCTCAATTATCAGGACAAGGTAATTATTTTCGATTACTTCTGAGCAGAACCAATGTATTTATTAAGCAAACTTCACATAACTCTACTGTAGGCCACACATAAAATAATCTCGCAGATCTGAAGTTCAGCATTAATTATATATTCATATAGACGATTTTAGCATTTTTTATTACGGTTTTATATTTTCCTTCCTCTTTACTGTTCGTTAATATTAATTGCAAATTTTGGATTTTACTAAACACTGCACCAAATGCAACTTCCGCGATTGAATAATTTCATTGAAATTGGTAGAAATAATTAGAATATTTAATATGTTTATGTAGCCATATATTATTAATATATGCCCAAGCGATAAAACGATAAAAATGTTGAACACATTTAGGCAGCCCCCCAGTATTGGATCGGCCGCAGCAATGTCGAGTTTGGACAAAATCTCATAATTAGACGAATAAAAATTTGGAACTTTAAAATGGAATATTTTACTGTAGAAATTCGAAAAAAAATACAGCAAATGTTTGCACTATTGAAATCAAAGCACAAAACAAGCTAACCCAGGAACAGGTCTATTTTGGTCGCGCTATTTCGAATATTGATATTGATGATAAATAAATTAATGCATGATATGGATTACTTAATAAACGGTATCGATGCCGATGTCGATATCGTTAGTGGTATCGCTGTATGATATAATCAGTGAGCATATTGGTGAAAGGGAACCCGATTGAACAGGAAGCAAGCATAAAGCGCACATCAGCTAGCTAGCTAGCAAAGCTAAGCTAAGCTGGGCTATCAATTACTAGAATGCTGACACTTTCGGACAGATTTTATGAGAGATGCTTTTTGGTGCAGACTATTGGATAGCTTTCAGAACTTTTCGGCAATTGACATCATTCTCTTGCGTCCCGAAATGTTTGTTTTTTTGTATAAAAGAGAGGCATGCAGCATTGTGAAGGTGTTACTATCATTTGAATTTTACTACCGGTAGGATACGAACTCATATAATCATGGTAAGAATTGTGTTTTTATCGCCTCACCATCGTCCACAAAATGCGTGCTCAACTGTCTCCCTTTTTGGTTTTTGTGTTGCAGAAACTCTTCGCTGCTTTGTTTGGATTAGTTGCGGTTGCAACAGCTCAGCAACAGCAAAGTAGTACTGGTGGCGAAGGTTACAAATATGGAGTATTGCCGCCCAGTCAACGTGTCCCACAACCTACTCCTGGCTATGCTTCTGCAGCCTCACAGCCCATTCCTGGCTTTACGTACCCAGCTGCTCCATTCGCAAGCTATGGTGGAGCTGGCTTCGGCGCTGCCCCAGGCTTTAGCCCTGCTGGCTTTGGGCCTGCTGGTTATGGCCAAGCTGGCTTTGCACCTGCTGGTTTTGGACCTGCTGGTTATGGCCAAGCTGGCTTTGCACCTGCTGGGTTTGGACCTGCAGGTTATGGCCCTGCTGGTTTTGGGGCAGCTGGCTTTGGAGGCCCTGCTGCTGGCTTTGGCGGTGCTGGTTACGACTTGTCTGCATCAACTCCAGTTTATTACGCAATTCCAGCTGGGAGCTTTGGTGGTGCTAACCTTGGTGCGGCAGCTCCTGCAGCCGCTGGAGCCAACTCGCCCCAGCAGGCCTCATCTCCCGCTGCTTCTGCTGTACCTGCTGTCGCTGCTTCTGGAGATCCTACTCCCGCTCACACTTTCTCCCCTGTTGATGGTTACCATTACAAAAGTCAAAAGGTCTACCGTACACGTCGTCAGGTTTCTGCTGAATATTTGCCCCCTGTAGCTGCCTACTCTACTCCTGATGTTGCCTTTGCTGCTCCAGCACCCGTCGCTTCCTATGAAACGTATGATGTTAGTGCGTCTGCTCCCGCCCACACTTTCTCTGATGCTGATGGCTATCGCTATAAGACACAACGTCGCCGCCGTGTCGTCATTCGTCGCAACCGTTTCTAAGCAAGGCAGCCACAGCTAAGGCATAGTTTACGAATTTAGAAAAAACTTTATTTACTAGTGATATTTTTTGTTATTAGTTCTATATAGATAGGAAAATTATTTAAATGCAATTTTTAAAACAAAATACTGTGTGTGTGTGTTTCGTGAAATGTCATGGGGCTCCACAGAAGAAACTTCTTTTCATGCAACTTCCAAAATATGACCATTAATGAACTCATAGCTTGTTTTCTACTTGAGATGACATTGTGGCACTTTTTCCACCCGACTTATGAAGTGAATGTTGAAATGTATATGTGTTTATGTATGTATGTCTTATTATCGATAAGCTTTCTGACAGTGACAGTTATCGATAGGAGAGATAAGGGCAAGTTGTACTATTTGGTTGCTGACGACTTATTAAGCGCAGCTGTTCTTCGGAAAATACTGACACTCCCACCGTTCGCGACGACATAGAGTGGTAATAGGAAAGAGTCAAGCTCGTCTTCTTCGGAGATGCCAGATCAGTGGCATCAAGGTTGCCATATGCAAAGTAGGTAAGATCTGAGAGGAAGCTAGTTGGATATAGCTGTAAAACACAGAGAACTAGACTGAACGAAGAAATTTAACAAGCTAGACAATACCACTGGAGAGTTGGAAAAATATCGCAGACGGAAGGGCCACGTAGGCAAGTAATATTGATACTGAATGCTGAGTCCCTATCTCATATTAATCTCAGACGATATGTCCTACAACAAACCAAGGATCAAATTACACTAGTATTATACGGTAGACGTAATAAAGACTAAAACAGTTGATCAACAGAGCGATAATGAGGTTCCAGCCACCACCACTCTGACATGCGTAGCGATGACGAAATAAATTGTGTTAGCAACTAGCACACTAACGATGAAGCTATGTCATAGACAACTCTTAGGTTAGGTTAGGATAGGTTGTGGTGGCAATCAGACCAGAAGATGTCCATTGCGATACCTCGAACTTAAAAAATGTTAGCAGTAAGAATAAAGCAATGACTCATATCTAGCATTCGTATCCGTGCTATCGCAAAATAATTAAATGATACGTCAGCTCTCAATATCAGATCACTTTCATCGCTAGCTGCTTTTTTACTAAACTTTTTTACTTCTAAAGCAAACAGATGGGGTCATCTCATCGGATGCAGGTAACTGGATACTATAAAGTATGTTCAATCTCTAGACTGGTGACTGTTTGGTCAATATTACGAAATCTTGGTAAAATAAATATAATACATTATCGATCTTCGGCCACGCGCGTTTCCGAGGCTACGTTTGTGATAGTTGAGAGTCTCACATATCCTTTAACCGCCGATCAACAGGGCCACACTCTGTTACGTTCACTTTAGAGTGTGTTGAATCCTGATTATACTCTTTTTGCAAAATTTTGTTAAATCCGTATTGAGGAAGAAACTCATTATAGAGTACCATTACTATTTGCAAATGAGACTCATACGCTTTGACAATTTTGCCGACCTGATTTGAACTGGGATATTGTCCTGGCTCAAGACCATTTTGCATCTATATTTAATTGAATGCAAATTTATTTACAAATGGCATGGGGACATTTATTACTTGGCTGCAGACTACCACGATAATGATTTCGGCGATGTCAAAAGTCTTTTCAAGTGGCTTCGCAGCGACTTTTCAACATCAAACCCGTCCTCTATAAGGAGATAATTCACACAAACGAACGAGAAGCACAACTCACTTGCCGAATTTGCGTTTAAAAAATCGCACCAAGTAATAAAGTACAGATGCCATCTTACAAGCAGCTCATTGAGTTGCGTATGTAAGTATGTGTATATGCAGGTATAGTTACCCGACAACGCTCATTTGTTTTAAATTTTTTCGTTTGTATTTTTTTGGTCTGTAATCAATATTTGATTTGAACTGGGATATTGTCCTGGCTCAAGACCATTTTGCATCTATATTTAATAGAATGCAAATTTATTTACAAATGGCATGGTGACATTTAATTTATGTAGGAAGTCCCGGATTACAAGCCTTCATAAGTTCACTGAGATCGCTTTGAGATCCACGTGAGAGGCCCGGAAGGAGACACAATGTCATCGTGGGAGGAGGCGGAATGTCATCCCTGGTTAGATCTCACCTACTCTAAACGACATGTGTTTGATCTTTCCCTGATACCACTCTGTATCGGGGGGTGGGCCTGTAATTTCCCGAAGAACGGCTATGTATAGTAAGTCGATGGCTATTACAGCACTTGTCCTTCGGTAGCCATCATCAGGCTGATCTTGATAACCTCGCTAAAAGCTATTAGTCTAGCTGTGCCAGGCCTTTTTAGATGGCTGGGGATCACTAGGTGATCATTTTATTAGATTTTCCCGTAATAGGTACAAGAGCTGCCAAATGCTTCTCGAAAGCAACACTTGTAGTGAGTGCAAGAGGTAACTTTTCTTGGTCTGTGTTTGACTCAGTAGCCAATGCTGATGGATGGATAGCTTCGTTATTGCGGCCTCGTACCGGAGTCGAAGCCACAGCACCACTCAGTAGGGGAAAGGATGGTTTCACCTGTGTTCGGGACTGGCTCTAGGTCGAATTTTGATAATATTCATTTTGATTCCCACGAGTGCACGATGGCACACTGGTCCCAAATCCATTTTTATGGCATAAAGTCGAAAAATAAAGATACAATCTTGTAATTTTGCACATTTGCTAGACATAACATACCTAAAAAATAAAAATAAAATTGTGCCGTTCGGACCACGTCCCCTACCACCTCCCATATAATCTCAATATATTAACACCAATATTATCACCCTGTATTGGTACAGGGTGACCAAAAACAAAATTGTATGAAAGTTTAGAAGAAAATCTGTTGTAATATGTGGTATCCGAATTTCATTATTCTAGGTACAGCCGTTTTGTTGGTACCATTTTTATCCCTCTATTCCTATTTTACCCCTTAAAAGTACGAATTTGGAAAAAATACTTTTATATTATGTATCTACTCAATTAGAGGAATGTACACACCGAATTTTGTGTTTCTAGTTGTTGTCGTTTAATATGTACCATTTTTATCCCTTTTTGCCCCATTTCACCCCCTACAAATAAGAATCACTTTATAGTGCACGTTTTTGCTATAAGGGGAATGCACATACCAAATATCAAGCAAATATAAACAGACATATTCACAAAACATGCTTAAATACGCTAAAATATTAGGGATTATTATGGGTATTTTTAGTCCTTGTGAGGGAAAAAATTTTCCCTTTGGGTCGATTTCGCCCATTTCAATCCCAACCGATCTACGACTATAAGATGCATTTATGGAAAATTTGAACGTTCTAGCTCCTTTCGTTTAGATGGTAGTGTGCTTTCAACAGACGGACGGACGGACATGGCTAGATCGTCTTAGAATTTTATGACGATCAAGAATATATATACTTTATAGGGTCTCAGGTCGATATTTCAAGGTGTTACAAACGGAATGACAAAGTTAGTATACCCCCATCCTGGAGGTTTAGGGTATAATTATAATATTTGGACAATCTGGGAACATTTAGCGCTTCACCACTCACCTACGTAGTAGGCACGATCTTAGCTATAAAAACAAAATCTCACTTTCAAATCACATAACCAATGGCTAACCTCATAATCTACTTCCGCTCGAACGAGAATTTTATACGAGTGGTATAGCTGAGCATACTTTTAGGATTATATGAAGAAATGTGTAAGATCAGTGAAAGATAAAACAAAAACACAAACATATTTAAAGAGTCTCGCGCCTAAACATGGGTTTCAAATAATGTTTTCACGAGTACATTAGGTGTGTTCATTTACGTACTAGTACGAGAGTAGTAAACAAAATTTAAGAGAGAACTCAAAATTGTGACATTCTCTTTCAACATTTTGTACGCGAAGAATTTTATTAACTAATATGCCTCTAGGGTATTCGACTAATGAATAATATAAGTTTGAACAACCTAAAGGCTAGCAAGGCATTAGCATCAAATATATATACATATATATTCTTTGGGGTTTCTGATTTTAACTTCGAAATTTTAAGAATTTTAATTTTTTGATACATCTGCCATCATTAATGGCTACAATATTTATAGTTGTTGACAAGGTAAATTATCAAAATTAATCTTTGAGTCGTATATCGATTGTAATTATTTCCCGCACATTGTGGTTCAATAAAAGATTACACTTTCACATAGAGACAGAGCTTAGGAACAGCCTCCTAAAAATTGAGAAAACATTTATGATCGAAAATATTATATTGATTGGATTGAAGTAATAGATTCCAACTACATTGAATTACCTAAAAAAATTGGTTTAACCAGACATTCAAGACTTGTCAGATCCGAAGAGGAAGCGTTCAGAAAATGGCGTATGAATAAAAACGCCACCACTGATCAGCTACGCCAGCAGACAAGGACCATGAGTGCCAAGGTACTCTTTGTTTTAGTTTTAATAACGTCATCGTATCAAAGTTCTTTCTTCTCCTGGGGGAAGTAAGAGCTTTTGGTCATTTGTAAGGAGAATAAAGGATAACTCGTCATCTATCCCAACTGTTGTTAAAAATGATCAGAGAGTCACTAAACCGGTCGCTATTGGGTGAAATGTTTGAAATTATATCATAATTGCCGAAAAACAATCAACCACTCACAATTATCGACAATATGGCTTCCGTAGGAATCCATCTAGGGGAATCGATTCATCCAACACTTTGGTGAGAGTAATGTCTAGATATCCCAAGCCTGTGATAGAGTCTGGCACAGCGCATTCATATCAAAGCTCATCGCTTTTGGTGTTGGTAGTGACTTCTCTCGATTTATATCGAGCTTGCTCAGATATCGCAATATACGTGTTGTTGATGATGGGTTCTCAACAAACGAGCATAGGTTGAACGTAGGAATACCACAAAGTCTTTCCGTATCTCTTTGTCTAATTTTCATCGACGACCTCTTGCATCGGACTTCGAATCCACTCTACTCAATCGCGGATGGTACCAAGGCGATAGATGGATTTATCACTCAATCAGGATTTACTGGCCATTTCCGAATGGGGTCGAGTGAGTAGAGTAGATTTTAATGCACGTAGTGACCAGTGCTCCTTGTTGTCTTACAATCGATTCACTGATCCATTGGTGTCTTCGATTTCAATGAACGGAATGGATATTGAGAATGAAAATGCTATAAACAATGGGTTCTCAACAGACGAGCCTAGGTTGACCGTAGGAATACCACAGGGCTCGTACTTTCCCTATCACTTTTTCTAATTTTCATCGACGCCTCATGCATCGGACCTCGAATCCACTCTACTCAATAGCGGATGGTACCAAGGCGATAGATGGATGTGTCACTCAGCCAGGATTTACTGGCCGTTGCCAAAAGGGGGTCGTGTGAGTATAGTAGATTTTAACGCACGTAAGACCCAGTGCTCCTTGTTGTCTAACAATCGATTCACTGATCCAATGGTGTCGTCGATTTCAATTAACGGATATTGAGAATGAAAATGCAATAAACGTTCGGTAAAGATATGCGACTTTCCAGACACTTCCACCCACTTGTCGTCTAGTGGACAGCCGGTCGCACTACATATTACAGAATGAATTCATTCTTCGCCCGCACTACCCATATGTGGATACAGGAATCTTCCACGCTAATCATGATATTCAGCAATTCATAACAGAAGTCAACAAACACTTCTCCTTCTGCCAAAGCAATGGGACATCCCCTAAGTGTTGGTTCAGTGAAAAATATTGACACTGTTTTCCTAGCTATTGAAATATAAACGAAATATTATTTTTTATGTTTCTTTTATGTCAGCAAACAATTGTTGGCGTCTCCTAAACCACTATTTTTATGTAAAAGCTACTTTTATAACCAGCATAAGTCAGATATCTTACATGATCTACTACAGTTACAATGCCCATCAGCCTTGCTATGGATATTCTTCTATGATGTTTGACGACTACGATATATCAAAAGGATCACAAGTTGAAGATATGTTTCTAAAAAACAAGTTCTGTATTCTGCTCAAAATTCGACGCTGATCGGACATAGTACTTTTTTAACATATCGTTTGATTAATGGACTAAAATTAATGCCTTTCTAATTTTATTCAAATTGCTCCAGCATTATTGCACTAGCACAATCGTTGTTAAGCGACATTAAAGATATAATATATGGCCAACGGAAATGTTTTTATATTAAATTTAATTGAAATGTTTTCTTCGAATTCCATGCAATCTTTAATTTATTTTAAAAGTTCCACAATTGCAAATGAGTAAAGTGCATACCAGCTAAAGTAGGGCAGGGCAAATCTTACCAAAACAGGTTGTAAATTTAGCTTCTAGAGCGGTAAAAGTAACATCGGTACGTACATTTCTAAGTTGACTGGGAAAGAGACCTGTTTTGAAGATAATAATCTAATAAAATCAACTCGAAATACTTTGCATACCCTTTCGATAGAGTAGAGTATAAAAAGAAGAAGAAAGGAAAACAGAACAAAAGTGTAATGCATTGAAAGAGTGACAACATTTACAAAATGTTGTGTTAAGGCAGCATTTTTTTTCTAGAAAAGAAAATCTCATACGCCACTGCCCGATGTCCAGAAAGAAGACAAGTGTTTTCTCATTTATCGAGAATCTAGAGATCAACATTATTGTGCTGGATCTGGCAGAGTAAAGTACTTGTACGCGGACGATGTTACAATCAGATCTAATTTGTTCGGCGACGGCGTAATATCTAGGCATAATTCGGGGACTTTAAATATAATATAATACTGGAGTCGGCGAAAGTATCCCTCATTGTGCTATCAGAGTCCGTTGAGCATGTCTCCAAATCTTTTCTAAAATGTTGTAGTTTAATCAGTTGAAAAGCGGATCAAGAATGACAACTGATACCAAACTAATACATGTTAGGATGATAGCGTTAGAAAGCAGACAGACCACAAATACTTTGCATACCCTTTCTCAGGAGTAGAGTATAACAACGAGAAGAAAGAAAAACAGAACAAATGTGTAACGCATTGAAGGAGAGACTTAGGTCACCCTAACAATTCAGTCCAATTGCATCGCATGTATTTGTTTAAATTAAAAAAAATCAAAAATTAAATATGTATTAAAAATAATTAAATAATAAAGTTAAAAGTTATAGGAGGGATAGACTGCACAATGGCCAAACTTACAACTAATCTTTGTTTGACATATAATCAGTTAAATTTGTTTGTATTTTTGGTTTCATCAAATCTGAAATTTCATTACGGAGAGCCAAAAGATTGCTTATGTGCTTAGTGGAAAACAATTCACTGTCATCGCACCATTTTATTAAATTATTTACGCTTCCAATGGCTGTATAATTAAAGACTACTGGCAAGACTTTGCTGCTCGGAAAAATCGCTCAGAAATTAGAATTTTAAATTCGAATTTCTAATTTGTGTGCGTCTACTGTAAAGACTAAACAAGAATCAAATGGGTTCAGTAGATTAGGAGATATTATGCACACTAGGATTAATAATGAAAAGAAATTTCTGTGGTCACTCTCCAGAAATGAAGATTGGATTGTTTAAAGATGATCTGCAAACTATTTCGCGCTGGTTCACGCCATATGTGAGCTAAACGTTCCTCAAACCACATCTAAAATCATGTTCTTCTCGCGCAATTTTTTATGTTGCATTTTTTCTGAATTAATAGACACTTGGAAACACTTTAAATATACATCTTTACTGTTGTCTTAGAGTATCTCATTTGTTTTTCAGGGTAGCTGTCACTTTTGAAGATTTTATTCTTTGACATTTGACAAATACAAACTACGCCATTACTAAAAATGGAACGTTGCAGGCTTCAACAACGCAATGTAATTATTAAAATTGACTGCAAAAATGAATCAAATAAATCATCTTGACTGATGAGTCCCATTTCCACCTCGGTGGCTACGTCAACAAGCAAAACTGTCGCATCTGGGGCTCGGAAAACCAAAGAGTTATTGTTGAGAAGCTTCTCCATCCTCATCGTGTGACTGTTTGGTGCGGTTTATGGTCCGGCGGTGCCATTGGACCTTACTTTTTCAAAAATGAGGTTGGATCAACAGTTACGGTGAATGGATTGCGCCATCGAGAGATGATTAATGATTTTTTATGGTCGGAGTTGGATGATATTGATTTGGACAAAGTTTACTTTCAACAAGACGGCGCTACGTGCCACACAAGCAACGAAACCATTGCTCTTTTACGGGAAAAGTTTCCGGACCGTGTTATCTCTCGAAGAGGTGATCACAATTGGCCACCGAGATCTTGTGATTTAACACCTTGCGACTTCTTCTTTTGAGGCCACGTGAATGATAAGGTCTACGACAACAGTCCAGCGTCGATTCAAGACCTCAAAGATAGAATTCGTGAGGCTATCGAGGATATAGGGCAGCCTCTTTGCGATTTGGTTATGGGAAATTTCATGAAAATGATATGGTCCTGTAAGCGTGGTCGTGGTGGCCATTTGGCTGATGTTGTTTTTCATTATTAACAGCATACCTTCCTCTTTATTATGAAATAAACATCCGATCATTTATCTCAAAAAATGTAATTTTTCTTTGAATACCAAAATAACACCTCTTGTTAGAAAACCCTGTATTATTGGACGTTTACTTCTTGGAAAGATTTTGTAAAAGTTGCCATCAGAAATAAATCGAAGGAATCAATACCTTTCGTGTGCTGCCTAAATAAATGAATAGCGTCGAAAAACGATGCCATTAACTCAATTTTTGGGAAATAATTGAATACAGTAAATGGGTTTTCAGAGCAAAATGTCCAAATTTTTTATTAAATAATATAACATTTATTTTCATCAAGATTGGCTGTAATAAGGTGCATATGGGTGGTGACAATATATTTGCGTAATGGTCCACTTATATGGTCCATGGTAATATGAAGGTGTAATGAAACTAGGGGAGACAGGGAAACTTATGGCCTGTGCCAAAACCAAACCTATATATAAATTGAGGCACATTTGTAAGGGCGCTACATTAAAAAGTGGGCCTTTATAGACCACTTTCACAGTGGAAATTCTTAGTCGAAATATAACATGATTTGCACAATTTTATCAACATCCCATGTAAGATGTGCGTTTTAGAGCGATAAACTGTAGTGTAATCTGGGGATCCAGTAGTACAGGGGCTATTCCAAAACATGGATCTGTATAGTTGACTTTCATAGTAGGTGTTTCTAGTTTAAATAGAATATGGTGTGGGAAATTTGATCAAGATCCGGTGTAAAATGAGCATTTTAGAGCAGTAATAGTGTAAATCGGAGGTGCATTTGTATGGGGGCTATATCGAAACATGCACCCCTGTAACCCACTTTCATGTTAGCTGTTTCTAGTTAAAATATAACATGATACTGAATATTGGATAAAGATCCAATGTAAAATGTGTATTTTAGAGAAATAATATGGTAAATTGGAAGGATATATGTGTTGAGGCTATATCTGAATCAGAACCGATTTCCTTCAAATTCAATACCTATCGTAGTTGGCAAAAAAAATCATGACTATCGGTCTACATTGCGACCTGTAGAGTGCGAACAAGCTTAGATGGACAACATAAATCGATTCAGCTGATGATTCTAAGCCGTTCGGTATACCTAAAGGTGGGAGTAGCTCGATTATTTCTTGGTGTCGCAAACATTTGGTGGAAAACTAACTTATAATACCCTATTCCACGAAGTGGTGTAGGGTAAAAATATACCATATTGACCACCATCTCTCCGTATGTCCAAATGTGCGCCGCATATTGCTTTTAATGGTTTAGGAGATCAATTACAGCCACATTGTGTCTAACATAAGTATGAATTTGCACTGTGAAGTTGTATGACTAAGTTTTGTCAAAAGGATCCCAAGTTGTAGATAAATTCCCCAAAAAATACCCAGTTCTGTTTATTGGCTACTTATTGGAATTATACTCTGATTAATAGACTAAAATAAATTGCTTTCTAATTTTATTCAAATTGATGCAACATTTCTAAACGAAAATTAAAACATTGAGAACAAATATTTCATCAAATCATGGCTCAGAACAAAATAGAAATAATATTCATATTAAATTAAATCGAAATGTTTTCTTCGAATTCTATGATGTCTGTTAATTTAACATTAGTTTCAACAAAGAGTTCCACAACTGGAAATGAGTAATGAGTTGAAGGCTGGCAGGGCAAACATCACAAAATCCGATTGTTATAAAGATGGTAGACTAAACGTAACATTGGGAGGGACATATGTATGGATATGGACAGAGATAGACAGGATTCGATAACTCATTCGATATATGAATTGTATAAATATTCATTTTATTGTAGTGGAAGACGAGCTAGGCCTCCCATACATTTTCGTTTGAATCCTAGGATCTAATATCGCAATAGTTATCCCCACAACTTCCTTCCACTTCTCTAAAATTTTATATCAAATTCCATTCATATTATTTTTTATATACTTTTATTAATTTAATCTCCATTGACGGGCAATGGAAATCATAACAAAACAATTTGACTAAAGATCTTTATTTAGATACTTCGTATCTAAATTCGTATCGTTTTCAATTGGATCCACTGTTTAATTGCGACGACGGTAGACGCGACGACGGGCAGTCTTGTAACGGTAACCCTCAGCAGCAGAGAAGTCGGTGGCTGGAGCAGCGTCGAAGTTGGCAACTGGGGCAGAAGCTGCTGGGGGCAAATATTCGCTGGTGGGAGCAGAAGCACCACCTTGGAAGGGAGGCAAATATTCAGTGTTGACACCACGACGATGACGGCGACGATAGACGACGCGACGGTTGGTCTTGTAACGGTAACCGTCGGAAGCGAGTTCAGCAGAAGCGCCAGCTGGGGCGGAGTAGGAAGCAACTGGAGCAGGAGCAGAGTAAGAAGCAACTGGGGCAGAAGCAGCAGGAGCTGGGGCGGAGTAAGAAGCAACTGGAGCAGGAGCAGAGTAAGAAGCAACTGGAGCAGGAGCGGAGTAGGAAGCAACTGGAGCAGGAGCGGAGTAAGAAGCAACTGGGGCAGGAGCAGAGTAGGAAGCAGCTGGAGCCGAGTAGGAAGCAGCTGGGGCAGAGTAGGAAGCGGAAGCACCTGGAGCACCAGCGGAAGCTCTAAAGGAGGCAGCTGGAGCAGGAGCGGCAGCAGCTGGAGCCCTATAGGAAGGAGCTGGAGCAGCAGCAGCAGCTACTGGAGCCCTGTAGGAAGGAGCAGGAGCTGAGGCAGCTGGGGGCAAGTATTGGCTGTTGACCACATGACTAACGTCAGCAGCAGCGACAGCGACCAAGGCGAACAGAGCAATGAAGAGTTTCTACAAGAAGACACAAAAGTTAATTAAATTGAAATTTTGCCAATCAGTATCAGCGCCGGTTAATCTGTCTGACCAAGTCCTCAAGTCACTACTAACCATTTCGGAAGGGAACGTTTAACTCCTTTTGATTCTAGAATCCAAGAGAAAATGATACTTTGCTAGTGGCCGATGCACCTTTTTATACTTGGCAAGCGGTGCAATTAAACGATGAAATCTACATAAAATCTTCACAAATCGTTCACAAATCCATTCCAAATTTATTTATGGCCTTTTAATTTTGCATCATTGGCTTAGAATTAAGAAGTCTTAAACGTGCGCTTATGTAAAGCCGGTTTGAAGAATCTTTACGCCGAACTTGTTTGACGTTTGGCGAAACATAAGAAGTTCAAACAAATTAGAAATTATTGGATAAGAAAAAAAAACACCAAATTGATTTTGTTTTTTGTTTTTGTTTTACGTTTTTATTGTTTTCTCATAGTTTCAAGTCGTTGGTTTTGCTTCAGAACATTGTTCGATAAACTGTTTGAGAAAGAGAGTCTTAGTACTTTATAAATAATGCTATGAGGTTCTCCAAGAAAATCGGAGAAGATATCGATCACTTTGAAAAGTTTAATGCTCTTTAGTGGCGACGGTAGACAACGCGACGTTGGGTCTTGTAACGGTAACCATCAGCGGCAAGTTCATGAGCGGGTTCAGCAGCATCAGCTTGGACGGGGGGCAAGTATTCGTTGGTGGGAGCGGCGACAGCGGCTTCTTCTTGGGGAGGCAAGTATTCGTTGGTGGGCAAGTGGCTGACATCACGACGGTTGCGACGGTAGACAACGCGACGGTGGGTCTTGTAACGGTAGCCATCATCGGCCAATTCGTGGGCGGGGGCAGCTTCTTCTACGGCAGCGTATTGTTCGACGGGAGCAGCGGCTTCAACGACTTGAGCTTCTTGTTGGGGAGGCAAGTATTCGTTGGAGGGCAAGTGGCTGACATCACGACGGTTGCGACGGTAGACAACGCGACGGTTGGTCTTGTAACGGTAACCATCATCGGCCAATTGGTGAGCGGGAGCAGCTTCTTCGACGGCAGCGTATTGTTCAACGGGGGCAGCGGCTTCAACAACTTGAGCTTCTTGTACAGGGGGCAAGTATTCGTTGCTGACATCACGACGGTTGCGACGGTAGACAACGCGACGGTGGGTCTTGTAACGGTAACCATCATCGGCCAATTCGTGAGCGGGGGCAGCTTCTTCTACGGCAGCGTATTGTTCGACGGGAGCAGCGGCTTCAACGACTTGAGCTTCTTGTTGGGGAGGCAAGTATTCGTTGGAGGGCAAGTGGCTGACATCACGACGGTTGCGACGGTAGACAACGCGACGGTTGGTCTTGTAACGGTAACCATCATCGGCCAATTGGTGAGCGGGAGCAGCTTCTTCGACGGCAGCGTATTGTTCAACGGGGGCAGCGGCTTCAACAACTTGAGCTTCTTGTACAGGGGGCAAGTATTCGTTGCTGACATCACGACGGTTGCGACGGTAGACAACGCGACGGTGGGTCTTGTAACGGTAACCATCATCGGCCAATTCATGGGCGGGGGCAGCTTCTTCTACGGCAGCGTATTGTTCGACGGGAGCAGCGGCTTCAACAACTTGAGCTTCTTGTTGGGGAGGCAAGTATTCGTTGGAGGGCAAGTGGCTGACATCACGACGGTTGCGACGGTAGACAACGCGACGGTTGGTCTTGTAACGGTAACCATCATCGGCCAATTCATGGGCGGGGGCAGCTTCTTGTTGTTGAACAGGGGGCAAGTATTCGTTGGTGGGGGCGGCAACAGGGGCTTGTTCTTGAGGAGGCAAGTATTCGTTGGAGGGCAAGTGGCTGACATCACGACGGTTGCGACGGTAGACAACGCGACGGTTGGTCTTGTAACGGTAACCATCATCGGCCAATTCATGGGCGGGAGCAGCATCTTCTTGAACATTCACTACAACGGGTTCCTCAACGATTTGGACGGATTCTTGCTGTTGGGGAGGCAAGTATTCGTTGGAGGGCAAGTGGCTGACATCACGACGGTTGCGACGGTAGACAACACGACGTTGGGTCTTGTAACGGTAACCATCATCAGCCAATTCATGGGCGGGGGCAGCTTCAACAACAGCGGGAGCTACAGCCTGTTGGACAGGGGGCAAGTAATCATTGGATGGAGCCGCGGCGGCCACGGATTCTTGCTGGGGAGGCAAGTATTCGTTGGAGGGCAAGTGGCTGACATCAGCAGCTACAGCTGCGATAACAGCAAAAACTACTAGGAAGAATTTCTGCAAAGAAAAAGGACAATACAATTAATCCTCGGCTCGTAATCCATAATCGGTAATGATGTGATGTGATGAGAGAGTGTAACCTACCATTTCTCTGAGTTGAATCTATCGGTCTAACCAAACTAATCCAATGACTTTACACACTGTATGCTGAGCTGTGCTGATGCTTACAGTAGTAACTCTAAAAGTAGAATGTTGTAGTCACAGAATCATTTCTTACTATTTATACAAAAACTGGGCTGAGTTGAGAGATCGATCGATCGACCCCAAGTTGATCATTTGTAATTCTTATGTTGGCTCAAAAGAAGACAAAACATTCACAATTCACACATAACGCGCGCGCACACACACTCACACGCAGGCACAAGCTCAACGGTCAAGTCACATTTGGCAATCAAAAGTGGTAACACAAATACATAGACATGGATAGAGCTCAGTGTGTGGCTGCGTACATCTTCGCATGTCGGCGGCGGCGGCGGCATCAGCTGTAAAAATTTCGCATAAATTGTTGGGGAAACCAAAGAACGAGAGGAAGAGGAAGAAGGCAATAAAAAAGACGGGGCGTAGAGAAAGAAAATAGAAATCGATAGACAGAACATCGGCAACATAATCGTAAAGCGCCAACGAGGAAGCGGAGCGCCGGAGAAAGAGTGTGAGTGTGTATGTATATACGGGCAGAAAACGTGAAAAAGGGATTGTTGATGGAGCACCATAGGTTTTGTTGCTATTGTTTTCTCAATGAGTTGGCGATCACTTTATTTCATTTCGTCTGCCATTTGTTGCTGTTTTGCTCTTTTTTATTACTTTTTTATTATAATTTATTCATATTTAATTGCCGATCCATTACTTCCATATCGACGGTGTTCGGCTGGTGGGATGCTGGTTGTCTGGCCGGCGAACTGTCTGGTTGCCCGAGTGTTTTTTGTGATGTATGTCTTGATAATCCCCATTCGAGTCAAATCTGTTGATGGTGTATGATCTTCCTCATGTTGCGATAACTATTAATGCGATTCAACAGTTTTTGGAGCCTTGGTGTGGTGCACAGTGTAACGCTTTATGTTTGATTTCGCCAAGATCTGCAAAGGGCATATTCGAAGTGTAATGGAAAGGAAGTTGCGGCTCATCCATCCCTTGGACGATTAACGATTTTGTTTGGTGTTTGAATTATATAGAATTGAATTTGTGGCTAATCGAGAGCATCAGTAATTCTGCCTCGTAAGTTTGGCGACAAGTCCAAGCTAAACCGAAATTGATAACAAATTTGGTGTCAAAAGTTAACGAAGCAAAATAATTTTCTACATCCTTGTGTGTCCTACAATAAAAATGAGTTCACAAAATATACAAAAATTAAAAGAGGAAGCCATCGTCGGGAACTCGAATCCCTTGGCAAACTTGGCGATAAAAAGCAGTTCCGCAATCACTATCTGAAAATGTTAAGTCAAACTCTGAGTGAGACCATCCAACTCATTAATGTTGGCGACGTTTATGGTTGGCATATATCCGAAATGCAGTCTACTTTTTGACTTTTCATTTTCTTTTTTCAAATAAGCTTTGCTGGTAAAAATTAAAAGGGTTTAGAGACGTTTTTACAAATTAAATCAGAGTAAAAAGGAAGCATTTGGTGAAAGAGAAAGTGTGGTTTCATGAAAACATTATTCCATCATTCAGACCCTCGGATTCTTTTCTCTCTACAAAGTTAAAAATGGTTCAGTTTCATAAGACTTGTCAATAAATAGATGCCAAATGGTTTTGAGCCAGGACAATATCCCAGTTTAAATCAAATATTGATTACAGACCAAAAAAATACAAACGAAAAAAAAACTAAAACAAATGAGCGTTGGCACGGAAGAAATATTGCTGGGTAACTATACCTGCATATACACATCCTTACATATGCAACTCAATGAGATGCATGTGTATTTTATTACTTGGTGCGATTTTTAAACGCAAATTCGGCAAGTGGGTTGTGCTTCTCGTTCGTTTGTGAGAATCCTCTCCTTATAGAGGCCGAGTTTGATGTTGAAAAGTCGCTGCGAAGCCACTTGAAAAGACTTTTGACATGGTCGAAATCATGATCGTGGTAGTCTGCAGCCAAGTAATAAATGTCACCATGCCATTTGTAAATAAATTTGCATTCTATTAAATATAGATGCAAAATGGTCTTGAGCCAGGACAATCAATCAATCAGTTCAAATCAAAAAATTTTCAATAAAGATAAGAAGAGGTGGAATGCGCCATGGATGACTAACTTGATGAGCTTGGCGGTTCTTACTATAAAGAATTGTGATGCTTTTGAAAATCGCTGGGAGAAGAGTATAGAACTAAAAGGGGACCAAAGTATTACCAAATTGTTTGTATTTTATTTTTTTTCTAAGTGTCGCTGAATCATATTGTCATATTGTTCACGATAAGGCTTCGTTTTCCATTGATCATTCGACCATTCAGAAAATTATTCTATATTAATGATATTTTCGTTATCTACTGTTTACAATTGACAGCATCTCGGATCTTTGGTGTGTTTTTTTAATACATAAACATTATAACATTAGCATTTCTGGGTAAAGTTTTAAATTATTTTTTGCCAGAATTAAACCAACATAATATTTCGCAGACGCTTGTGAAAGTTTAAGTTGGAAATTAATGAGGAGAGATTTATGGATGGCTTCTTAAGCTCTCCACCACACCACTACGGGTCAGGAAGCCGGATTTTTTTTAATATATAGTATATATGTTTGAAACAAACTAGCACACAAGAGGTTTTGGGTTCAAAGATTTGGAACCTGATATAGAAATTGGCTACATCAGTGACTGAAGTTGAATGGCAGATAAAGTCTTCAGGGACTGCGAGCACAAAATGACCGCGTAGAGTGACAAAGAGTGAATGTTTGGTGCGGTTTATGGGCTGGCGGCATTATCGGGCCGTATTTTTTCCAAAATGAGGCCGGTCAGGCAGGTACTGTGAATGGTCTTCGCTATCGTGAGATGACAACGAACGTTTTATGGCCCGAATTGGAAGATATGGTTGTGGACGATATATGGTTTCAACAGGACGGTGCCACTTGCCACACAGCTAACGAAACAATCGCTCTTTTGCGCGACAAATTCAAAGGTCGTGTTATCTCACGTGGTGGCGATGTCAATTGGCCGCCAAGATCATGTGTTTTTAGGATTATTAGGAAAGAAAAGGTGTACGTCGATAAGCCAGCAACAATTCAAGAGCTAAAGGATGAGATAATACGGCACATTAACGGCATAGAACCTCAATTATGCCTCAGCATCATCGAAAATTTGGATCATCGAATGGAATGTGTCGCCGAGGTCGCGACGGCCATTTGGCCGATATTTTGTTCCATACCAATATTATCATAATAAAAAGAAATGGCAATAATTTTCTAAATAATTTGTGTTTTATTCAAAATCAACATCGGCCCTTGAAATTTAACCACTCTTTACAAAATGAATTTGGGCAAAAATGTGTTACAATTAAGTTGCGAGCAAAAATGGCGTGGACTAACATTAAGAACAAAATCGAACACTTTATTAAAGACTTGTAATTTTTGTTAAACAATTTGAAATCCACGATTCTGCTCTGTCGTTATTTGCGATAAAAAAAACTGTCTGGTTTGTATGAAATTCAATTGCACGGGGACCAAGGTTTCGTACTGATTTAAACATGTATGTGAGTAATTGCATTTTGTATAATCCATGTATAGGTAACGTAGATTTAGCTATACTATCATTAAACGTAAATGTGGAGTGAGTACGAGGTAAGTTATAAACAGTTTTTAGTACTTTATTTTGGGTTCTTTGAAGAGACTTTACTTGCACACTTTTTTGTAGGCATATATCATAGGCATATAGTTGTATTAAAGCATTGTATATTAATAGCTTTGTATTTGTATTAAACTTATTTTTATATTTGTATAATATTCCAATAGCTGGAGCTACTTTAACTTTCAATTCTTGTATATGTAAGTTCCAACATAGGTTGTTTTGCAAATGAATGCCCAAGTATTTTAATGAAAAACATTCATTTATGTGTGTTCTCCCAACAGTTATATTGAAAGGTTGACCATTTCCAGCGCTGTGTGGACGAAATCGTATTAGTTTTGTCTTTTCAGAGTTCAGCATTAGTTTGTTTATTCTGCAGTATTCTAATATCACAGCAGCATCGTGTTCCATTTGTGATTTTAGCACAAATGGTAAAACAGAGAAATGTCATCCGCATACATAATTAATTTCCCATAGAGTTGAAGCTTACAGATCTCATTTAAATATACTGTGAACAAAAGTGGGCCCAAGACACTACCTTGAGGTACGCCATTCTCAACTAAACCAATGTCGCTTTTAACTCCATTTATCTCAACGTATTGATTCCTGTTATCAAGGTAACTCTGCAACAATTGTACTGCTTGCACCTTGTATTCCATAGTATGGAAGTTTTTCAAGTAAAATTGTATGATCCACCAAGTCAAATGCTTTAGAAAAATCATAAAACACAGCACCGACGCCCCCAAAGTTATCATCTAAACATCCACAAACATAATTAATGACATTCACAACAGCATCCTGAGTGCCACTGCCCTTCTTAAAACCAAACTGCTTACCATATAGTTGATTTGTTTCATCTAAATAATTCAAAAGCTGTTTATGTAGAACTTTCTCAAAAATGTTATCAATTAGTGAAAGCAAAGCTATTGGTCTGAAATTATTCGTTGTATGTATATGGCAAGTTTTCGGAATTTGTGTGATTTTTGCAATTTTGAGTATTTCAGGGAAAATAGAAATATTAACCATATTATTAAAAATGTTTGTCAACTGTGGAGTAATTATTTCCTTTCATTTTATCATTGCTTTTTGTTTTGTAATTTTCTCGCGATCCGACTGATTATGTACTTATATGTAGTCAGTAGCGAATAAAACTGCAATTGTTGCAAAAATCCAAAATCCATCTAGGTTTCTGAAACAATTTTGTCACAAATATTCCCTATTTACACAGCCAAAATATTTTAGTATTTTCCAGATAGATAGATAGATAGACATTGTGATCAGTTTATTTTTTGTCATTAAATTCACAATGAACCTATCAATAAACCCATCGGCATCTTTAAGTCAAGTTAGCTAAGACAGCGTGGCATACCTCTTCCGATTTCCTGGTTTCGTGTACACATGACTCTTCAATGTTGTTCGCATCACTGTGCCCGCCACCACAGTACAGTATCAATCAGACAGGCATCACACATATGATTAAAGTCGATTTTAATTATTCGCAATGAACAAACGATAATTTTCAATTTTTACTATTTTGTTTTATTTTTGAGGTTTTTTCTTCGAAAAAAAACTTCATTTATCATTGTAATTAGATATGAAATACAAAATATTTCAGGGTAAAACAAAATAAGTACTTATGAAGGGGTGCAAGTAAGTGTTCATGTGTGTGTGTGGCAATACATATTTTGAATTTCTAAGAACTAATCAGTCGGTAATTTTGTTCCGTATAAATATTAAATTTTAAACTCTTAAATGTTGTAGATGTTTCTTGAGTATTGCAGACCAACGTATAACCACTTAATTATATGAAGCTGCATTCCGAAAGACATTGATGCGGCGCAGAGACTATCGCCGCACCGCATACCAAGGATTATTCACCAGCGAATTTTTAATGGGAATTCCAATTATAGTTCTATCATGACGCTGACGCTTGACGGAGCACATATTTAATGGCAAAAATGTTGAGTTAAATCAATTTTGTACTATTGAAAAGTGCTCGATTTCCTCCCATTCAGTTTCACATTGAATTGCAGCAGAACTGGTTTGCTTAAGGCGATATTTTGCAAATATTTTTTACCGAATTCAAATTGTTAACATTCAGCGTTATTAACTTATTTTTAACATTTAACACTGTTAAATGTTCCTTTATTTATTGCATGCCATGGGATACATTACCATAGGAAAGAATGAGTATCATGAATGAATGAATTGATTTGGTAGGGGTATATTCTCCATTGGGTAGGGGTATATTCCGAGTGCAATATTGTCTCTTGAGATGTTTACGATATCACGTGCATCACGTTATTTCAAAGCGATTGCAGTTGTTACGCTTTCATTGTTCGATCACAATGGCGTTCATAAATTGTAGATGTGTTTGATGAAGAAGAATGTACATTCAACTCAATTTTTGAGATGAGTTTGTTGCGGACGTCTTATGGTTTAGGGTGTCACATGTCTTCTGATCTCCATTCAATCTATTGATCCACTACTATTCTATGTGGGGTTGGAAGCCAGCTTGTCCCTTCCTGGGCAAGAACGACTTCAGATAGCCTCTTATTTAGAATGTGAGCAATCACAATCATGCTAAGTAGTGTAATGCCTCTACAGTTCTTACGATCTGTTAGATCTCCTTTCTTACGCTAGTTAACTACCAAACATTCGTCTATATCTTCTAGCCAGCTGGACGCAATGGTTGAGTCTGTTAGTAGTAAATCGGGAGACAAGTTGCGTAGGAATGGAGATCTATTGTTTCTAAGAGCTTTTCAAATTCACAAACTATTTCTGCTAGAAATAGTTTTGTTCTCAATGTTCATATCACCGTCATTCATTGTTCGCTAGGTTGTGGAAGGAGAGAATTTGTGACATAATTTTAGTTGTTCATCTTTAGATGTATATTTATAATTTTAAATTTGAGCTACCAATTCATTTGACTATGAAATTTAGAATAATATTAATTTTTATTTTCAGGTTTATGTTTGACATTTGCAAAATGGGATGCTATACGCTCGAACAAAATTGAGAAATATATAAAACTTACTCCCAAAGTATTGATTCCTAAACGTAAACTAAAGGGTGATTTTTTAAAAGCTATAGGAAAGTTTAAAAAACACATAAAATTCAGAAAAATGCATGAAATCTTTATTTGAATCGATATTACGGTCCATATAATTTAATGTTTGAAGATTATTTCATGCAAATGTTGAACTTGACTGCGCCTCAAATGGTCCATCCGCTTAGTCCTGAGAACGGCGACGAATCGATAATTGATGGTCATCATTAACACTGGCCGATACAGCTGCGATATTTTCTCCAGTTCGCACTCTACGTAAGCGTGTTGGTGGTTTAATGTTCAACAATGTAAATTTGGTGCTAAATTTAGTCACAATAGTCCGAATAGCCGCTTCAGTGGGTCGATTAAACTGACCATAAAAAGGAAGAAGCGCGCGATGAACTTTCTTAACAGAGCACGCATTTTGATAATAAAATTCAATAATTTGCAAGCGTTGTTCATTTGTAAGACGATTCATGGTTTAATTATAGACCAAACTGAAGATGTTTGACAGTGAAACAAAACACGAAACGTGCGTCAGCTGTTTAAACCAGTGTTGCCAAAAAGATAATAGCTAAAAAATCACCCTTTATAAGAAATTGATGAGGAAAATGTTCGAGAAGACAAAGGCTTCAGCCTTCATGAAGCTTCTTTTTAATATCAGTGCCTATATCAATAAGCAAAATTGCCGCATTTGTGGTTCAGATAAACCACACGTGACTATTGAGAATCCAATGCATCCACATCGAGTCAATGTTTGGGCTGTACTTAAAAATTGGGTTGATCGGATGAGCTACTGCCAAATTAAATAACAAAGTTCAACCTTTTCTAATAAAAACAGAAATTTGATAAAAAGTAATCAGTAATTTTGTATAGCCGATTCTAATTTAATTTTAAATGGCTCCCCATATTGATTCAATTGCTGCTTAGTAGTTTCCTGTCTGTGCCGTCGAGATTTCTGGTGCAGCATGTTTCAGCAACAGTCTGGACTTCTTTGGCGATATTGTTGAACCATAGGCTGTCGTGTACAAACATCACTAATTACTTCTATGCAAAAAACATAAATGAATAAGGAGGTCCGTCCGTCTCATTTCCAAATTGAAGCGAGTTACGTTAGATTAAAAAGTGAATAATACAATTTAAGAGAGTGCTGTCGTCGGTTTTGACAGAAAACATTCAAAATAACATGAACATTTCAAATTAAGAATGCCGGGAACAAAAAAGAAGAATAGGATAATTTTTGTCTTATTTTTCAAAAGTTTTTTTACATTAGTTAAATAAAAATAAAATAAATTAAATGGTCACAAAATTTCAATAATTTTTTTACATTAGTTAAATAAAAATAAAATAATTAAAATGGTCACAAAATTCGAGTAAAAGACGACACGTTTTTCCAGTAGCTTAATGTTTTTTTGTCGTTTCTTTGTGCTGCTTTCTTTAGTTCATTGACAATTAAACAAAAATCAGGAAAAATCTTCAT
This sequence comes from Polietes domitor, assembly GCA_947397865.1. Taxonomy (NCBI): domain Eukaryota; kingdom Metazoa; phylum Arthropoda; class Insecta; order Diptera; family Muscidae; genus Polietes; species Polietes domitor. The sequence continues at coordinate 43,705,093 of OX377621.1, forward strand.
TTTGAAACACCCATTCTTCACCTAAGAGTGGGAAAAAGAGTGTCGCTGTTTCATTTACATTTTAATCGCACGTAACTGTCAGAAATCAAAGAGTCGGAGGGACCTTCTTATAGATTTATGTTTTTTGCTTCTATGCGTGTGTTTTCCTTTTCAACAACATGATATTCCGTTTATTTAATGAAGATATTTCTTCTATTATTCCAGCTGTTATTTGTGCTAGCGATGTTCTGTTGTACCGACTCCTTAAATAAATCTGAATACAGAGCTGCGAGTAACATGTCGCTTCCGATATCAGCTGGTCTTTTAATATGCTTATAGTAATGCGGTATATCTTGATAACATTAATGAAGAATTGCTGAAGGTGGACCCTACAAACAGTGCAATGCTTCTTCATCCCATCGTCAAAAACTTCTGGGAAAATGGGCTCCTCCCTAGCGAGATAAAGAAAGGGGTAGTAGTTAAACTACCAAAAACAAAGGCGACCTCTCAAAATGCTCAATGCTTGGCGAGGCATAACACTTCTAAGTAGCACCAACAACATTATAGCGCACATCATTAACAAAAGAATCAGTGACGCCGTTCCGGCTTTATGCCGCATGCTTCCGCCCTCATAAAACATGTGCAGACCACATTAACAGCCTTCGAATAATAGTGGAACAAAGTGTTGAATATCGATCGCCATTGTACCTAATATTCATAAACTTTCAAAAAACATTTGATTTACGTCATGATGCAATTTGGATTGCCCTACGATGCAAAGGCCTCATTGACTTAATTAAAGGCCTCTACCGCGAAGCAAGCTGCCGTATACTGCATGAAGGGGAAGTAAGTGACAGCGTCAATGTCAATATAGGAGTACGACAGGGCTGCATATTATCTCCAACGCTCTTCAATATCGTATTATATGTTGTTATGAATCTATCACTAGAGAATCAAAGGGGAATAATCTGGGGTTTACAAGGATTTTTACAAGATCTCGGCTATGCGTATGATATATGTCTACTTGCACACAAATACGAAGATATGGAGTGCAAAATCTACTCGGTTGATACGGTCGCTGCTACAGCTGGACTTCGCATAAAAAACGAATACTATGCGAACAAATCCAAACAACAACCGCTCGTTTCAAATAAATGGCACACCGCTGGAAAATGTAAAGTCTTGCCTTTACCTAGGAAGCATACTATCAAATACTGGTGGAAGCTCAGATGATATTGAGAACCGTATCAAAAAAGCACAACAAGCTTTTGGCCAACTAAAGGACATATGGTCCTCCTATTCAATATCACGACTAACAAAGATACGAATTTTCAATTCCAACGTAACCCCAGTACTCCTATATGGGTGCGAAACATGGAAGACGGCCTCACATCTTTTACAGCGATTACAATCTTTCTCAAATCGCTGTCTAAGACGCTTGCTAAAAATATACTGGCCAAACACAATTTCGAATGCCAGTTTATGGGCGTTGACAAACCAAATGCCAATACATCTTAATGTTATGGAACTGAAATGAAAGTGGATTGGTAGGCCACCCTCTAAGGAAGGCCCCAAATGACATCGCCAGGCAAGCCATTGAATGGAATCCACAGCGCAGCCGCAGAAGAGGTCGCCCGACGCATACTTGGAGCAACTCGAAAAGGAATTGAAAAAACCTGAATGAACTAGAGTGAAATTAAGAACCTGTCATTAGATAGAATTTGATATAATAATTTTGTTGTGGCCTAAGCTCCTCATGGGAGTTAAAAAGGAATAAATATGTATATATATAATGCGGTATATCTGATTTCCAGTCAAGTGTTTGTAATGAGGAAATAGTGTGTCATAGATAGATTGCTTAAGCGCCCCAAACCATGCTTAAACAATACGCTATCGGAGCTAGTATTGACCATTACTACTTTGACGGAGAACTATCGCTAATACTCTTACAAGATGTTCTTAGAACTCTTCCTTTATTAAAGCTTCGGCAGTTTCATTTGGACCATAGCATTGCAAACATTTTTTATTCCGAGCTTTTGTACGAAGTCTGACCGATCAATTTCAATTACATCGCAAAAAAGTGAAACCTATATCCAGAATATACTCGAATTACCATAGTACGCCTGCAGGGAAATAGAAAATTCCACGTGTATGAATCCCCTTTTATTCGCGATAAGGGTGAAGGAACTTGTGACAGAAAAACTATAATGTTCCATTGAACAATCGATGCAAAGCCTAGCGAAGACTGACTCCATGGACCAGAGATACTGATATATGACACCATATTTATTTAACTTAATATTTATAATATTTGTGTTAAGTTAAGTATTTGTTGATAATATGTTCAGCAATATTCGTGGAAATTCTATTGACTCAGTGGAGTGTAAATTGACTGATCATAACATAATTTGTTGTAAGATTATGTCAGATGTTGAAGGCCGGTGTAATTATAGTAAATCGAGAATGTCTTGCCATTATGGCAACGTTGAAAGATATTTAAGCATGCAACTTCCGAGACTGCACATTGATGATAATCCTTCGGATATGACGTCGAATTTGATTCAGGTTATTAATAATGCAGTGAATGATAGTACATAAATATCTAATGAAGTGAGAAATATAAAATTTGACTTAGCTCCTTGGATTAGTATGAATCTGTGGTCCTTGATTAACGAGAAAAAGAAGAAGGACAAATTGTAATAACATATTCATCCGGGACAGATTGAAAAGAATAAACAAGATAATAAAAAATCTATAAGTCTTTGTATGAACGCGTATTTTGAACAAAACTTGGTAAAATTTAGTGGTGATCCCAGAAACTGTTGCAGATTTTTAAATAGTGTTATGGGCCGATCTATCGAGAGGAATATAGAAGTGATGGTATATGTAGACAATGACAATGATAAATCGGAGCTTTTTTAATGATTATTTTGTAAATTCTGTCAAAACTTTGAATGATAATATACAAAAGTTTCGTGGAGATCACTGTAATAACTTAAGATCACTGAGAAGTCATAGCCGCCGCTTTCATTTCAATGAGGTAACATGCAGTAAAGTGATGGAAGTTATTCAAAATATGAATAGATCCAAGAGTCCTGGAGAGGACAAAATATCGGCGAATTTATTAAGCAAGTGCTGTAATATTTTGTCACCTTATATTACAAGTATTTTTAATGCTATCATAAATTTGGCGACATATCCAGATGTTCTGAGACTGCATAAGATTATTCCTATACCTAAAACTACGAGGGCGAATACAGCAGAACAATTCAGACCAATAGCAATACTATCATCTATCGACAAAATATTTGAGAGAATTATGCACACCCAACTTCTAAAATACTTTGATGAAGAATCGTTGATATGTAGGAAGCAATTTGGATATATTAAAGGTGGAGGGACTGATGAACCAATTTTAAAGGTGGTAAACATAATATGTCGAGGTTTAGACGAGGGATCTTCAGGAGTAGCTGGAATGTTTTATGATTTTAGCAAAGCTTTTGACTCAGTTGATCACGAGATTTTGTTGCGAAAACATTTATTTTTTTGGCATTCTAGATAATGATCTGCAACTTATTAGAAGTTATTTGTCAAATAGGAGACAATTTGTCCAAGTTGGAAAGGGAAGAAGTTCAGCACAGCCTGTGAATTGCGGAGTACCTCAGGGTAGTGGCCCGCTTCTGTTTATGATCTATATAAACGACATGAATTATCTCGGATTATTTGGACCTGTTGTTATGTTTGCAGATGATATAGCAATATTCTACCCTTATAAATATGACAAAGTGCTGAAAGTTCAAATGGAACAAGATGGTGCTCTGATGTGCGAATTTGCGAGGCTGAACAGACTTGACTTGAACTCTAGCAAGACGAAACTACTAAGATTTCGACCGTCCTCAACTATGAATAATGACTTTGGTATTTTTGTAGATCGGAACATTATTAGGGAAGACCATGAAATTAAATACTTGGGAATAAAACTAAAAACTAATTTAAAATGGGATGAACATATAAAATACGTAAAATCAAAAATTTCTTCTGCAATTGGAATAATCTTCAAATTAAGGAAGAAATTGGATATAAAGACGAATGTGTTTATAATTTGCATCTTCGTCATGGCACAGTATCATTGTACCGAGACTATGCGACAAATAGCTTGTCAATACGTGGTTTATATAAAAAGCAATTACTAATGTACGTTTACAAATCCATCAATCAAATTGGGCACAAATCCATTTCTTTTAATTTAAACACAAATGTATTTAATACGAGAAACTCCTCGGATCTCAGAATAGCGAGATGTAGGCTTCAAACAACAAGACAGAGAATTGACTACGCAGGCAGTGTTGAGTTTAATAACGTACCTTTGCTTTTAATGCAAAGTAATACCTTGTCTATTTTTAAAAAAAGAATAAAAGATTTCTTCCTTGTAAATATTGAAATGCTTATATAGTATTATTAACTCAAATTTAAAATATTGAAATAATTAATATAGTTTAATTTTACCATATATTTTTATATATAACTTAAAAATACGTATATAAAATTGTAAATTTTAGTATTTTGTTGCCAACTTGCTCCAAAAAGCCATTAGTGGCGCGGTGCACAATAATTTTTGTAAAACATTATATTGTAAATAAATATTGAATTACAAAAAAAAAGTTTCTTATTGTCAAGTCTGTAGTCGTGTAACGAAGGATATTTTTAATAAATTAAAATTTAAATGAAACAGTACATCATTTGCACTACTGAAGAATAACTTTTCATTTTTCAAAATAAAGGACATCGTTCCTATCACAACTCCATGTTAAATTCATTGGTGACGAAGGTGACGATCTTTTTCCATTGCTAATTGTGACTGTCCACAGTTATAAATTGTGGCGTATTGGCTTGTTGATATAAGAGTTATTGTATGGAGTAGTTCTGTGTGAGATAAGTAAATAAATTATGTAAAGAGTTGAGTTAGTATTACTTAGTAATTAGACTACTTCCGACTTGTGGTTAATAAAGAGTGATTTTTTTGAGGTTAGGATTTTCATGCATTAGTATTTGACAGATCACGTGGGATTTCAGACATGGTGTCAAAGAGAAAGATGCTCAGTATGCTTTGACATTTCATCATGAATCGTCTTACAAACGAACAACGCTTGCAAATTATTGAATTTTATTATCAAAATGCGTGCTCTGTTAAGAAAGTTCATTGCACGCTTCCATTTTATGGTCAGTTTAATCGACCCACTGAAGCGGCTATTCGGGCTATTGTGACTAAATTTCGCACCAAATTTACATTGTTGGACATTAAACCACCAACACGCTTACGTAGAGTGCGAACTGAAGAAAATATCGCAGCTGTATCGGCCAGTGTTAATGATGACCACCAATTTTCGATTCGTCGCCGTTCGCACCAATTGGGTCTCTGTTACTCAAAAACGTGGAAATGCCAAAATTGGACTAAGCGGATGGATCACCTAAGACTCAGCCGCGGTCAACATTTAAATGAAATTATCTTCAAAAAGTAAATGTCATGGACCAATCTAACGTTTCAAATAAAGAACCGATGAGATTTTGCAAATTTTATGCGTTTTTTTAAAAAAAAAGTTATCAAGCTCTTAAAAAATCACCCTTTATTACTTGTGGCAACAGGTATTACCTGTGTAATCCTTGTCCTTACTAATCATGACATTCCTCCAATAAAATATAGTCATTTTTTCAGACTTCAAGCTGTCGAACCGTCCAGACTCTCTGGGAAGTAATTACCTAGATGTCGTAGACGACGATTTTGTAACATTGAACAATGACTAAAAATTCTAACTCAGCCTCACATAGGCGACAAAAATCATCAGGTTCGGAGCGACATCTAGTAATCCTAGATCTGACTTCACGATGACCCGTGACTATTCCTATGAGAAGACATATATTTTCTATGTTTAGCTTCAGTTGTGTTCTAGTTTTTCCTCAGATTATCTTTGATTGGGTTACGATTTATTACATTACTGAACTTTTAGTTTATTCTATTGGACTTTAGAAGCCAATCGAATATTTATTTATTTATTTATTTATTCATATGTCTATGGAGTAACAATCCTTACAGACAAGCCAAACTTAAAAGTAAATTAAATCTAGAGTTTCCTTAAATCTATTTAAATTATATGACAAATCTATATCATGCTTAATTATTAAATTATTATATTCCTTCATGGACCTCAGAATAGGCTCAAAAGAAGCATATTTAGTTTTATGAAAAGGAATATTAAAAAATATTGCGGTACAAGCAACCGATTAAGCATGAGCTATACGAAAATAGGGACAATAAAATAGCCAACAAATATGCAATGGATTTAAAACATTAAAAAAAGTATTCGTTTTTACCAAAATTCAAGTTTGCATTATGCATTGGTTTGATCCAATAAAATAATATAAAATCATCCAAAATTGTCATTCTAAAAATAGAAAACAACGGGTTTGCTATATATAAAAATGCCAATAAATAACAACCGGCATTTATTAATGGCGTTGGTGATGTACGTGGTGATTTATGTGAAAAAAATGTTTCACAAATTGATTTTCGAAAATCGAGTTTTTGAAAAATGAACATTTGCTGGTAGTAATTATAATTTCGAAGTCATACTCAAAATATAGACATATTAATATATTAAAATACTTAACTTTAATTGTATAATTAACTGCAAATTGAGAGCTGAACGGAAAAAATAAACTACCATTATATGTTGACAGGTGATATCATAAACTCTTGACTATACCGTCGCTAAATACTATAATCAAAAAATAATCCGACTCGCACTTGACATTGATCGCAAACAACGCAGACGGACGCATGAATCATAGAAATGCTTGACATCGGACATTCATCCAATCAATATCTCATTCATAGTTGGACTGACGCCAGTGATCATCGATAGTTCTAAATATTTCAAATTGTTCGTATCGATTTCAAATCGTACATTTATATTTCTTGTTTCCATCTATCGTTCGTTCGCTTCGTTTTTTTAATTATAAGATCTGATATGTTGTGTTTCACATGAGTTATCTGCTGTTAACACTCATAACTAATTATTCCCCATATTTGCATACAGTAGGGACAATAAATATAGGAGCGGTAGTTCGTGTGTTGAAAAAGTATTTTCTTGATTTTCAATAATTACACTGTCCGACAGTCCATATTACACATATACGTCTGAAACTGTTGGTGAAATGGAGTTAATTGGAGTTTTAAGTATTTCATTCTCCCTCCTTTTGCTCCTTAAAAGGACTACAAAATTCCTAAGGACACATTTTTTTAATTAAATACTTTTTCGCACTCTATGATACCGGTATAAATGTGAAATTAAAGAAGAGTGTATGTAATAAAAATACTTTAAATTGCAAGATACTATCCGTAGTTGTTTAACATTAAAAACCATTTTAAGTTTTCACTCTTATAAAGTAAACTATGACTAAAGTCAATCAACTAAGGGGTAAACTTGAAGTGACACTTGAAGAAGCATGATATTTGAAGTATTTTTAAACAGATATTCTCCTCTTTAATTTGACACTAATGCCGTTATCATAGGATGCGAATAAGGATTAAATATAATTTTTGGAAAATTTTGTATTAATAACCTGTTTGTATAAACTTTATATAAGGTAATCACTTTTCTCAAATCATTCGGTAGTGTGTTGTGCGGCCGATTACCAATCAACAGCAAACAAGTGAGAGTTCCTGGAAAATCTACCAAACGTTCTCACCTCCGAGATAAGATCACGAATATCCGATGAAGAAAAACCTTGAAAGAATCGATACACATATCTCAAATTATGATAGCAATCAAGACAAACAATAGAATTTGGTATCCTATTTTTAGATATCATACCTATCAATACTCTCGCTCTCCTCTGAACAGCGTAAATTAGCTCCAGTGAAGATCTTGGAGTTGATAATATCAGAGCGAGTGAAGCATTTCTTAAATTGCTTTATAAAGCCTAGACACTTTAATGTTTTTTTTCGCGAAGTCAAATGCATGTTTTGTCCACCGATCATCACATGTCCAGAATATCAAGAGCTTCTGTTTGCTCAATATCCATATCGTTCATTGAAATCGACGATACCACTGGATAAGTGTCTCGCCTGTTGGACAACAAGGAGCTCGGGATCTGTCGTCATTAAAATCAACTCTATTCACTCGACCCCATTCAGAAATATCCAATAAATCCATCAGCATTTTGTCTTCAATATCATTAAGACTTGGTATATGATCTAACGAATAAGAATGACAGGGGTTGCGGTCACACGCGAATGAGTAGATTGGATTCGAAGGCTGACCCAATAGATCGCCACTGAATATGAGAATGAAAGAACCCAGAACAGAACCACTTCTGCAGTGATTAGATATAGAATCAATGCAGTATATATCAAAAGATGAATAGCGTCTGAGTAATTTATGTAATTCACGCCGTAGAGGCTTTATCCAAAGTGCTCCAACGCACAGAGTATCCCTACTGTGTGTATCCGCAAGCGCTACAGCATAATTACCCGGAGACTCTTCCTTCGGTGCTTCTATTATATGGCATAACTTCTTTCTTGGTAAAAGATTGAAGCCAATCGAACAGATGTGCTGATCTATGGAACTCAGTAGCGCACTTCCGCGATTTGGAGTTTTATAGTATTCACCAAGCGCTACAGCATAATTACCCGGAGACTCTTCTTTCGGTGCTTCTATTATATGGCATAACTTCTTTCTTGGTAAAAGGTTGAAGCCTATCGAACAGATGTGCTGATCTATGGAACTCAGTAGCGCACTTCCGCGATTTGGAGTTTTACACTATTCACCACATTGTTTTGCAAACAGATCAGATTTGTAATCCTAGTACTTCATGAATGAGGTATCAACAACACTGTTCGATATGTTGAGTAGATAATTTTTGTAGAATAAACTTATAGTCCAGCTGGCCTAAGTTTCTTTGATATTCTCTATATGATAGAGATTTACGCGGTTCTTTCTAAAGGCACTTTCCACAATTTCTGATTTTACAGCCAACATTTACTCGAGGTTAAGATCTTCCACAAGTATGATCCTCATACAATTTCACAATAAGGGTCTGACAATAAAAATTTGCACAGACTTTAACTTATAAAATTTTTTCGACCAACAACAAAACTTTGACCCACTGTATAAAGAAACTCAGACCAGCTGCACTATAACTTCATTCTACACTAATGACCTACTCAATATGACCTTTCAGTATTATATGGTCGCTACTCTGCTTCAAAATTGCTGTTTGAAAGAGTAATCATATAGTTGCATGACAGACACATTTTTGAAATTTAAACTAGATCCCCAATGTAACCTTGTATTCAGTTTGTTTGTATAAACAAATCATTTACTCTGTACAATAATCTAAGGGCTTTAAATTGCGTGGACCCTCAGAGGTATGAGATTCCACATTTGTTGGCTAATATTAAGATATAAATAATCAAATAGCTGCGTGACAGACTGATTATTGCAAAAAGGATAGGTCTCCAATATCGTGGAGTTGATAGCGTTGATTGTCTCCCTCTCGACAATGGTTTGCCTTCCAAGGCGTCCAAAAATTCAACGACTTCCCGAGAGAAAATAGTTTAAAGGCGTTAAATCGCTCGATCTCGATGGTCAACTAGTCCATTTCGCGAAATAATGTTTTCATCAAATGGTTTCTTCAATAAATGGATTATTTGATGCGCTGTAAGTTTTGTGGGAAAATTTGTTCTCAGTTGACATTCCAAACAATTGGGACAGGAAATAATAAAGGTTCTTAGCGATCACTGTTCTCATTTTTAAATATAAATAATAAAATCTAACGGATCCTCTTGAATCTCTCGTGGGTTACCTTCACTGCAAATGTGTCAATTTTGCACATTGGCGTATCTATTGAGCTACTAATTGGCCCCATCACTGAATAGAATGTTGCGGTAAAACTGCGATTTATTTCGAAATGATAATTTTCAAAATAATAATTTTATAAAAAAGACCATATTTAATTGACTTTGGAGTTACAAGGATGTTCAACAGAGAACAAGTCAAAGTAGAAGCCTGCTTAGACCTTAGCTCTGACCACACGCCGACAATTATTACGATACAAACCGCTTCTCTAAGCACTTGCAAACCTACATGCTACAAAGTCAATTGGCTGAAATACAAAAAAAGTTTCTAAGTTCTCACATTAGGCTAGATATCAAACTCCAATATTCTGAAGTCATTGACCAGGGACTTCTCAACCTTATGTGGGTCTATAAAAATGGCAGCAGAGGTATCCACATCAGCATCACTACGTTCTTCATCTACACCAAAATCATCCACAACAAATATTTCGTTCTTGGATATCGAAAAACTAGTGAGAGAAAAAAGACGAGGAAGGAGACTGTGACAACAAAATCGATCGCCGAGGCTTAAGGCGCTGTTCAATGAATGCAGTAGGAAACTACAAACACTTTTAAGAAACAAAAAGGAAGATGAATTCTCAAGTTTTGTTGAGCAACTAGACCATACAGCCAAATCCAATTACTCACTGTGGCGAACAGCAAAAGATTTCAAACGACCAGTGAATACCGACTATCCTATACGCAAACCAAATGGGCAAGAAGTGATTTTGAAAAAGGAGAAGTATTTGCTAACTATCTGCGTCAGGTATTCTCACCGAATCCTGCTGTCATTACTCACAACTTGCCTCCAATTCCACATCAAATCTCGTAGTCTCCGTGGAGCTTCTCATTCAAATATCTTAAAAAAGAAATTAGAGCATTAAATCCAAGAAAAGTCCCAGGACTTGACTTCGGAAATTTCTATAAAAGCCGGCGTCCCCCAAGGTAGCATCTTAGGTCCACTGTTATATGTTCTATATACCTCCGACATGCCTACTAGCAATCTGGTCCATATCTCAACGTTCGCCGATGACACCGCAATTTCAAGTGCCTTTTTCAGGAATACGTAGTTTTATTACAGAATTGGCTCCATAAATGGAGAATAAAAGTAAACGAACAAAAGTCCATACATATCACTATTACTCTGCGAAGGAACACATGTCCACCAATGAGCATTAAAGGCCTTAGTACTCTCCAGCATACTTCCATCAAATACTTGGGAATCCATCTCGACCGCAGACTCACTTGGCAAACCCACATTGATTCTAAACTTAGCCAAATAAAACTTAAATCGCAACAACTCGCATGGCTCATAAATCGTAACTCCAAACACGGACTCGACTGCAAATTGCTTATATACAAGGCTACAGTTAAACCAATATGGATGTATGACATTCAGCACTGGGGAACTGCTTCAAATTCGAACATTGATAAAATACAAAGAATACAGAACAAAATCCTGAGACAGATTACAAACGCGCCATGGTACTTAAAAAACTCAAATATACATTGCGATTTAAACATGGCAACCGTTAAGGAAGAAATTATTCTAAACTGTAGAAACCTCAACAACCTAGCTACACATCCAAATCCATTGGCAAGGGACCTAAGAAGTTATGGCGGTCATAACCGCGTAAAGAATCGAGATACTGTCGACTAAGAAACATACTTATATTCATATAAGTTATTGTAAGCTGTGGCAAGCATAATTAAAATATTTGTTAGTTATTTAAGATCTGTACACTTATTGATAGTTTCACTTTGTGAAAGATACAATAATTAAATAAAGATTGAATAAAAAAAATGTTTACATATTGCAAGAGTTGTTCTGTCTTTTATTTAAACTGAATACAATTTATAATAACGCTGTAAAATCTTAATAATTTGTGATTCGATATATCTCTCCTGGCCGAAAATTCCCCGGGAAATATTGTGTTTATTCCAGCTTTCTGGGGAAATCCAAAATTCCGGGAAATTCAAAATCTTGGTGCTACACACACACAAATACACTTTGCATACTATAAGTCGAGTTTTAATCAACTTAAAGGCACATAACTTATATTTATTTCCACGACTGTATCTCTCCTATACATATATCCAACTGGACAACCATACATAGAGCCACACGGGAAATGAAGACAAATACATAACAAACAGTCAAAAGAAGCACATAAATAACAAAAACAACAACAATATTAAAACAATTTATTGCAAATTGTTGAACAGATAAATGGTGGTGGAATCTCAAACAAAAAAATTTGCGGAACCGATATTTGTATTAGGCTTCATCCATTCCATGTCATGCCATGCCATACCATTATAAATTATAATTCCTACTCATAGCCATACATACATACACACGTACAGACATATATGACCGCAGGCTTTAATCTTTTTGTGCGATGGAAGATTTAAATCCGAAATCCGTAACCGAAAAAATAGATTTAAAAATAAATATGAACTGAACGCCACCAACATCAAATCAAAATGGAGTGAGTGGAATGAAGTGTTTTGTGCGTATTTCCATTGTCTGGGCGCTTTTGAACAGAACATGTTTTTTGTGTGAAACAATAACTATAACAATAAATAAATTAAATGCTTTGACATCGGCTTAACGAGTAGTGTAAACAAAACGCCAGAAATGCATTTAAATCAATAACAAACACAAAATAATATCAATAATTAATTTCTAGGTCGCAGTACAAGTCAATGATCAATGATGGATGGGTGCTCCTTGAGTGCACCGTCACTCATAATTGATTCCATTTGATTGAGGAACTCTTGGCATGAAACAATTCCGATGGGACATTTGATACTTTTGGTAATGACAAGCAAAACTTGTAGTTAGATGATGCCTGACAAGAGTCGTTTATGCTGAGAGTTCATCAAATCACGGGCGAAGTTCAATGTTTTTCTTTTTTTTTCATTTCATCTGCTGCGACAAATCTTAATAAGATTTGACAAACTTTATTATGCGCCATTAACGTCTATATTTGACGATTCTTTATGGCCAACACTTAGTTGGCTATAATGAGATGACAACCAATGCTCGTTTCTAAAATATACATACCTATATATATGTATGTACACAACAATACATACATACATATGTATATATTCTAGGTGATAATTATGTATGTATGTATACATTTGTATCTGTTGTATGTTGACAAATTTTATGAGTTTTGGCTTCTAGAAACTGGAAAAATTATAATACTGCTCTCCTATCGTGTGAAGTTTTTGGTTTATTGGGAAAATGTTGAAGCTCCTGTTTAGTCTAATTCGCGATAACCTGCTGTGAAATGTGATATCTTAATCGTAAAAAAAAGTAATAGTTTCGATGAGAGCTACCGGCCTATATTCAACCACAAAATTCTTCTTTTACTAATTGGACATTATTAGGTTGAGCTTCAACCGGATTATTTGTATAGTATTTTTATTTTAAGAAATTATCACTTTTGTGTGAACGAAATAGCCTGTCTCACAATGCGCGAAAGTATTAAATCGCCTGATTTTATACTTGTTGAGCCGCACACATGTCGCTCACATCCAAATATTGTAATTTAGCTGCAGATTTTATGTCGTTGTGGCAGTCAAAAAGTACAAAGCTGACCCACTTAGGCTTCAAGGGTCCCATACCGCGGGATTTTAGAACGCTCATCTCCCAATCCTTCAAAGAAAATTATGGATTAACTACACTAAACCTCTACTAGACATAGCCGATCGGATCTAGAGAAACCATCGATTCAGTATACGAGGAGAAAATTGACAGCTCCTACACAAGTAGTTCGATTCGATGCTCAGCCTCTGGCCGAAAGAAAGAATAATTTGGACAGGCAAGCTTCGCAATTCTGCACGAACCTGGTTATGTCCACCTGCTGGTCCAGCTTCAGGCTATGTATAGACCATTGTCAATGAAATGGAACTAATTTCACTCGAACTTTGACCAGGCGATAGCGTAGATTCTGCACAAATTTGGGTATGTCCACCTGCTGGTCTCCAGCTCCAGTCTCCTTTGTATGAGCTGTAGCTGGTATGAAAGTTCAGTTTGAACATAGAAGATGGTTCTTAATTTGTGCATCTCGTCAGCTTTGCAGTTCCCTGAAAGATTTTAAGACGGTGCCTTATGGCACTACTTGAAGCTCCAGAGGCAGCGGCCACGCAAACCAATCCCCGGAATGTAACTTTGTTTAGTCAACCAAATAAGGAAAATGTCGAACTGCTTAGCCATCTCCAGAAGAGATGCGTGACAGTTTTGGTCTTTTGATGAATTCAGTGTCACCGTTACCATGGATCTAATGAGAGGCAGACTATCCGAGTAGATGTTGACGCTAGTGTTCATCACAACATTCCGGTGCAACCACTCAACAACTTCTCCAATAGCCATAACATTAGCTTGGGTTAAGTTGTAGTTCCTTGTACTTCCAACTTATCTAAAAATTGGGATAACGACTTCACCCACCCAGTCATCTCTAGCTGGGACATGTATAATATTATTCTTCTCAGAGGCAGCGAGATATCCTCAATATGCCCTTGTTGGTCCTAAGGAGCACCAGTGCCTTCTTTATCGTTCGATATGAGTATGAATGCCTTCTACATCGATCGGTATAACATGAAGCCGAATTTGTAATGTTTCTGTAGCAGTTGTCTACATGGATCCATGTGGAAGCGGATCTTTACCCTTTTCTGAGGGTACAATTAATACACGTTCTTTATGCTTTTCCGCCAAACCAAGATGCCTCAAAGCAGAATCGGTTGAACCATCTATGTGTATATTTATTGGCGGACTCCCATAACTATTCCGCAGTTGTAGAGGGCAACGCTAGTTTTGTCACTCCATCCATTATATTTTTCTTAAAGAGAAGCCATCTTACTAGTATAATGCACACGGACTTCGCAATGTCAAAAAGAACCCAGCTACGATTCTTTTATTGTGGGACAATAAATCCTAGCCGAGAAAGCCTGGCAAATCTTATAAGCTTGTTTAGACCATTCAGTGGAATATCTCTAAGAACTGTGGGAAACTTCCCTCGTATGGCTACCGCTACGTCACACAGTGACATTTTCCTGGCAAATAATAAATTTTTCGTCAATTGCATTACAAAAATCTAAAGATGTAAAAATCTAAATATTGTAGAAGGAAAATTATCAAAATTTTTAAGGCAGATATTCTGAAAGTTAGTTGTGCTTTTCAACTCATTGTTGTTGAAAAGTCGGTGCGAAGCCACCTGACGAAGACTTTCACGGGCCAGACACCATGACGGGGGTAGTGCCACCATGCCATTTGTAAATAAATTTACATTGTATAAAATCTAGATGCAAAATGATCTCGAGCCAGGAGAATATCCCAGTTCAAATCAAATAGTGACTACACAGTCCAACAGTTTTTTGGAACAGAGTAGTGACCCCATAATTCTGAAAGGGCGTGTTGAGTAGACCATTTCTGCAGTCAATTTTTGGTCCAAGAGAGCATTAAACTAAGTGCAAAAACCTGTTGTAAGTCAATGTCTAAGAGAATTCTTATTGTGATAGCTAAAGGGTGATTTTTTAAAAGCTATAGGAAATTAAAAAAAAAAAAACACATAAAATTCAGAAAAATGCATGAAATCTTTATTTGAATCGATAATACGGTCCATATAATTTAATGTTTGAAGATTATTTCATGCAAATGTTGACCTTGACTGCGCCTCAAATGCTCCATCCGCTTAGTCCAATTTTGGCATACTCTTTCCAACATTTCGGCCGGTATCTCACGAATAAATGCTTCAATGTTGTCTTCCAATGCGTCAGTTGAAGCGGGCTTGTCTGTATAGACATGAGCTTTAACATAGCCCCACAAAAAATAGTCTAAAGGCGTTAAATCGCACGATCTAGGCGGCCAATTGATCGGTCCCGAACGTGAAATAAAATGTTCACCGAACTCGCCTCTCAATAAGTCCATTGTTGCGCGTGTTGTGTGGCATGTGGCACCGTCTTGTTGAAACCACATGTCATGCAAGTCCAGCTCTTGCATTTTGGGCAAAAAAAAGTTGGATATCATCTCACGGAAGCGCTCACCATTCACAGTTACGTTACGATTCGCATCATCTTTGAAGAAGTACGGTCCAATGATGCCACCAGCCCATAAACCGCACCAAACTGTGACTTTTTCTGGATGCATTGGTAGCTCTTGCAATGCTTCTGGCTGATATTCACTCCAAAATCGACAATTCTGTCTATTTACGAACCCATTGAGCCAAAAATGAGCTTCGTCGCTGAATACAATTGTTCGGTAAATGAACTTTCTTAACAGAGCACGCATTTTGATAATAAAATTCGATAATTTGCAAGCGTTGTTCATTTGCAAGACGATTCATGGTTAAATTATAGTCCAAACTGAAGATGTTTGACAGTAAAACAAAACTCGAAACGTGCGTCAGCTGTTTAAACCAGTGTTACCAAAAAGATTATAGCTACAAAATCAACCTTTATATTGTAGAATTTTATGAGGATTATTTTTGTGGAAGATCTTAACCCTCTAGATCCTCTCTTTATGGGTCATTGTGTCAACAAAAGTCCTTTCAAAAAGCACATTTAAGGTTTAAAATGTTCTACGAGAAAATTAGCCGGAAAATTTCAGTGGGGTTACCACAGACACGGAAGTTGTAAATAACTTATACAACAAAATTACTAGGGTTAAAATTCAATCATTTTCGGCAAAAAAAATTGGGTATTTTGGTAGAGCACAGTAAACAAAAAATATAAATTGAATACTTTTACCAAAATTTTCATTTTCGCGGTAGATATGGCATGACATTTTTGTTTTGTTGATTTCTCGCGATCTATCAACGGATCCGGCGGACTTTAGTGTATTAAGAACCAATGTCGCTTGTAAAATATATGTAGTCAATCGCCAAAAAGCTGCAATTGTTGAAAAAATCAAAAATTCACGGTTGCAATTACATTTATTTCAACATTCTTCCCTATTTAATCAGCAATCACATGCCAAAAAAATATTTTAGTATTCTCTATATGATTGTGAGTTTCGCGGGTTTTTCCATTTATCCTATACACCAACGTTCGTCTTCTCACTGCGAAAAAAGCGCCAGAGCCTATTCTTTAAATTCACCTAAAACCAATCGCTGAACAAACTCTGTGCAAAATGTCAAGACATTCGGACGAAAAAAAAAAAAAAAACAATTTTGTATGATTTTTGATTTTGCTAATTTTAAACTCTTTGCGAAGTTTCAAGACAATCGAACAAAAAGAAAATTGTTTGTAAAAAATTAGATTTGAGTTATATATGGTGGACGTTGCTGACTTTGATGAATCGTCATATTCTTCATCATTCTACGAGCACTCCCTATATATTGTGCACTCAAATGTATGAAGCCACGCCACTGTGCACCGTCCGCGTACGCAAAAGTGACTGGTTCACAAGCATTTGAGCAGAATACATTGTTTCACTCCGAAATTGGGTAACGTCGTCATTACCGCGCCAGAGTGGATATTATTGAGATGTTTTCTATATAATGAAGGAAAACTACAGTCATTCGATTAGCAAATCGCGTTAGCGAACACCAGTAACCGTGGTTTCTTGAACAACCATAGTTTCGAAGCAGATTAGTCCGACTCAATGTAATGATGGCTTCCAGTCTAGAATCGTAGCCAAAGTATCGACGTAGACTTTTGACTTTACAAGAGCACATGGGCTTCAATTTCATGCAATAAAAAGACAGTTATTATAATAAGGTAGCGCTATGTGGAAGCAGGCCATAAATCACATCAAGCAACAATTTTGTTTATTGACGTATCCATGTGCCTCGTCATGAATGAAGTCCGAAGTTCACAATATTTAGCACATGCGATAGAATTAGAAACACATTCTAAAATTATTTGAAACTTTCTTTTTTTTGCTTTCACAAAGTCGAATTAAGTTGCAGATCGATTGTCTGGTCGTAGTTGAGTGAGTGAGTAGGAGACGTCACGACTGCCGCATCAAGTGCGACCCGATTTTAATGGACTGAAATAAATTCGTTTTTAAGTCCATTCAAAATTGATATTTTGACTAACAAATTCGTTAAACGATATTAAAAGTGGCGATAAATTATGTTCGAATAAAAAGCAGTATTGAACAGAGTAGATGCAATGTCATAATAAAAATATTAAATTAAGTTAAAATTAATTCTAATTTCAGACGAAAGATTATCCATTAAAAATTCTGAAATTTTTAATATGATTGTCATTCCACCCGAGGATGAAATGCAGAGTAAGTTTGTTACTTTGAAATATATAAAGGGTGATTCATGGTGAGAATTGATTTATAATGTAAAAAACACACAAATTTGAAAGTGAACTTAAGTCTTTTATTATTGATTAAAAGAGCAATTTATGGCATTTAATGTTGGAAAATGATATAATATAAAAGTTGGCCGCGCCTACCTCTGAGGTAGTCTATTCGGAAGGTCCAGCTTTTGGCGACTCTTCGAGCATAGCGCCCATTGACTGAAAATAAAACGCAAATTTAAGTCGCCTGGCTTCATTTCTTGCACAAGCTGAATTTTATACGCTTGTCAGTTGCTTTTTGGTCCGATTTATGTGAAGAAAGTCTAGTTTTTCGTTTCGTCTTGGTAGTACCAACATATACCTTTTGGCATATGTTGAACTTGTCACCATTACAAGGAATCTTATATACTACATTAGACTAGTCCTCTTTTTTCCATGCTTTATATAAGGTTACTTTCTATATATGTTTGTGTGCCACAAAATTTGAAATCAATTTTTGAAAGCTTTTTTCTCAACCAATTTTGCTCAAATTTTGCAAACTTAATCATTTTCGATGACAATACAAGGAAATGGAAAAATTTGACCAATTGGACAAAGGGACGTGGCACCTCCCATACAAAGTTAAACCCTATTATTGAATATTGTCAGTTCTATGACACCTAGAGTGCTGAAATTTTGTGTAAGTGCATCTAGCATCAATGTGCATAGCTGTGCCAAAAATGGGCGGTATTGGAAAATTGGGCGTGGAACCTCCCATACGAAGTTAAAACCTATTATTGAATATTGTCAGTTCTATGACACCTAGAATGCTGAAATTTTGTGTAAGTGCATCTAGCATCAATTCGCATAGTTGTGCCAAAAATGGGCGGTATTGGAAAAGTGGGCGTGGCATCTCCCATACGAAGTTAAAACCTATTATTGAATATTGTCAGTTCTATGACACCTAGAGTGCTGAAATTTTGTGTAAGTGCATATACCATCAATGTGCATAGTTGTGCCAAAAAGGGGCGGTATTGGAAAAGTGGGCGTGGCACCTCCCATACGAAGTTAAAACCTATTATCGAATATTGTCAGTTCTATGACACCTAGAGTGCTGTAATTTTGTGTAAGTGCATCTAGCATCAATGTGCATAGTTGTGCCAAAAATGGGCGGTATTGGAAAAGTGGGCGTGGAACCTCCCATACGAAGTTAAAACCTATTATTGAATATTGTCAGTTATATGACACCTAGAGTACTGAAATTTTGTGTAAGTGCATCTAGCATCAATTCGCATAGTTGTGCCAAAAAGGGGCGGTATTGGAAAAGTGGGCGTGGCACCTCCCATACGAAGTTAAAACCTATTATTGAATATAGTCAGTTATATGACACCTAGAGTGCTGTAATTTTGTGTAAGTGCATCTAG
The DNA here is from genome assembly GCA_947397865.1 of Polietes domitor. Lineage (NCBI taxonomy): Eukaryota > Metazoa > Arthropoda > Insecta > Diptera > Muscidae > Polietes > Polietes domitor. The sequence continues at coordinate 43,724,635 of OX377621.1, forward strand.
CATCAATGTGCATAGTTTTGCCAAAAATGGGCGGTATTGGAAAAGTGGGCGTGGCACCTCCCATACGAAGTTAAAACCTATTATTGAATATTGTCAGTTCTATGACACCTAGAGTGCTGAAATTTTGTGTAAGTGCATCTACCATCAATGTGCGTAGTTCTGCCAAAAATGGGCGGTATTGGAATAGTGGGCGTACCACCTCCCATACGAAGTTAAAACATATTATCGAATAGTGTCAGTTCTATGACACGTATAGTGCTCAAATTTTGTGTAAGTGCATCTAGCATCAATGTGCGTAGTTGCGCCTAAAATGGGCGGTAATGTAAAAGTGGGCGTGGTACCTTCCATACAAACCACAAATTAAAAATCTATTATTTCTGCTCCTGATAACGGTATTTAAACAAAATTTGGTACGTCGGTTTGGTGTGCATGTTGTAAGTGCTGCTGCAAATATGGGCGGGATTGTACAAAGGGGCGTGGTACCTCCCATACAAACCACAAATTAAAAATCTATTATTTCTGCTCCTGATAACGGTATTTGAACAAAATTTGGTACGTCGGTTTGGTGTGGATTTTTTAAGTGCTGCTGCAAATATGGGCGGGATTGTACAAAGGGGCGTGGTACCTCCCATACAAACCACAAATTAAAAATCTATTATTTCTGCTCCTGATAACGGTATTTGAACAAAATTTGGTACGTCGGTTTGGTGTGCATTTTTTAAGTGCTGCTGCAAATATGAGCGGGAATGGACAAAGGGGCGTGGTACCTCCCATACAAACCACAAATTAAAAATCTATTATTTCTGCTCCTGATAACGCAGTAATTTTTCCTTCTACAAAAGATAACTAAAAAAGAATTTCTAGGCCCAATAGAATTCTGCTTGCATAAAGCATGGATTTGAATTTTTTTTTTTGATTTACTAGTTATCTTAGATTTAGTTTTGCTGAATAAATTATTTACTATACTATTTGTTTTGAGTGCTAATTGAAAATTGTCTTTGTTTCAAATGTCAGCATTTTTGAACTTTTCAGAAAATCCTTGTACATACGTCAGTGGTTTCTAGATTTTCTCCTCCTTCTCTTTGTCATTTATATGTTTTTTCATCTTAGTATGGTTTATCAGATCGTCGATGGTTTGTTTAGGGAAGTCATTTGATCGTAGAATTTTCTTGATTTTGCGTTCATTGTCTTTGTGAAATGATGAGTCACTTATATTGAATACCCTATTTATACAATTCGTCGATGTGTTGATTATTGTTCGCCTATGGTGTTTGGAATTAAAATTTATAAGTCTTCCTGATGACGTTGGCTTCTGGTACCAGTTCAATTTTAGCAGGCTTCCTTGTCTATGAATTATAGAGTTTATTGTCTTCTTCTTTTTCCATAGTGAATTGTATTTATCGATCAAATGAGTTCAGTGTTTTTAGGGAACTTCTTTCTTCCTTAGTATCCCTAATAAATCGTCTACATATTTTGTGAGAATTCTTGGTTTTGTCGTGAATTTCTCCATTGTAGCGTCCAGCAGTTCTTCCATGATAATGTCAGCGATCACAGGAGAAGCCGGGGAGCCCATGTGCATTCCTTTTCTTTGTTCATACATGTGTTTATTATATTTAAAATATCGGGTGTCCTTGATGCAGAATGTTAATATTTGTAGAAGTGAGTCCTTTGGTGTTTTGGTAAATGTCTCTATTTTCTCCCACTTTCTCTCAATAGTTTGAATGGCTAGGTTTACAGGAATACTAGGGAATAAGGACGCCACGTCAAATGAAATTAGAATCTCGTTGTCGTCAATGTGTGTGTTGTTGATTCTAGATTTAAATTCTTTTTTTAAAAAGAAACTCTGACCAGCTGGATTGTAAGTTTATTCTGGAAAAATGATCTACTCAGCATGCCCTTTCAGAATTATAGGTTAGCTATTCTATTCCAATCAAAAAGTCTTAATTTGTTGGACAGTGTAGTTACAGATCGATTTTGATTGAAATTGTTCGAAACAAAAATCCTCACTCTCTATCACATATCTTTCAAACCACTGTGCGCTTTCCTACGTAGTGTCATCATCATCGTCGTCGTCATCATCTAACCGAACTTAACCCCATTGTGTCAGCTTGTCCATTAAATATAATTAAAAGTGAAAAAAAAACTTCATTGATTACAAATTTAAATCTATTCAATTTCACCCCTTTCAAACTTTGCCCACATCAATTTTCTACTTATAAAAGCCCTTCTACAAGTGCTTACTTCTTCGTGTCTCTGTTTTGGCATCTCTTTCGCAGCTACTTTTTGGCAAGCCATCAACCAACACAATACAACACAACATAGACATAGTAACCATTCACAGCCATATAAACCAAATCATTGAGACAAGTTTGTTCTTTCATTTCGAACTTGTTCCAATTTCTGTATGTTTTTTTTCTTCTTTTGTCTAAGATTTATGAGAAAAAGTCACTTAAATTAACAAAAGTCAATTAATCTTTTTATATCGCATAAGCATAAAAGTTATAAAACCCGTTTACGACAACAATAAAGAAATTATCAAATGACCACAAGACCATCTCCAAACAGATGTCGGAGAAAGAAAAGAAAGAAAGACTGTCTGTCTGCCTGTCGGCCGGCCGGCCGTCCAGGCGGACGGACAAACAGACCGACATACAGACAAATTAGCGAAAAGAAACAGTAGAAGACGCAATGAAATGAAATGAAACGAAATAGGAACGACTAAAAAGCCATACTCAAATGACTTAAATCACATCAAACAACAGTTGTCCGACTAAATTAGAATACGATTTGCATGAATTAAAACGTAATCATAAAAGGTTCGCAGAGACAAAGCGTCGCTTGCTTGTATTTCAGGATTATGCAAAAATCATCCCAGAAGTCTACAATCTTCAGAGTGGCTCGCTCGCTGGCTCGCTCGCATCCGAAGAAGAATAAAAGAAGCACCAGCAAAACTATACCAGTTTTTGTAGCCACCCAACAACAGAAGAAGATTTGGAAACAATAAAAAGAAATGATGCGAATGACTACCTGTTGAAACCATAATTAGCAAATTTAGAGGGTTTCTTTTTTGTGTGTGGTGTTTTCTGTTGTTGCTGCTGTTACTGTCTTGCGAGTCATCAAGTGACAAATTACAGTCGGGGACAAAAGTTACGCGACCTCAACGAAGGTTAGTTGTGAAGGGGATGCACATATCCAATGAAGCATCTCATTCTCATAGGAAATGAGAAAACACAGCAACTCTTGAGAGTCATCTTGTGACAAACTACAATTGGGAGCAAAAGTTAGAAGGTTATATCCTGCAAAATATTCCTCCAGCAACATATTTGCTTCAATCATACGATACGATTTTTATATAAGTAGGCCAAGAATTGTTGGGAAACAATTCAAGAATTTGTATTCGTGTTTAGAAAAACACTTTTGAGGTACCACATATTCAAATCCCACATTTCCTAAAAGGGAGGAATAAATCCCATAAATGTGATTTTTTTAGAAAGATTCAAATTATTGATATATTTTGATCAGCGATCACAAATAAATTATTATACAGGCTTTTCCAACAAGAGGTGTTATTTTGAATCACCCGGTATTTCGGTGGCTGTCACTTTTGAAGCTTTTATTCTTTGACATTTGACAAGTAGACGCTTCAACATCGCATTGAAATTATTAAAATTCATGAATGAAAATGATCCGGAATTCCATCGAAAAACCATCTTGACTGATGAGGCCCATTTCCACCTCGGTGGCTACTTCAACAAGCAAACTTGTCACATCTGGGGCTCGGAAAATCCAAGACTTATTGTTGAGAAGTCTCTTCCTCCTCATCGTGTGACTGTTTGGTGTGGTTTATGGTCCGGCGGAGTCATTGGACCTTACTTTTTCGAAAAAGAGGTTGGATCAACAGTTACTGTGAATGGATTGCGCTAACGAGAGATGATTAATGATTTTTTATGGTCGGAGTTGGATGGTATTGATCTGGACAAAGTTTACTTTCAACAAGACGGCGCTACGTGTCATACAAGCAACGAAGCCATTGCTCTTTTACGGGAAAAGTTTCCGGACCGTGTTATCTCTTGAAGAGGTGATCACAATTGGTCACCGAGATCTTGTGATTTAACACCTTGCGACTTCTTCCTTTGGGGCCACATGAAAGATAAGATCTACGCCAACAGCCCAGCGTCGATTCAAGACCTCAAAGATAGAATTCGTGAGGCTATCGAGGACATAGGGCAGCCACTTTGCGATGTGGATATCGAAAGTTTCATGAAAAGGATATGGTTGATGTTGTTTTTCATTATGAACGGCATACCTTCCTCTTTATTATGAAATAAACATCCGATCATTTATCTCAAAAAATGAAATTTTTCTTTGAATACCAAAATAACACCTCTTGTTGGAAAACCCACATAACAGCTATGTCCGTGGATAATTCACTCTTTTACTTTTGTAATAAGTGCTCTACGCTTTTCTATGGTATAACAAATTTTTCTGAATAAGAAGTCGAAATATAAAAAAGTAAGGAAGGTTAAAGTCGGACGTTGCCGACTATATGATACCCTACACTTACTCATTATACCCTATGGTGTACGATATAAAAAGATCATTACATTTGAACCGGGTGATATACGATGCAGCTATAAGAGGAGAATATACTACAAATTCCAAAATTCTATACGTATTTGTAAGAAAATTTGAACACAAACTTTGAATTGGAGCTATATACAAATCTGAACCAAATCTGAATATTAGACGCTTTCCCAAATTTTATGGAGTGTTAAATATGTGGTTAAATATGTGGAAAGAATCAAATCGGGGGCTATATATAATCTGAACCGATGTGACCCACTTTCGCTATAGTAATTTCTATTTGAAACATTAGCTGATGTGCCGAATAAGAAGAAAATCTGTACAAAAAATGCTATGTCTAGAGCGGAAATAATCAATTCAGTAACGAAATTTTGAATGGAGATATATATGTTTTAAGTTGAAATGTAAGTTGTTTGCCAAATCTGTGAAAGTTTGTGGTTTCTAGAGCAGAAAGAGTCAAATCGGAGGAGACATTTGTATGGGAGCTATATAAAAATCTGAACCGATCTATCCTATTTCTTTCTACCAGAGCTGCTTTTAGTTGAAATATAAGCTGTTTTGCTATATTTGAAGAAAATCTGTCGAAGTTTGTGGTTTGTAGAGCGAAAAGAGTCAAATCGGAGGAGATATTTGTATGGGAGCTATATATAAATCTGAACCGATCTATCCTATTTTTATCAGAGCTGTTTCTAGTTGAAATATACGGCGTTTTGCTAAATTGGAGGAAAATATGTTGAAATATGTGGTTTCTAGAGCGGAAAAAGTAAAATCGGAAGCAAAATTTGTATGGGAGCTATATCTAAATCTGAACCGATTTGCTTCAAATTAAATAGCGTTCGTCCTTATCCCCTAAAACTTCATTGTGCAAAGTTTCATTTAGTTCTAACAACATTTGCGACCTGGACTTTGATTACAATAATAGATGGTAAATCGACTCAAAAAGTGATTCTCAGTCGATCGGTATAATAAACGATGGGTCTATCTCGTTTCCTTTTGGGTGTTACAAACAAAAGCACAAAGACATTATACCCTGTGGTGTAGGGTATAAAAAGTATATAGACATTTTCTAATATGTGCCTTGCCATTTGAGAATTTTTGCAATTGGAAATTTATTGTATTGAAATAGTGCCAATGTGGGAAATTGAAATTTCGAGTTCTTTCGATTTAGTACCACTGTGCAATGTCAATCAGCGTGATCTAGATGGTAAGTTCTTAGAATCAAAACCGGAAATATTGATTATCAAGAAATGACTCATACAACAATTGAATATTTTCTTAGACTGTATGGAATGTGGTAAAGTCTTGTTGAAATCACATATAGCCACATAAATCACATAAAGTGATCCACAACGTATCAAGAGTTATCATTCACCAAAAGTGTTACTGATTATGCCATGATAGTTCTCGCTGTCATGACTTGACAGTCATGTCGCTTGTATAAGTTGGCGTGTAATTTTGAAATTTAAGACCTTTATTTACAGCAATGGTGTCTTCGGTGACCCCAACTAAAATTTCCCTACATTTTTTCGTAGAACATGTTAATCCTTACATGTCGTTTTTGAAAGGACTTTTTCTCGGGTCTAATTGACCCCTTAATGGAGGAGCTAGAGGGTTAAGATCTTCCACAAAAATGATCCTCATACAATTCCATGTTCTGACAATAAGAATTCTCTCAGACATTGACGTACAACACTTTTCTTACTAAATATATTGTTCTCTTCGACCAAAAAATGAAAACTTTGACCCACTGTAAAAAGAAACTCAGACCAGCTGGACTATAAGTTTATTCTGCACAAATTGTCTACTCAACATACCCTTTCGCCATTCTGTTCCACTCAAAAAGTCTTAATTTGTTGGACAGTGTTATTAATACTACAGACTATCAGTAAAATTAAGTAGTGTTAATTTATTTAATACCAGTTTAATTTAATATTAATTTGCGTCATATATTAATTCATACTAAATAAATATTTTGTTACGCTTTCCTATTGTCAGTTCTACCGAAAACAAAATGATTTGCTTTAGTTATACATCACTCACAACAGAGGATAGCTGAGATGATTAGAGTTCCGTAGTAGCAACCAGGAGGTCCGCTGTTTTTTTTAACAGAAATGGAACTAATGAAAAGGTGGTTGCTTTGCAGCTACTTTAAAATATCTTTTAAATCTTTCAAAGGACATCCCTCCTATGACAACTCCATGTTAAATTCATTGGTGAAGATCGCAATTTTTACTATATCCGAATCACAAGCATCTTTTTAACTTCTTCAGGTGTTCTCATTTTGCCGGGAAGTTAGTAAAAAATCTAAAATCTAACGAATGCAGTTAAGCCTGAGATAAATAAACGTTTCACACCTGGATATATGTCCCAAGTTCCCATAAAGATGACATGGAACGGCAGGCCTATAAAACTCTCGCATTGAACATTCTTTGATTATTGTTAGTAGCATTGCACTAACTCACATAGTATCGCTTAACACTGGAGTGACTCGTGCGTGTCCCATTCAAAATTGTGCCTTAATATAATACTCGATGATTCCCTGAAGATACACGACAACGTTTATTCCGCTTAATGTAATTCCTTCGTCAGACATCAAAATAAAATGGGATAAACAATATTTTGTGAACATGGAGTCATTGAAGAGCAATTTAAATAACACAGACTATGTATTTGTTTAAAGAATGTTTTATTATATTAATTTTCTTTTTTTATAGAAATAATAACAAAAAACAGTTATTCATAATTTCACTAAAGATCACATTGTTAGAAAATTTGCATAAAAATTCTCATCGAATTCCATTTAAATCACAGTTGATTAACGGTGACGACGGATGACACGGCGACGTTGGGTCTTGTAACGGTAACCATCAGCATCAGAGAAGGAATGGCCGGGAGAGGAAGCACCAACATCGTAAGATTCGACTGGAGCAGCGTAGGAAGCAGCTGGGGCAGAGTAAGCTGGAGCTGGGGCAGCATAAGATGAAATAGCGTTGGAAGCTACAGGTGGCAAGTATTCAGCAGAGACATTGCGACGATGACGACGGGCAACCTTGACAACGCGACGACGTTGGGTCTTGTAACGGTAACCATCATCCTGAGAGAATGAGTGAGCGGGAGCTGAAGCAGCAACTTCGAAAGATTCGATAGCAGGAGCTGGGGCAGCGTATGATGGAGCTGGTTCGGAGTAGGAAGCTACAGGGGGCAAGTATTCGGAAGACACCTGGCGACGATGACGACGGGCAGTCTTGAAGACGCGACGACGTTGGGTCTTGTAACGGTAACCATCATCTTGAGAGAAGGAGTGAGCGGGAGCTGAAGCAGCAACTTCGAAAGATTCGATAGCAGGAGCTGGGGCAGCGTATGATGGAGCGGGTTCGGAGTAGGAAGCTACTGGGGGCAAGTATTCCGAAGACACCTGGCGACGATGACGACGGGCAGTCTTGAAGACGCGACGACGTTGGGTCTTGTAACGGTAACCATCATCTTGAGAGAAGGAGTGAGCGGGAGCTGAAGCAGCAACTTCGAAAGATTCGATAGCAGGAGCTGGGGCGGCGTATGAAGGAGCGGGTTCAGAGTAGGAAGCTACAGGGGGCAAGTATTCAGAAGACACTTGGCGACGATGACGACGAGCGGTCTTGAAGACGCGACGACGTTGGGTCTTGTAACGGTAACCATCATCTTGAGAGAAGGAGTGAGCGGGAGCTGAAGCAGCAACTTCGAAAGATTCGATAGCAGGAGCTGGGGCGGCGTATGATGGAGCGGGTTCAGAGTAGGAAGCTACTGGGGGCAAGTATTCGGAAGACACCTGGCGACGATGACGACGAGCAGTCTTGAAGACGCGACGACGTTGGGTCTTGTAACGGTAACCATCATCAGCAGAGAAGGAGTGAGCGGGAGCGGATCCAGCAGCTTCGAAAGATTCGATAGCAGGAGCTGGGGCGGCGTATGAAGGAGCTGGTTCGGAGTATGAAGCTACTGGGGGCAAGTATTCCGAAGACACCTGACGACGATGACGACGGGCAACCTTGACAACGCGACGACGTTGGGTCTTGTAACGGTAACCATCATCAGCAGAGAAGGAATGAGCGGGAGCCGAAGCAGCAGTTTCGAATGAGGCAACTGGGGCAGAATAGGCAGCCACAGGAGCAACAGCAGCAGTGGCTGGAGGAGCAGAGTATGAACCTACACCAAAGCCAGCACCACCATCCTCAAATCCAGCATGATGAGGTGGCAAATAATCGTTGCTGATTTGAGCGGCGGCAACAGCCACCAAGGCTAAAACAATGAAAAGTTTCTGCAAAAACACAAGATTTAATTAATGATACCGGTCGAATAGATCGATGCAATTGAAATCTATGGTCGAAATTTAATACTAACCATGTTTAGAACAGTTATCTCTTGACGGCTAAAGAGTCCAAAAGATAATGATGTCGTGTTTATCACAGCTGCACCTTTTTATACAAAAAATAACAAAATTATTCAGTATGAGCTGTGTAGTTAATTGTCGTTAGAATTATACTTAAAATCGGTGAACGATTTGGCAAATTCAATAGCATGCAGTCAACGGTTTACGGTTTGAAAAGCCGGCCTGACTAGTAGTACTTGTCGTTAACTCCCCCTGCATTCGGTTTGGCCTTTCACCAAATATCGTTGGTGTATTGTATCTATGCATTATCGTATCCGAAATAATTAATAATTAATTGTAGTCCCTGTATTGTTAGCTGAGGATGACGTTAGATTTATTGTACTTGTCTTTGACACGGCACGAGCTTAACCAACCAGTTGACTTTCTTTTTTGTTCTCTCGTCTGCATTCTAGTAACTTAATTTCAATTAGCCAAACATGATTAATGGACAACCATTAAAACGTACAACAGTCAGATATTGTTTGTAGACAAATGGGCGGCGCTATTGGGACGCGTGCGACTCAAACACTGAGTAAGCTTCCGTTTTCGACAGTTCTGCATTTCTTTCTTCTGAATGTCAGCACGATGCGATGGCGTAGGCGATGTAACAGATATCAATGCGCTTGAGTTTAAAGAATTTTTGGAATTTTGAACTTTCGACGGAAAGATATTTGTTGGTGGATTATGGTACGCAAACCCATGATTGAAGTGTATATATATATATTTTTGTGTAATAAACAATAATGTTGACACTAACTAGATTTATAACAACAAATTTGCAAATATCGTCGTAAATAAGTCCCCGAGACCAGATGGCATTTCATCACTTGTACTTTGTAAGTGATCTTCGGTGCTAGCCCGTCCAATTCGTAACCTTTTCTACCTTTCAACCTCCAGCCCATCCAATAGTGTATTGCAAGATCAGCTAAACAGTTATCGACATAAAAGTCTTTAAGAAGAGTTTTGGACCCAAGCGGCAGGGTTGACATATGTTCTACGGCAAGTTGTTGTATGCACTTGGTTGGTAAGTATGATGCTGATCTAATTCCATAGGTGACAGTGTTTAATGCGAAATACTGTAAATCCTGGCTTGATTTTGCTCTCCACACTATGAAGTGATATTTATGATCTTCCGCGCCATGTAGGATTTTCCTATACATTTTTTTCGATATCAGATGTGAATACAAATTTTGGACACCGAAAACGTAGTTGTATGGAGAAAAGTTTAATTTGTATTTTTCGATCTATATACATCAGGACATTAAGTTCCAAACTCGTTGATGTTTTAGATGATGCGTCAAAAACAAGTCTCAGTTTTGCTGAAGGTTGAAGAAATTGATTTTCTTTAATTCTTGTCATATGTCCACGAAATTGTATTGTGCCTTTAGGTTGATGCCTAAGACCAACCTTTAGTCTTTCCTGCCAAAATCTTTCAATATTTTGTTGCAAATTGGGTTTTTCTCAATTGCGCTCCTTCCTTTCGCTACCTTATAATTTTTTGGAAATAGGTTCACAAATAGAAGAGATTTTAACTGTGGACACGAGGACAAGAAATATGTATTGGCAAGGCAAGCGTTGCATTTTTGCTCCCGTGTTTTAAGAGTGCATATTTAGGTAGATGTCTGCCTGTCCTTTTGACCTACTGCTTCTAATGGCTGGAACCTGAACCCCAGGAATTTGGGAAATGGTGCAATTTTGGCAATTCAAGTGGAATTACTAGAATTGGCAACACTGGATATGAGTCCCCTTAGCTGCAGCTGAAGGGTTCTCGCAAGTGATCTTGCTTTTCTGAATAGCTGACAATGGTTTTTTGTGTACCATTTCAAAGAACATGTCATAAAAATTTGTACATTGTATATAGTTCCCGTCAAACTTGGGAAGTGCCATCTTTGGTGAATGCTCTACACATGCCAATTCAGTCTTGTCTTGCCTGTATAATTAAAATTTTGTTTTGAATTTCATTATGTATGGCAAAATATTGACATGTGTTATAATCAATATTCATACAGAGAAGTGCATTGTGTAGTTGTTGCCAGGACTTAAAGTGAATCTGAATGTTGCTGAGTTTGATCTCTATACTTTTGTTTGCCAATTGATCATTGTACAGAACTTCTTTGTCTTTATTGAATTGATAGCCTGTTCGATGTCGCCCATAGTTGTAATGTACAGCTTCCCAATGGAGGAGTGGAAGTTTTTGACAATGTCTGGATGATCGTCATTTGCAGTGCGATATCTCCGAACTGTCAGCTCTTCAGACTTCTTCTGATAGAAGTCCAGAGTCCTGCGATCCAATGGTACATTCTTAATGTTAGCGATTGTCTTTTGAAGTGCTTTCGCAATGTTCTCCTTTGTGATAAGAAGTTCGTGTAAGAAAACCATTTCCGTTGAGTCGAATTTGAATGAGGGACTGAAACTACTAAGTAGATAAGATCACGTCGGGCTCACCAAAGTTTTTTCCTATACCGTGCAGTCAAACGGTCCTCCCGGTTTAACCAATTAAAGATAGCGATCACGAGCTGATTTGAAACTAACTTTTATTTACCACAACCACAGATTTATTTATATTCTAATTTACCGCTAGTATTTTATGTTAATTTGAATGCAAAGTAAATTGCTAGTTAACATATAAATTACAAGATTCTTTAATGTCATCCATTCATTTATTCATATGTATTCCATTGATAATAAGGAGAAAATGTCTGGAGACAACATAACATTCCCCGACAGCCATTTCGTTTTTGTTGACAGACTTCAATAAAAGGATGGTAAACGAGTTTTTCCACAATGAGGGCAACTATCCTATGCTCATTGACTCGTTAAAGATTTTCATGGCGAGTACGATTAAAAGCATTTCTAGACAAGCTAATGAAGTGCCGGGACTTAAAAGAGGATAATTTTGACTCATTGCCATATATGCTACAATATATCCAATTCCATTGATAACATACAGTGTGTACCAATTTATATCAGGCACAATTCAAAGTCATAGCTACACCAAATATACAAAATATATAAATATACTCATATTTATATATTTTATATTATTTAAATTTATATATAGAAAATAGAAAAAATGAATTTTATTTTTTGTTTTCAACATTTATTAGGTAAATTTCCATTATGATAGGAAACTATCACAAAAAATTTGACTAAACAATTCATTTAAATGTCTTGAATTTAGATTCGAAATGTACTCCAATGATTCAACGGTCTAGTGACGGTGACGACGGAGGACACGGCGACGGTGGGTCTTGTAACGGTAACCATCATCAGCAGAGAAGGAGTGAGCGGGAGCGGAAGCAGCAACATCGTAAGATTCGAAGGCAGCAGCTGGAGCGGCATAAGAAGCAGCTGGGGCGGAGTATGAAGCCACTGGAGCTGGAGCAGAATAGGAAGCAACTGGTGCTGGAGCAGAATAGGAAGCGACTGGAGCAGAAGCTGCTGGGGGCAAGTATTCGGAAGACACTTGACGACGATGACGACGGGCAACCTTGACAACACGACGACGTTGGGTCTTGTAACGGTAACCATCATCAGCAGAGAAGGAGTGAGCGGGAGCTGAAGCAGCAACTTCGAAAGATTCGATAGCAGGAGCTGGGGCGGCGTATGAAGGAGCGGGTTCAGAGTAGGAAGCTACAGGGGGCAAGTATTCGGAAGACACTTGGCGACGATGACGACGAGCAACCTTGACAACACGACGACGTTGGGTCTTGTAACGGTAACCATCATCTTGAGAGAAGGAGTGAGCGGGAGCTGAAGCAGCAACTTCGAAAGATTCGATAGCAGGAGCTGGGGCGGCGTATGAAGGAGCGGGTTCAGAGTAGGAAGCTACTGGGGGCAAGTATTCGGAAGACACCTGGCGACGATGACGACGAGCAGTCTTGAAGACGCGACGACGTTGGGTCTTGTAACGGTAACCATCATCAGCAGAGAAGGAGTGAGCGGGAGCTGAAGCAGCAACTTCGAAAGATTCGATAGCAGGAGCTGGGGCGGCGTATGAAGGAGCGGGTTCAGAGTAGGAAGCTACAGGGGGCAAGTATTCGGAAGACACCTGGCGACGATGACGACGAGCAGTCTTGAAGACGCGACGACGTTGGGTCTTGTAACGGTAACCATCATCTTGAGAGAATGAGTGAGCGGGAGCTGAAGCAGCAACTTCGAAAGATTCGATAGCAGGAGCTGGGGCAGCGTATGAGGGAGCTGGTTCGGAGTAGGAAGCTACTGGGGGCAAGTATTCCGAAGACACCTGGCGACGATGACGACGGGCAGTTCTGAAGACGCGACGACGTTGAGTCTTGTAACGGTAACCATCAGCATCTGAGAAAGAGTGAGCTGGAGCAGAGGCACCAACATCGTAGGATTCGATCGAAGAAGTTGGAGCGGCATAGATTACTTCAGGGGCTGGAGCAGAAGCAGCAACAGCGCCACCAACATTTGGTGGCAAGTATTCGTTGCTGAGTTGAGCAGCGGCCGCAGCCACCAAAGCGAAAACAATAAGGAGTTTCTGCAAACAAAGAAATATAATTGTAATCGAATGGTTCGATAATAGTCCGTGAAGAAGCTCTTTAATACAATACTAACCATGTTCGGTGACAGTTGTCTCCAAGGTAATGATACTTTCCTAATGCCAAATTCACCTATTTATACAAAATATATTCATTAACTAGGCGATTGTTGTCGGTGAAAGATATCTGCAAATCTAAGAATAACGTGCTATAGAACAATTCTTGAAAACTGTCGAAAACATGCAGCAAAAAGTTTGATAACCCTGCCTGACTAGTACATTACGAAGACATCCCATTTATTGTGTTTGCCTTTCACTTATTTCCGAATATCAGTACAGTTGGATGTTTGCATACAATTAATTTTCAAGCATCTCTATCAGCATGCCGAAGAATGCATTTATATGTCGCCGCTAACGAAGAACAAGTACGGAAATTATTATAGCTTTCTCTGATTCGGCACGAGCTGCAAATACCAGTTCCCTTTCCATTTCAATAGTTTCTACTGCTTTCTGGTAATTCAATTTCACTTGGCCATTTGGCCGAACGCATCATCAGTCAAAATGTGAAATCTAACGTTGTCACACACTGTTGACGGACGGCTGCTGCGTGAAATCTTTACCGAGCCGAGCGAGTGTTATTCCTGCGAAACAGGCTGACATCCTGTGGTTGTTTTTTAAGATAATAGAAAATATTAGTACAAGGGAATTCGTATGGTATGATGTTGTGAGCTAGTCAGGAGACGCTTTAGGAATTTGGTTAGCAATTAAGGAATAGTTACAATCAAGGGAATTAATAGGTATCTCGTTTAAAAATTTTTGAATGTAGTTTGTCTAACATATCATTACAATTTTGCTATATCTTTCCAAATAACAAAGGGTTAATAAAAAAAATTTGAATTTTTTTCTTTTCAATTTATTGTAATTATTTTTAAAATTCTGTATTTTGTGAAAGAAACATCCGAATTAGTTCAATGGGATCTCAACTTATACACTACAATTGGTAGTTTTTATTTAGTAGTTTGGGTATTGTCGGCAAATTTTTAGGATAAAATCTTAATTGAAAATTAGCAAAATTTGGTAGAATTTATCTTTACTATTTTTCGTATCAAGAACAAGTCATTCCTGAAGAAAATCCATAGAAAAAAGTTTATTCATATTTAATTTTTGTGGAGAATAGTTCCACTTTTTTGCTGTATTTTGAGATAGAAACATCCCAATTAGTTCAATAGGCCCTCAATTTCCAGATAATCCAAATATTTTTTAAATTAGCACAATAGTTTGGGAATAGTCGTCAAAAAGTTATTAAAAAATTTTAAGTTATAAAAATGTCACCATGTCATTTGTAAATAAATTTGCGTTCTATTAAATATAGACAGGACAATATCCCAGTTCAAATCAAATATTGATTACAGACCAAAAAAATACAAACGAAAAAAACTAAAACAAATGAGCGTTGTCACGGCAGAAGTATTGCTGGGTATAACTATACCTGCATATACACATACTTACATATGCAACTCGATGAGATGCTTGTAAGATGGCATGTGTGTTTTATTACATGGTGCGATTTTTTAAACGCAAATTCGGCAAGTGATTTGTGCTTCTCGTTCGTTTGTGAGAATCATCTCCTTATAGAGGCCGGGTTCAATAGGGTCCCAATTTCCCCATTATTGTGTGTGCTGCCAAATAGTTTTTAAATTGGTAGTTTTTATTTAGTAGTTTGGGTATATTCAGCAAACTGTTAGGATAAAATCTTAATTAAAAATTGAAAATTAGCAGAATTTAAAAATTGGCAGAATTTATCTTTACTATTTTTCGTATAGGCTGTCTCAAGAACAAGTCATTCCTGAAGAAAATCCAGAGAATATTAATTATTCATATTTAACTTTTGTCGAGGATAGGTCCACTATTTTTGCTGTATTTTGAGATAGAAACATCCCAATTAGTTCAATAGGCCCTAAATTTCCAGATAATCCAAATAGTTTTTAAATCAGCACAATAGTTTGGGAATAGTCGACAAAAAGTTATTAAAAATTTTTGAGTTATAAAAAAAAATTAAGAAAAAATTGGTAATTTTTTCTCTTAACCACTTTTCATATAACCTGCATCAAAAACAAGTCATATCTGATTATTATAACCGTTATAGTCTACCAACTGAGTGTGCCTCATACAAATAACGAAAATTACTATTGGCAAATTTGCGAGATATTCTCATTTAATAGGCCATAACTTCTACATTTATTAGGTTAGGCAATGAGATCACTGACAACAAGTGGAGCTAAGAAAGGGGTTTCAACTCTGCAGGGCAGCATCTAAATCAACAGTATTACTATTGGGAGAGGAATTGTATCCACTCGACTTTGTGGTAGTGCTATTTCCACATAAGGATATACCGCCCAAGAATATTTCTTCATAGAATATTTTTCTCGAAGGATCTTAATGGAATTACTACAACAAAGTATGCAGATCCAAACCGCACAAAAGTTTTATATACTCGTTTATTTATTTATGAATTGATTTGATCGTCGGAGGAAATTTTATCAATTCGACAATGAAACCAAACAAGTGAAGACTTTCCATCGATAAACACTGACGGCTGATATTATTTACAAGAATCTCTGTGATATGATTAATACCAATAGTGATACATCTTAAAAACTTATATTATTAAAAAATAATTTTTGTTAAACTTAAAAGTAAAATAAATATAAAAAACTAAAAAAACCTGTAATTTTCTATGTTTCTTGTTGGAGCGGCGAGGTCACCACTGCTTTCTGAATTATGGAGAAGTGTTGGTAGGTCATGTCATAAATTTGTCGCACACAATTTTATGGCTGGAGAAAAAGAATCATAGCAATAGTGCTACATCTTAAAAACTTATATTATTAAAAAATAATTTTTGTTAAACTTAAAAATAAAATAAATGTAAAGAAACTAAAAAAAGTCTGTAATTTTCTATGTTTTCTTGTTGGAGCGGCGAGGTCACCACTACTTTCTGAATTATGGAGAAGTGTTGGTAGGTCATGTCATACATTTGTCGCACACAATTTTATGGCTGGAGAGAAAGAATCATATGTGCATGCAAGCATTAGAGATCATGGATACTTCGAGAAGTAATGAGGGAATGGCTGATGCAGTTCAATAGTACCCAGCATCGATTTTTGTGTGAAGCAGCATCTCATCCAATTAAACTTAGCTAATGTAAACATTGGTTTATTTGAGGCGTATCTAAAAAAATCACTGTATTCCTTGAAAATAAAATAAAATTTAAGTAAATAAAAAATTAAATTAAGTAGAAAAATCGCGACTTTATAAGCAGAGTATATAAAATTGAGATTTTTTCTCATAGAGATCTATGTATGTAGGGAATGTGATATCGTTCATATGTCCACCGCACACTGGTTCATAATTTTTGAGTTCTCTAAAAAATTGAAATTAGACAAGGACCCGAGGATCGGGCAAACGGATATATTTTAGAAATTAGGCTAAAGTTGACTACTTTTCGTGTACTGCGATTTTAAATTAAAGTAATATTTTTATTTTTTGTGTTTATGTTTTCGACATATTTTTACGCATTTGTTCATAATGCGCAGAACAATTTTTCTCAGCCTAGGAGTTCTTTGGCATTCATTCGAATTGTTTGCTTATTTAGCTTTTGGTACATTTACTTAATATCACTGTCCAACAACATTTTTGGAACAGAGAAGCACCCCTATAATTCTAAAAGGGATTTTTTTAATAGACTTATAGTCCAGCTGAAAATTTCATTGTTTGATCGAAGGGAGCATTGAACTAAGTGAATGAAATGTTGTAAGTTAATGTCTGAGAAAATTGTTCTTTTGTAACGTGATGAATTTCTCCACAGAAAATCTCCGTATGTACTGTTTCGGTCCACTGTTCAAACACAGGGACTTCGGTCCTCTGTTCAAACACAGGAACTTCGCTTCACTGTTCAACCAGTAATTATATTAGTAGTTTACAAAACTAGTTCGAGTCAACCCGAGCCTGAAGTAGTCGATTATTACCGAACCTGAAGTAACCGATTATTACCGAACCTAAAGTAGTCGATTATTACCGAGCCTGAAGTAGTCGAGCCTATTGCCGCGTGTCCACAACGATCAGCTTGACATTTCAGACACATAAATTGTACCACAAGGACTTCGGTCCACTGTTCAAACACAGGAACTTCGTTTCACTGTTCAAACTCAGGGACTTCGGTCCACTGTTCAAACACAGGGACTTCGGTCCACTGTTCAAACACAGGAACTTCGGTTCACTGTTCAAACACAGGAACTTCGATCCACTGTTCAACACAGGGACTTCGGTTCGCTGTTCCAACACAGGGACTTCGGTCCGATGTTCCAACGCAGGGACTTCGATCCGATGTTCCAACGCAGGGACTTCGGTCCGATGTTCCAACGCAGGGACTTCGGTCCGCTGTTCAAACACAGTGACTTCGGTCCACTGTTCAAACACAGGGACTTCGGTCCACTGTTCAAATACAGGGACTTCGGTCCGCTGTTCAAATACAGGGACTTCGGTCCGCTGTTCAAATACAGGGACTTCGGTCCGCTGTTCAAACACAGGGTCTTCGGTCCACTGTTCAATCAGTAGTTAGATTAGTAGAATGTAAACAGATATTTAGTTTGTAATGAAGAACGAGTCAACCCGAAGCCGATTATTAACGAACCTGAACCAGCCGACTTTACTACCGAACCTGACAACCCGAGTCTACGGCCGAAGTAGCCACGTTTACTACCGAAACCCGATTCTATCTTCATCAAACGCCGAATCTACATTAGCCTGTACTGCTACCGAATCAGAATCTACTACTACAAATCCCACGTTTCCGATATTCTGCCGCTGTCGAATCACTTTCAATGAAATATATTTATTAATATTTGCATTTTCACAAGTAGATTTATAATCTACTTGTGAACAAGTTTTACATAGTTTTACATCAATAAAGAACCGAATTGTATTATTGCCCGAGGAAAGGATAACTACTTGTGTTATTATTTCGTAAGGTTTGTGGGTCCTCATGATGACCCTGGATGTGATTGAGCTTACCTCAGCGTTACAATTTTCCGAACTATATTGTGGAATTTTATGGGGTTCATTTTTGTGGAAGATCTTAACCTTTATTTATGGGTCAATTTTACCATTTCTTCGGAAAACGGAAATTTAAGAATTAAAATGTTCTACGAACAAATTTCTCGGAAAATTTTAGAGGGTCATTTAGAGGTCACCGAAAACACCAAAGTTGTAAATAATGCTCTGCCCGCTTAAATAGCAAATTTACACACCTGCTTATACAACAAAATTACTAGGATTAAAATTGATTAAAATGTTTTTTTGAAGACCGATTTTTTTCGAAAACACAGTAAACAAAAAAAACCAACTGGATATTTTTATTTTCGCGGGAGATATGGCGAAAATGATTTGCATGAATGAAATTGTTGTTTTATAGTTCTCTCGCGCCGGATCCGTTGGATGGCTAATTGTAAGTCGCAAAAAAAAAACTGAAATTTTTGCAAAAATGCAAAATTAACGGTTGCAATTGCATTTATTTCAAATTTCTTTATCTGAGTTTCTGCAAAAAGTCTGTCACAAATTTTCCGTATGTTGATATTCTTTATATGATAAAAAGTTACGCGGGTTGTTTCTAAAGATACTTTTTACAATTTTTGACATTACAACTTTTATCTATATTTCACTGTTCCTCCCACATTTTTAGAGATTTTAAACTTAAATTCGTTTTATTAGAAATTTTATCTTAGCTTTATTATGACACCAAATAAAATTTATTTTTAATAAATATTTAAAAAATACCATTTTTGAAAAAAAAAAATGAAAGCCTTTGCAGAATAAAATATAAACTTGTGTAAAGGAAATTGCACCCTCGGAAGATAGTATACAAAAGTCAGATTTTCAGTTCCAAAACCCGAATTGCTAATGTTTTCTCACTAAGTTCTGAAAATTAAGTACGCAGCTATTACTTCGATTTGTCTGGAAAAGTATGAGCTCTGATTGACAAGAAATTTAGCTTGAGGATAAGGGAAATTTATACATCTCTTGAACTGCTTACTTACTATTTAGATGTTAATGCGTAAAAATACAAGTTATTTAATTTTGGCCGATGGCTTTTGATTCTGAACCACTGGTCGTGGTTTTGTTAAAGACACGAATTCAAGAGGTGCAATTTTCAATAAATATGCAGCTGCTAAGGCAGCGCGTGTTGGACAACCATTTTGGCGACCAAAATACAATTAAATTATACTTATTATCTTTTATCTACATAATTCAAATATTTTGTGTTATATTATTGTCAAACGTCTCTCGATTCCTTGCTTGCTTAGAAGGTTTATGTCTTCCCGAATACCGGTCCATTGTTGTAGATCCACATAAATTCCTATCGCCCTTTAGTAGGGGTTCTTTCGATATTCACACGAATAATTGTTTGCTGGAGCTTGTTTTTCTTTTTTCTTATTGTGTTGTTTTCGTTGTTCTGTGGCATTTAAAAGTTCATTTTCCTTGTGTAATCTTCTCAGAACTTTAATAATAATAATAATTCTGAACTAATGTCATCAGGCCCACAAGCTTTTTTATCTTTTAAGGTATAAGTCGTTTCTCGATCGACAGTCGTCGGTAAATAGTACATTTAATCTGTCCGTATATGTTTCTTCTCTGTGGTATCGAGGACGGCTTGATTATTTTTATTGTATAATACTTTTGTTATTAGTTTATAGTATCTTTATATATATTTATTATTTTTTCCGTGCCGTATTTTTGTTTGTATTTCTCTATTAATATCGTAGTATTGTTTGTACTTCGAATTTACGACGACCGTCCATTAGCTATAATATTTCCTTTGTCATCCAGTCATTTCATTGTGTTTTTTTTTTGTTTCCAAGATTGCATTATCTATTGCAGTAAGTTCTCGACATAGGAGTTTGTATAACCAACTTGATCTGTCCGAAGAAAGTTTGATTCGCAGATTTTTTATGCATAGAATATAATCGGTTTTATTAACAAGAATATAATCGGCTTGATTTCTAATGAAATTTTCTCTCTGTGTTGGGGCGATATCCATGTATAGTCCATAGTTTCTCTAACTTCACTATGCATTTCTGTAAATACGTACTTCTTTCCTATTCAAGCGCATAATATGACGGTCAAGATACTTTTGCTTTGAAACTAAATGAAATAAAGATAAACGTGTAGACCTGATAAAAATATTAAGGTCGCTGACATCTAAGTCGAACTGGTTTAATCAGATATTACCGACACAGCTGGAGAGCTGAAGTTATCTGAAAATATGTACTATTATTAATATACTCGCAAAAGGAAAAACACAAATCGTATTAATTTTTCATAATTATTTATTAAATAGATTTCTTTTCCCGCAAGAAATTTAAATAAATAATTTAATTAAATAATTCAACTAAAATACTGTTTAGAAACGGTTGCGGCGGACGACAACACGGCGACGGTGGGTCTTGTAACGGTAGCCATCAGCATCAGAGAAAGAGTGAGCTGGAGCAGAAGCTTCAACATCGTAAGATTCAACGGCAGCTGGGGCAGCATAGGAAGCAGCTGGGGCAGAGTATGAAGCTGCTGGGGGCAAGTATTCCGAGGACACCTGACGACGATGACGACGAGCGACCTTGACGACGCGACGACGTTGGGTCTTGTAACGGTAGCCATCATCTTGAGAGAAGGAGTGAGCTGGAGCAGAAGCTTCAACATCGTAAGATTCATAAGCAGCAGCAGCAGCTGGAGCAGCGTATGAAGCAGCTGGGGCGGCGAAAGAAGCAGCAGCTGGTGCAGCATAAGAAGCAGCAGGAGCAGAGTAAGCGGCAACAGCACCACCAGCATTAGGAGGCAAATATTCGTTGCTGAGTTGAGCAGCGGCAGCAGCAACCAAAGCCAAACCAATTGGAAGTTTCTGAAATACACATTGCGTATTATTATTAAACGATCACGAAAGCAGACTGCTCATCACATCAATACTAACCATGTTTGTATGTTTTGTTTTTGGAGATATCAGTGGTTCTAAAGTCCAAATGTTTATGATACTTTCCCAATGGCTAGACCATCATTTTATATAGAAAACATTCCATTAGAAAATTTCTCACTATCGGTGAAAACTTGATATAGAATATTGTGCAATAACTGTCAAACA
Source organism: Polietes domitor (assembly GCA_947397865.1). Lineage (NCBI taxonomy): Eukaryota > Metazoa > Arthropoda > Insecta > Diptera > Muscidae > Polietes > Polietes domitor. The sequence continues at coordinate 43,746,313 of OX377621.1, forward strand.
CTTTCAGCAAGAACGTTGATAACCCTGCCCGGCTAGTATGGCTTACGAAAACGTTCCCTGTAGTCGGTTTGCCTTTCACATTAATTCAAGTGTCTCTATCATTGATTGTAGCATACTTATATAAATTGCATATATATCGATTAAACGATCGATTAATTTATCATTTCTTTGAAGTGCTGGCACGCTCTCGTAATACCAGTTTCCTTTCCTTTTTCGGTGGTTTATTATGCATTCTGGCAACTTCATTTTATTCGGACCAACATTTATGCAGAGAGCACACGTCAGACTCAGAGATTGCAGACAGTCCGGCGCAGATGGAGATCGATGATCAAGTTGAAATTTATGGATATCACTTCGGTATTGTCATCACTTTTTAATTTATGGCCACAAATAAATAATCAGCACTGATGCGAGCACAAGATCGTAAATTGTTTTTTATAAATTTTTAGCTGATTCTTCGGTCAGCGCCTCAGTCATGAGCGACATTTACTTCAGTTAATTAAAGATGATCTCAAAGTAACGTATCGTTGTGTAGAACAGTACACGATAAGAATAGTAAAGAAACCCTTAAGGTGTTATACTTGTCGTGTACCATGCACTTCTGTTTAACGAATTCCAACGGGAAATCTTTTAAAAGGTAGTCCTACAGTATCTGTAAAAGATTCGCAAGAAATGTAGAATTCCTTGATCTCTTCGAACCCCAAACAATTTGTTTTTGACCAAAGACTGAGTCTATAAGATATGTACCCAGAGGCATAACGAAAAAAGAAAAATCCATCAGTAGCAGCATGACAGCAACGGAGGGACAAGATTACAAAAATATATAGACGCATAAAGTCATTCCCAGAGTGGTAGACTGGACAATGAAACCTTTCGGAGAAGATTTTTACATGACAGTTCTTTACGGGATATGGCTTTTTCAGAGAATATCCTCACAGATTAGGGCATGATAGTCCGACTAGATGCCCAAATTTATGTGGAGGAGTAGTAAGATGCAATATATTGATGCCGAGACGAATAAGATTTTTTCCCTTTGTTCCTCGTTTCTTCGCACCTTTTACAAACCAGGAAACTTCAGTGTCGAGATTGATACCTATATAATTATGAAGTTATAAACCGTTTGTCTTGGACGCCCAGATATATTGAAACAAGGAAGTGGGTATATTGTTAGAGTAGATACAAATTATTACATAGCTATATTCTTCCAAAGTTCACTAACATATATATAAATAAATTATTTACTCAATCGATCATGATTGAGCAGTAAGCGCCGCATCAGAGAAAATGGGCGTGAGGAGAATCAAAAACGTCGTAGCTCTCTACAAATTCAGAAGGATATAACAGGATCAGTGTAAGGATCCCCTGATGTAGATCAATAATATGCTAGTTCAAATTATTTGAATAAGAGTAGAGTTCAGATGGGACATTTAAAAAGTAGATTGAGCAGGCAATAAATCAATTATTGCCTAATATTCATCTCTTTTTAGAACGGTAATCATCGATTAGCTACTATGAAACACAAATCATATTAGTTTTGCATTATTATTTATTAAATAAAATTCCCATTTCAATAGAAATTGAAATAAATAACTGCATTAAATACATAAATCTATATCACACTTGTATTAGTTGTTTAGAAACGGTTGCGGCGGACGACAACACGGCGACGATGGGTCTTGTAACGGTAGCCATCAGCATCAGAGAAAGAGTGAGCTGGAGCAGAAGCTTCAACATCGTAAGATTCGACGGCATCAGCTGGGGCAGCATAGGAAGCAGCTGGAGCAGCATAAGAAGCAGCTGGGGCAGAAGCTGCTGGGGGCAAGTATTCCGAGGACACCTGACGACGGTGACGACGAGCAACCTTGACGACGCGACGACGTTGGGTCTTGTAACGGTAGCCATCGGCTTCCGAGAAGGAGTGAGCTGGAGCAGAAGCTTCAACATCGTAAGATTCTACGGCAGCAGCTGGGGCAGAATAGGAAGCAGCTGGTGCAGCATAGGAAGCATCTGGGGCAGCATAGGAAGCAGCTGGGGCAGCATAGGAAGCAGCTGGGGCAGAAGCTGCTGGGGGCAAGTATTCCGATGACACTTGGCGACGGTGACGACGAGCAACCTTAACGACGCGACGACGTTGGGTCTTGTAACGGTAGCCATCGGCTTCCGAGAAGGAGTGAGCTGGAGCAGAAGCTTCAACATCGTAAGATTCGTAAGCAGCAGCAGCAGCTGGGGCAGCGTATGAAGCAGCTGGAGCAGCGAAAGATACAGCAGCTGGAGCAGCGAAAGATACAGCAGCTGGTGCAGCATAAGAAGGAGCAGGAACAGAGAAATCGGCAACAGCACCACCAGCATTAGGAGGCAAATATTCGCTGCTGAGTTGAGCAGCGGCAGCGGCAACCAAAGCCAGACCAATTGGGATTTTCTGAAAAACAAATCGAATACTAATTAACCGATCTTGAAAACAGGCTGTTCATGCTGTTAATACTAACCATGTTTGTAATTTTTTTTGAAGTATCTCCTATCGGTTTTAGAATTCAAAAGTTAATGATACTTGGATAATGACCAGTGCTCCTTTTTATACAGAACATTCTATCAGACAATTTCACAATATCGATGAAAACATGCTATAGAATATGTTTCAAAGACTGTCAATAACTTTGACAAACCTACCAGACCAGTGTACATAAAGAAAATATATGCTGGTATGTCACAATAATTTGTTTATATTTTAATATGGCATTTATGGCATTTAAAACTGAATCACTTGATTGAACGCTAGATTAATTGTTCACTTCTTTCGCATGTCTGCTTCTGCAATATGATCATAAGATGCGTCTTGGCATTGGGCTAATTCCTAATTTCCTAACACCTGTGCTGAGCTATGGACTCCAGCACCCAGTCCACATGTTTCACCTTTACTCAGCAGAAGATAAGAAAGAAAGAAAACAATGGGCAGCTCCTCTCAAAAAAAGTGGTATGTGCGACATATGTCTGTAACAACTGTTCGAAATATATAGGCATCGCGAAATATATAGGAATCATTAAGAGAACCATCTTAGAATCATCTTAGACGACACAAGCAGCATAGACACCAGAAGACAATCAGCACCGCGTGATCCGCGAGAGCATAAATGTCAGAAAGTCAATTTTTCCCACAGCTGTAAAGGAGGGAGAATTGAGAGCATTTGAAGCCAAGGTGGAATAAGCAAAATATTGAGGCCAGGACGAGACGAATAAGAAATCATGTTTTCGTTTCTTTCGTTCTTCCTACCTTTCAGAAACCAAGGAACTCCATTGTTACTCCATACTTCGACGTTAAGTGGTAGCATCGCATCAGAGAAATTTGGACGAGAATTGATTTCACAACACCGTAGCTCTCGACAAATGGCGAAGGATCGAAATAAACATTTTCGTTCTACATCTGAGGTAGAACAATTATATGTTAGTATGATGCAGCTAGATCAGTCTACACGACCATGCGACGAATACTTCTTAAGGCAGTAGTCGCGGCATCAGAACATAAATGACACGGAACGGAAGCTCCAGTGTACGAAACAGCGGGTGAAAATTATGAAACATAATTAACATACATTTTGCATAATTATTTATTAAATATATTTCTTTTAAAATAAATAACTTGATTAAATACATAAATCTAAATCGCACCGAAATAAATGCTTTGAAACGGTTGCGGGGATGAAAACACGGCGACGATGGGTCTTGTAACGGTAGTCATCCGCTTCCGAGAAGGAGTGAGCTGGAGAAGAAGCTTCAACATCGCAATATTCGACGTCAGCAGCTAGAGCGGCATAAAAAGCAGCTGGGGGCAAGTATTCCAAAGACACTTGGCGACGAGAAACCTTGATGAAGCGACGAAGTTGGGTCTTGTAACGGTAGCCATTAGCTTCCGAGAAGATGTGAGCTGGAGCAGATGCTTCATCATCGTCAGCAACAACCAAGATCAGACCAATTGTAAGTTTTTGAAAAACGGATAAGTCATGAGATTAATAGTAACCAAATTTGGATATTTTTTTAGGTATCTGCTATTGCTTTTAAAATCCAAAAGTGAAGATACTTTGCTACTGGCCAGTGTACATTTTTATATAAAACATTCTAAAAGAAAAATTCTCACTATAGATGAAAAATAAATTGTTTTTTTTTAACTTCAATAAGAATTTATTAAACATATCTCTTCAATAGATATTGTGATAAATATATATTATAAAATTCTGCTACGGATCAATTGTTCCGAAAAGGACACGGTGGAAATCGATTCTACAGTTTAGTGACGGTGACGACGGAGGACACGACGACGGTGGGTCTTGTAACGGTAGCCATCGGCTTCCGAGAAAGAGTGAGCTGGAGCGGAAGCTTCAACATCGTAAGATTCGACGGCAGCAGCTGGAGCAGAGTAAGAAGCAGCTGGGGCGGCATAAGAAGCAGCTGGGGCAGCATAGGAAGCAGCTGGGGCAGCATAGGAAGCAGCTGGGGCAGCATAGGAAGCAGCTGGGGCGGCATAAGAAGCAGCTGGAGCAGAAGCTGCTGGGGGCAAGTATTCAGAAGACACTTGGCGACGGTGACGACGAGCAACCTTGACGACGCGACGACGTTGGGTCTTGTAACGGTAGCCATCATCTTGAGAGAAGGAGTGAGCTGGAGCAGAAGCTTCAACATCGTAAGATTCAGCAGCAGCTGGGGCAGCGTATGAAGCAGCTGGAGCAGCGTATGAAGCAGCTGGGGCAGCGAAAGATGCAGCAGCTGGTGCAGCATAAGAAGCAGCAGGAGCAGAGTAAGCAGCAACAGCACCACCAGCGTTAGGGGGCAAATATTCGTTGCTCAGTTGAGCAGCGGCAGCAGCAACCAAAGCCAAACCAATTGGGATTTTCTGAAAAACGAAACGAATACTGATTATCCGATCTCGCAAACAGACTATTCACGAAGATAATACTAACCATGTTTGTATTTTTGAAGTATCTCCTATTGGTTATAGAATCCAAAAGTTAATGATACTTTGCTAATGGCAAGTGCACCTTTTTATACAAAACATTCTATCAGAAAATCTCGCACTATCGATGAAAACATGCTGTAGAATATGTTTCAAAGACTGTCAATAACTCTGACAACCTTACCGGACCGGTGTGCATTAAGAAAATCTATGCTGTTCTGTGACTATAATATGGTTATATTTCAATCGTCTTTATGGTATTTAAAACTGAATCATTCGATTGAACGCTGGATTAATTTGTCACTTTTTTGAAGCGGCAAACACGTGCTATGTACTTCTGCATTATAGACATAACTTTTATACCTAAAACCTCTGATGATATATGGGTCTCAACACTCGGTTGTATGGAGTGAGCGTTTCTTCCGTGATTGTGGTTTAATCCACAGATTCCTCTATGCTCCCACTACTCGCCATTAGTCAGCTAAAGCGGTTTTCACATAATGTTGGACGATAGGGGATACTACCAATATAAATCCTTCTAGACGAAACAAGAAGTATTACACCAGAAGGTAAAAAACACCTTACGACCTTAGATGCACAGCGAAACAAGAAGATTCATGTCATGGCAGCTACGGTGTAGCAGCAGTACAAATCGCACAAAATCATTCCAACAGTGGCAGAGTAGACAACGAGACACCACGGATATGTCAACCATTACATGACATAGTGCCTACAAGGACATGGAAGTTTAAGAGACTATCTTCGGAGATTAGGGTATGATAACTCACATATATACCAAAACTTTGTGGAAAAGGAGGACAGTAATGCGACAGTATCGTATTCTAGGGGATAAGGTTGTGCAAATTGCAGGTCATATGAACCTCAAAAAAATCAGACATTTATGGATTACTGACTTCTTTACCTTATTGTAAGGTAAAGAACTCATAAATGAACACAGAATTCTTAGATAACTAGGCCGCTATTCTCCTATACCTTTCCAGTTGGGTATTGGATCTCTTTCTGCCAAGTGAAAAGACTCAGGAGATGGGAAAGGACGATTTTGGTTTCCTGTCTGTGACTCAGGCCAGTCATGAATTCCGATAATATCAGCAAGAAACCATGTTGCCAGAAGATTTACGGAATGCTCGTAAGTTCTTTTGAAGGGCTAACGACTGGATAACAGACTGTTTAGAGGATGTATTGAGATGACCGATAGTGTTGAAATGCACCTACTGGGAGGGTAACCTCGTGTTGACAGTCTAAGGCCTCGGACACTGACGACGCAGTATACAATACCATCCAATAATTTGTACATAATAATTGTTAAGTAATTTGTAAGCATTACGTGTAAGTGTTAGTATAAGAACTTAAATGTGGAAGATTTTCCTTTACAAAAGGAAAATGTGGAAGATTTTCCTTTACAAAGTGAAATAAATAACTGGAATAAATTCATAAATGTAAATAACACAGCTTTGAAACGGTTGCGGTGGACGACAACACGACGACGGTGGCTCTTGTAACGGTAGCCATCAGCTTTGGAGAAGGAGTGAGTTGGAGCCGAAGCAGCTGAGGCGGGATAATAAGTAGCTGGGAGGCATGTGGAAGAAACTGAAGAATGCTGCAAAATAAACAACAGTAGGAGCAGAGTAAACACCACCTTCGATAGGTGACAAATATTCGTTGCTAAGTTGAGCAAGGAGAGCAGTTGATTGCTGCCAGACCAATTAGAAGTTTCCGAAAAACAAGTTGAATACTAATAAACCGATCTCGAAAACAAACTATTCACAAATTTAATACTGATTATGTTTTGATGTTTTTTTAGGTATCTGCCATTGGTTATATAATCCAAAAGTTAATAATACTTTGCTAATGGCAAGTGCACTTTTCTATACAAAACATTCTAAAGAAAATTTCTCATCATAGATGGAAAATATAAAATATTTTTCTTTGTAAACTTCAATAATTATTTATTAAACATATTTCTTCGCTAGAAATTCTAAGTGTGTTAAATTAAATGATAAAATTCTGCTACTGATCAATTGTTCAGTAAAGGTTACGCTGACATATACAGTTTAGTGACGGTGACGACGGAGGACGCGACGACGGTGGGTCTTGTAACGGTAGCCATCGGCTTCCGAGAAAGAGTGAGCTGGAGCAGAAGCTTCAACATCGTAGGATTCGACGGCAGCAGCTGGAGCAGAGTAGGAAGCAGCTGGGGCAGCATAGGAAGCAGCTGGGGCATCATAGGAAGCAGCTGGGGCGGCATAAGAAGCAGCTGGGGCAGAAGCTGCTGGGGGCAAGTATTCCGAAGACACTTGACGACGATGACGACGAGCAACCTTGACGACGCGACGACGTTGAGTCTTGTAACGGTAGCCATCATCTTGAGAGAAGGAGTGAGCTGGAGCAGAAACTTCAACATCGTAAGATTCGTAAGCAGCAGCTGGAGCAGCGTATGAAGCAGCTGGGGCAGCGTATGAAGCAGCTGGGGCAGCGAAAGATGCAGCAGCTGGTGCAGCATAAGAGGCAGCAGGAGCAGAGTAAGCAGCAACAGCACCACCAGCGTTAGGAGGCAAATATTCGTTGCTGAGTTGAGCAGCGGCAGCAGCTACCAAGGCCAAACCAATTGGAAGTTTCTGAAAAGCAAGTTGAATACTCAATAAAAAATATGGAAAAGACACTATTTACGAATTTAATACTAACCATGTTTGGATTTTTTTGAAATATCTCCTATTGGTTATAGAATCCAAAAGTTAATGATACTTTGCTAATGACAAGTGCGCCTTTTTATACAAAACATTCTATCAGAAACTACCTCACTATCGATGAAAACATGCTATAGAATATGTTTCAAAGACTGTCAATAACTTTGACAACCTTACCGGACCGGTGTGCATTAAGAAAATCTATGCTGGTCTGTCAGAATAATTTCGTTATATTTTAATAGTATTTATGGTATTTAAACATGAATGAACAGAACATTAATGTGTCACTTCGTTCATGCAGCAAACATGTGCTATGCGCTTCTGCATTGTAGACATAATTATCATACCTGATATATGCGTCACAACACCCAGTTTCGTGGAGTGAGAGCTTCTGCCGCGATTGCGGTTTACACCACAGACACCTCTTTGTTGCTAATACTCGTCATTAGTCAGCTGGATCATAAGGAAATCTACAAGCGGTTTTAGCATAATATCGGATGATAGGGGATGCTACCAATATACATAGCATCCCAGACGAAACAAGAAGTATTATACCAGAATTTAAAAAACACCGCACGACTTAGATGCACAGCGAAACAAGAAGAATCACAGCACGACAGCTACGGCGAGGCAGCAGTACGAAAGACGCACAAAGTCATTACAACAGTGGCAGAGTAGACGAGACGCCACGGAAATGTCAACTATTACACGACACAGTGCCTGGCAGGACATGAGTGTTTGAGAGAATATCTTAGGGCATGATAACTCACCTAGATGACCAAACTGTGTAAAAGAAGATGATAGTTATGCGACGACAGTATCATATGGGAAATAAAAAAGTCCCTACTTTATACAAATTACAGGTTTTGAAATATGGATTAATGGAGAACGGGTACGTAACTCGAACAAATTCAAATATTTAAGGGTTAATTTTAATGATTACTTTATGTTCTATCGGAACATTGACTTCATATTGAGTAAGGTGAAGAAGACATACATGATGTACAACAGAACTGTTAAATGCAGTGGAGGACGGGGGACGAACTTAGTCTCTTAATATATCGACAGCCCGCTACTCACCTATGTATTTTCAGTTCAGTATAGGATCTCTTCCTCACAAGTGGAAATATTCAGGAGATATGAAAGGACGGTTTTGGACTCAAGTCTGTCATGGGTTCCGATGGTATCTGCAGGAGACTATCCTGCCGGAAGATTTACGGAACGCTCTAAAGTTCTATGGAAGGGCTGAGTTTCAGGACAGCAGACTGATTAGGGGATGTCTTGAGATGCACGATAGTGTGGAAATGCACCTACTGGGTCACTGATTCTCGACTGCGATGACTCATGTTGACGATCTAAGACCACGGACAGTGACGACGCGGTATACAATATCAATCAATAATTTGTAAATAATATTTTTTAAGTAGTTTGAAAGCATTTAGTGTGAGTGTTAGTATAAGAAATAAAATGTGAAAGATCTTCTTTTACAAATTGAAATAAATAACTAGAATAAATATATAATCTAAATCACACGGCATTACCTGGTCTGAAACGGTTGTGGCGGACGACAACACGACGACGGTGGGTCTTGTAAGGGTAGGCTTCGCAGAGAGACTGAGTTGGAGCAGAAGCATCAACATCGAATGATTCGGCTGGAACGGTGTAGGAAGCAGCTGATGCGGGATAAGAAGTAGCTGGGCCAGCAACGGAAGCAAATGGGACAGAGTATGACGTATGATGCGAAAGAAACAGCAGTAGGATCAGAGTAAGCACCATCAGCGATAAGTGGCAAATATCCGCTGCTGAGTTGAGCCAGACCAATTAAAAGTTATTGAAAAACATCTCATTGGTATAGAATCCAAAATTCAATGATACTTTGCTAATGGTCACTGCACTTTTTTTATAGAAAACATGTCATCATCAATTTCTGACTACAGATAAAAAATAAAATTTTTGTAAACTTTAATAATTATTTATTAAACACATTTCTTATAGAAATTGTAGTTGTATTAAATTATATTATAAAATTTAAAGCAGTTTAGTGGCGGTGACGACGGAGGACGCGACGACGGTGGGTCTTGTAACGGTAGCCATCGGCTTCCGAGAAAGAGTGGGCTGGAGCGGAAGCTTCAACATCGTAGGATTCGACGGCAGCAGCTGGAGCAGAGTAAGAAGCAGCTGGGGCAGCATAAGAAGCAGCTGGGGCAGCATAGGAAGCAGCTGGAGCGGCATAGGAAGCAGCTGGGGCGGCATAGGAAGCAGCTGGAGCGGCATAGGAAGCAGCTGGGGCTGCATAAGAAGCAACTGGGGCAGAAGCTGCTGGGGGCAAGTATTCCGATGACACTTGGCGACGGTGACGACGAGCAACCTTGACGACGCGACGACGTTGGGTCTTGTAACGGTAGCCATCATCTTGAGAGAAGGAGTGAGCTGGAGCAGAAGCTTCAACATCGTAAGATTCATAAGCAGCAGCAGCAGCTGGAGCAGCGTATGAAGCAGCTGGGGCAGCGTATGAAGCAGCTGGGGCAGCGAAAGAAGCAGCAGCTGGTGCAGCATAAGAAGCAGCTGGAGCAGAGTAAGCAGCAACAGCACCACCAGCGTTAGGAGGCAAATATTCGTTGCTGAGTTGAGCAGCGGCAGCAGCAACCAAAGCCAAACCAATTGGGATTTTCTGAAAAACAAAACGAATACTGATTATTCGATCTCGCAAGCAGACTATTCACGAAGATAATACTAACCATGTTTGTATTTTTGAAGTATCTCCTATTGGTTATAGAATCCAAAAGTTAATGATACTTTGCTAATGACAAGTGCACCTTTTTATACATAACATTCTATCAGAAAATCTCTCACTATCGTTGAAAACATGCTATAGAATATGTTTCAAAGACTGTCAATAACTTTGACAACCTTACCGGACCGGTGTGCATTAAGAAAATCTATGCTGTTCTGTGGTTATATTTTAATTGTCTTTTGGTATTTAAAACTGAGTCATTCGATTGAACGCTGGATTCATTTGTCACTTTTTTGAAGCGGCAAAACACATGTTATGCACTTCTGCATTATAGACATAACTTCCATACCTAAAACCTCTGATGATATATGGGTCACAACACCCGGTTGTATGGAGTAAGCGTTTCTACCGCGATTGTGGTTACGGTAGAGCACGGTAAACAAAAAATACAATTTTAATCTTTTTGCAAAATTTTAATTTTCGCGGGAGATATGGCTAAAATGATTTTGTATGCACGACATTTTTGTTGTGTAATTTTCTGGAGATCTATCCAACGGATCCGGCTGATGTTTTACTTATGTGTTAAGAACCAATGTCGCTGGTAACGTATATGTAGTAAGTCGCGAAAAAAGCTGCAATTGTTGCAAAAAATACAAAACTCGCGGTTGCAATTGTATTTATTTCAATTGTATTTTCTGAAACAATTCTATCACAAATATTGCCTATTTAGTCACCAATCATATGTCAAGCAAATATTTTGGTATTCTCTATATGATAGAATGTTACGCGGGTTTTTCTAAAGGCGCTTTTCACAATTTTTGACTTTACAGCCAAAATTCATTCTATTTCACTCTTATTTTATCCTGAATTTAGAAGCAAAATTTCATAAACGACGATATGGTGGAATTTGATAACAAGATATACCTTTAATCTAGAAAACTTTTGAAACACGGCTAAAATAAGAGTGAAATAGGATAAATGTGTTGCTATTTAAGAGGGAATATAATTATTTGGTGTCTTCAGTAACCCCCATTGAAATTTTCCGGCAATTTTTTACGTAGAACAATTTATTCCTTAAATGTCCTCTTTGGAAGGACTTTTTTGATTATCTTCGAAAAAGGGTCAAATTGACGCATAAAGAGAGGAGCTAGAGGGTTAAGATCTTTCACAAAAAGGATTCCCCTAAAATAGTTCTGACAATAAGAATTCGCTCAGACATTAACTTACAACACTTTTTTTGACAAAAAATTAAAATTTTGACCCGCGATAAACAGAAACTCAAAAATAAAAGTTGTATTAAATACATAAATGAAAATCACACACTATTCACGAAGTTAATATTAATTTTTGCATATTTATATGATGTATCTCTCATAGGTTATAGAATCCAAAAGTTGGAGATACTTTGCTAATGACCTGTGCACTTTTTTTATAAAAGGCATTCTACCAAAAATTTCTCAGCATACATGAAACATAAAAGAATATATATTTTTTTAACTTTAATAATTATTTATTAAACATAATTCTTCGCTAGAAATTGTATTAAATTAAAATATAATATTCTGCTACGGATCAATTGTTCCGAAACGGTCACGACGGACATCGATCATTCTACAGTTTAGTGACGGTGACGACGGAGGACACGACGACGGTGGGTCTTGTAACGGTAGCCATCGGCTTCCGAGAAAGAGTGAGCTGGAGCGGAAGCTTCAACATCGTAAGATTCGACGGCAGCAGCTGGAGCAGAGTAAGAAGCAGCTGGGGCGGCATAAGAAGCAGCTGGGGCAGCATAGGAAGCAGCTGGAGCGGCATAGGAAGCAGCTGGAGCGGCATAGGAAGCAGCTGGGGCAGCATAAGAAGCAGCTGGGGCAGAAGCTGCTGGGGGCAAGTATTCCGAAGACACTTGACGACGATGACGACGAGCAACCTTGACGACGCGACGACGTTGGGTCTTGTAACGGTAGCCATCATCTTGAGAGAAGGAGTGGGCTGGAGCAGAAGCTTCAACATCGTAAGATTCATAAGCAGCAGCTGGAGCAGCGTATGAAGCAGCTGGGGCAGCGTATGAAGCAGCTGGGGCAGCGAAAGAGGCAACAGCTGGTGCAGCGTAAGAAGCAGCAGGAGCAGAGTAAGAAGCAACGGCTCCACCAGCGTTAGGTGGCAAATATTCGTTGCTGAGTTGAGCAGCGGCAGCAGCAACCAAAGCCAAACCAATTGGGATTTTCTGAAAAACAAAACGAATACTGATTATCCGATCTCCCAAGCAGACTATTCACGAAGATAATACTAACCATGTTTGTATTTTTTGAAGTATCTCCTATTGGTTATAGAATCCAAAAGTTAATGATACTTTGCTAATGGCAAGTGCACCTTTTTATACAAAATATTCTATCAGAAAATATCTCATTATCGATGAAAACATGCTATAGAATATGTTTCAAAGACTGTCAATAACTTTGACAACCTTACCGAACCGGTGTGCATTAAGAAAATCTATGCTGTTCTGTGACAATAATTTGGTTATATTTTAATTGTCTTTTGGTATTTAAAACTGAGTCATTCGATTGAACGGTGGATTAATTTTTCACTTTTTTGAAGCGGCAAACACGTGCTATGCGCTTCTGCATTATAGACATAACTTCCATACCTTAAAACCTCTGATGATATATGGGTCACAACACCTGGTTGTATGGAGTGAGACTTTCTTCCGTGATTGTGGTTTAACTACAGGCACCTCGTAGCTCCCAATACTCGTCATTAGTCAGCTAGAGCACAAGTAACAATGGGAAGATTCAATCCAAATAAAGGTCTCTGCGCGACATCATCAGTCTGGGTGGATGTTCCAGCGATCGGGAAAACCAGAAAAAGGTGATATCAGTTTACCGATTGAGTATCCTGTAATCTACAAGCGGTTTTCGCTATTACTATTGGACAATAGGGGATGCTACCAATATACATCCTCTTAGACTTAACAAGAGGTATTACACCAGAAGTCACACAAAGCCATTCCAACAGTGGCAGAGTGGACAAGAGGTGCCACGGAGATGACAACTATTACATGACACAGTGCCTGACAGGACATGGGTGTTTGAGAGAATACCTCAACAGATTAGGACATGATAGCTCGCCAAGATGACTAAACTGTGGGGAGGAGGGAGACGCACAACACGAAATGTTTCGCTGTACAATATTCAGGACAGTCCACAAAGATGCTTGAATTTTTGATCCATTGTGAAGATAACTGGCTAAGGATCAATATTTCTGCTTCAGCTGTAATGAAGGAACTCAAGAGAAAATATTAAGACCCAGACAAGACGAATGAGAAATATTTTTTTTCTTTCGTTCCACGTTTCTTTCAGAAACCAGGAAACTACATTGTCGAGATTGTTACCACGTAGGATATTTCTGTTTTAGATGCAAAGTTATATTATTATAGAGTTCTAAACCTTTTTCTTGGAAAACAAGCACGGGTCTAAGTTGTTAGAGTAGATAAAATTTGTTTTATTTTTTACAGTTAAAACTAAGAAATATAAATAAATTCAGAGGAATTGAAGCGTAAGTAGAGTCAACAACACCGTAGCTCTTAATAAATACAGAAGAATATATCAGAGTCGGAGTAAGAACCCTCTGAGTTAAAGCAATTATAGGCTAGTTAGCAGTGAGAATTATCAAAATCAGAGTAGAGTACATAAAGGGCAGCGGAAGAGCCAGCTGGAGCAGCATGTGAACCAATTGATGCCAAGTATTCCGAAGAAAGCATACGAAGATGCCTTTAACATCAGAGAATAACTGAGATGCAACGGAAGTTCCAATATGCGTACCTGCGTACGAAGCAGAGGGTGCATATTATGAAACACAATTCACATAAATTTTGCATGATTTTTATTAAATAAGATTCATTTTTCACTACAAATTGAAATAAATAACTGGATTAAATACATAAATGAAAATCACACACTATTCACGAAGTTATTATTAACCATGTTTGGATGCGTTTTGAGGTATCTCCCATTGGTTATCCAAAAGTTAGTTTCTCAGAATAGACGAAAAATAAAAGAATATATATTTTTTAACTTTAATAATTATTTATTAAACATATTTCTTCGCTAGAAATTGTAATAAATTAAATTATAAAATTCTGCTACGGATCAATTGTTCAGATACGGTTATGGCGGACAACGATCATTCTACAGTTTAGTGACGGTGACGACGGAGGACACGACGACGGTGAGTCTTGTAACGGTAGCCATCGGCTTCCGAGAAAGAGTGAGCTGGAGCGGAAGCTTCAACATCGTAGGATTCGACGGCAGCAGCTGGAGCAGAGTAAGAAGCAGCTGGGGCGGCATAAGAAGCAGCTGGGGCAGCATAGGAAGCAGCTGGAGCGGCATAAGAAGCAGCTGGGGCAGCATAGGAAGCAGCTGGGGCAGAAGCTGCTGGGGGCAAGTATTCCGAGGACACTTGGCGACGATGACGACGAGCTACCTTGACAACGCGACGACGTTGGGTCTTGTAACGGTAGCCATCATCTTGAGAGAAGGAGTGAGCTGGAGCAGAAGCTTCAACATCGTAAGATTCATAAGCAGCAGCTGGGGCAGCGTATGAAGCAGCTGGGGCAGCGAAAGATGCAGCAGCTGGTGCAGCATAAGAAGCAGCAGGAGCGGAGTAAGAAGCAACAGCACCACCAGCGTTAGGGGGCAAATATTCGTTGCTGAGTTGAGCAGCGGCAGCAGCAACCAAAGCCAAACCAATTGGGATTTTCTGAAAAACAAATCGAATACTGATTAACCGATCTTTAAATAGACTATTCACGAAGTTAATACTAACCATTTTTGGGGTTTTGAAGTATCTCCTATTGGTTATAGAATCCAAAAGTTAATGATACTTTGCTAATGGCCAGTGCACCTTTTTATACAAAACATTCTAGCAGAAATGCAGAATTCCTCACTATCTATGAAAACATGATATTCTATATATGTTCCAAAGACTGTCAATAACTTTGACAACCCCACCAGACCAGTGTACATTAAGAAAATCTATGCTGGTCTGTCAGAATAATTTCGTTATATTTTAATAGTATTTATGGTATTTAAAAATGAATCAGTCGATTGAACAGTAGAACAATTTTTCACTTTTTTGATGCGGCACTCACACTTGCAATACCAGTTCCCTTTCCATTTTCGTTGGTTTATTCTGCATTCTGGTGAATTAATTTTATTCGATTTTATTAAAGAACTTGCAGCTAAAGCCTAAAGAAGTCGGGTGTTGTAGACAGTCAGGCGCAGTTGAAGATCGATGATGAAGCTTGAAATTTATGAATAATACATCAGTATTGTTATCACCTTTAAAATTTATGGCGTGAAGTGAACAGCCTGCTTTGACACGAGCACGGCAGGGGTATGCGCAGACAGGTAGTTTTAAATATTTTAATTTTTTCAATGTTTGTCTTCATCTGCCCGGTCAGCCCATCCAATTTGGGACATAATTGATTGAGGATTATCACAAAGTGAAAGTAACAAAGGCGGTGCCGACAGAAATCTGAAGTATAACCTTTATGATAGTCTGAATCTTGTTCTTTAAGGAAGAACAAATTATGTGCAATTTCTATCCGGGGAGCAAAACAGATGTAAAGGGTGGAAAAGACATAATTTCTTGTTGGAAAGCACAGATTTTTAATCAAAATTTAATATGCTAAGCAGCATAGCGGTTAAATGGAACCATGTCTTTGCTAGACGTTCGGTCATGGTCTTAGACTTCAAAAATCCCTTAAAGAATAAAATCCAACGAGCCACAAGGTTTGAGCGGCAAGTACTTATTACCAAGCATGTAGTGAAATAACATATCGGTCATGAATTTATTATTGGGTGACCAGTCGCCCGATGATGCCTGCCAAATCATACCAAATAGAGACACCTAGATAAAAACTAAATGAAATAATTTTGGCGCTTATCGAAAACGTATTTGATAACGATTTTGTTCAAAGACTCTGTAATTCTGGCGTTGAACCCCATTTTCGGGTTATGAAAACATTGTTTAGTGCCAAAAATGCACATGAGTACAACACCGACATAAACTATTGAAATAAATTTTAAGAAAGTTAAATTAAACTGTTAGACACGGATCAAATTACTTGTTTATAATTATTTATTAAATATAATTCGTTTTTCACTATAAATCACAATAAATAATCTAACTAAATATATATGTTTATATGCTAAACTAACACAGCGTCAACTGTTTAGAAACGATTGCGACGGACAACAACGCGGCGACGTTGGGTCTTGTAACGGTAGCCATCAGCATCGGAGAAGGAGTGAGCTGGAGCAGAAGATTCAACATCGTACGATTCGACGGAAGCAGCTGGAGCTGGAGCAGCATAGGAAGCAGCGGGCGAAGCTACAGGCGGCAAGTATTCCAAAGAAACATCGCGACGATTACGACGGACAGTCTTTACAACGCGGCGGCGTTGGGTCTTGTAACGGTAGCCATCAGCATCGGAGAAGGAGTGAGCTGGAGCAGAAGATTCAACATCGTACGATTCGACGGAAGCAGCTGGAACAGAATTGGGAGAAGCTGGAGCAGCATAGGAAGCAGCGGCCGAAGCTACAGGCGGCAAGTATTCCAAAGAAACATCGCGACGATTACGACGGACAGTCTTTACAACGCGGCGGCGTTGGGTCTTGTAACGGTAGCCATCAGCATCGGAGAAGGAGTGAGCAGGAGCAGAAGATTCAATATCGTAAGATTCGACGGAAGCAGCTGGAGCAGAATTGGGAGAAGCTGGAACAGCATATGAAGCAACGGACGAAGCTACAGGCGGCAAGTATTCCAAAGAAACATCGCGACGATTACGACGGACAGTCTTTACAACGCGGCGGCGTTGGGTCTTGTAACGGTAGCCATCAGCATCGGAGAAGGAGTGAGCAGGAGCAGAAGATTGAATATCGTAAGATTCGACGGAAGCAGCTGGAGCAGAATAGGAAGTAGCTGGAGCAGCATAGGAAGCAGCGGGCGAAGCTACAGGCGGCAAATATTCCAAAGAAACATCGCGACGATTACGACGGACAGTCTTTACGACGCGGCGGCGTTGGGTCTTGTAACGGTAGCCATCAGCATCGGAGAAGGAGTGAGCAGGAACAGAAGATTCAATATCGTAAGATTCGACGGAAGCAGCTGGAGCAGTATAGGAAGTAGCCGGAGCAGAGTAAGAAGCAGATGGTGCAGTATAGGAAGCAGCGGGGGAAGCTACAGGTGGCAAGTATTCCAAAGAAACATCACGACGATTGCGACGGGCAGTCTTGACAATGCGACGACGATGAGTCTTGTAACGGTAGCCATCAGTATCAGAGAAGGAATGAGCGGGAGTAACATCGTAAGTATCAGATGATTGTGCGGCATAGACAACTTCTGGGGCTGGAGCGGAAGCAGCTACGTCATGGCTAGAGACTGCCGAATTAACAGGAGGCAAATATTCATTGCTGATTTGAGCTGCGACAGCAGCAACCAAAGCGAAAGCAATAAACAATTTCTATAAATGAATGCATTTATGTTATTATTTAATTGATAAGAGGCTAATTGAACTCATCGTTACTAACCATGTTGGGTGGACTTTATGTTTGTATGTCCAGTTCAGGGAGTTCAAAAGATTATGATGATTTGCTTACCCTAAGCATCTTTTTATACTATTCGAAGGTAAAGAAAAAGTCTTCAAAGGTCAGAAAAACGTAATGCAGATTGTTTTGTCACAGATTTTGTCAACCCCTCAGCATTACGAAAACGTAACCGTTAGTCAATTGGCCTTTCACAATTATTCATCGTTATCGCATTGTATATTTTTATAAATTCAATCTGTCTATCGATCGAAAGATTTATTTTGCATTTCTTTGATGCGCGCGACTTGCTCGAAATGGCACTTCTCTTTCCTTTGAGGTAGTGGTTTGCTTTGTATTCGCTTAATTTTATTTGATTTAGCCAATGATTTATTATCGAACAGACATTCAGCTCGTAAATAAGTTTATTGCTGCAGACAACAAGGCGCTATGCGAGATCAATACATTAAGGGTGGCACTTGCGTTGTGCTGTTGTTATTCAGTCACCTACTGATGTAAATGTGTCCGCAGCCGAACAGCTGTTATAACCCCATACAACCTGACTCCAGTCGATCAAGTGGAACTGACCTGGGATTTAATCAATTATAACATCCATTTATATAATTGTTTTAAAAAATATCTGGTTATTGATCAGTCCAAGGAGGAACCTTGAAAAATTGGATTGTCTGAATACAGAGCATTTACTGCTATCTTTTCCGTGAATCCCATTAGGATATCATATATGAGATGATTGCATCAGATAAAAAATAGTCTTTGTATACTTCTATAATTATTTATTAAATATATTTCACATGTTCGCTAGAAATTGTTAAAAATAAATAACTCTCTCAACTGTTCAGAAACGGTTGCGGCGGACTACAACACGACGACGATGGGTCTTGTAGCGGTATCCATCGGCATCCGAGAAGGAGTGAGCTGGAGCAGAAGCTTCAACATCGTATGAATCGAAAGCGACAGCTGGAGCAGAGTAAGAAGCAGCTGGGGCGCTATAGGAAGCAGCTGGGGCGGCATAGGAAGCAGCTGGGGCAGAGTACGAAGCTACTGGTGGCAAGTATTCAGATGAAACTTCACGACGATGACGACGAGCAACCTTGACGACGCGGCGACGTTGGGTCTTGTAACGGTAGCCATCATCTTGAGAGAATGAGTGAGCTGGAGCCGAAGCTTCAACATCGTAAGATTCATAAGCAGCAGCTGGGGCAGCGTATGAAGCAGCTGGGGCAGCGAAAGATGCAGCAGCAGGTGCAGCATAAGAAGCAGCAGGAGCAGAGTAAGCAGCAACAGCACCACCAGCGTTAGGAGGCAAATATTCGTTGCTGAGTTGAGCAGCGGCAGCAGCAACCAAGGCCAAACCAATTGGGAGTTTCTGCAAGACAAGTTGTGTATTTAGTAAATGATCTCGAAGAGAGACTATTCACGAAGTTAATACTAACCATATTGGGATGTTTTTTTTTTGTTCTTGTTGAGGTAACTCCTATTTGCTATAGAATCCAAATGTTAATGATACTTTTCTAATGACCAGTGCATCTTTTTATACAAAAATAGTTTAGCGGAAGGTGATAATTTTCTATAGAAAACTTCTTGAAGAAGAACTGACAAGAACACGCTGCAGCATGTTTTTCGCAAAACTGTTGAAAACGTGCAGCCAAAAGTTTGATAACCCTGACAGACCAGTATGTGTCTGCTGTTGTGTCATTCACCATTAAATAATTATAGTTTAAGCATCGGTATTAATTAGATTGTATTTATAAATTTGATTTATCGAGTGGAGGAAATTTCAATTTTACAGTGGCACGCGCTCGAAATACCAGTTCGTTAGCCATTGTGCCGATGATGTTTTAAGCTTTGCAGTCTGATAGGTTGAATGTTGGGCAAATTTAAATTCATTAATTAATTTTCCACTTGAACTCCATCAAATAGACGTACGTTACAGAACTGGAATATTGGGGGGGGGGCAAAGTCCTTAGAAATGTATATGCAATATGTAAACACAAGTCATGGCCAACATTTGTAAACCACTGAAACGCAGTTTTGCATGTTTATTTGATTTGAACTGGGACATTGCGGTGGGTTAAGACTTCCCTGGATCTCTTAACACTACCACTTTATCATGATTTATGCCCTGTAAAGCACAGTGTCGTGGGTTCATACAACGAGTGGCCAAAACAATAAGAACTTATTGCTGATATCTGAAATGTGACCCATGTTGATATAAGAACTAAATAGAACAAAAAATATCACATCGCTCCGATTTTGCGATTACGGACATTAGTCTTAAATTTGTACAGACGATTCTATTGGAGTTTATACCTTTTTATATGCTTCGGATTGAATAATTATTGTTGTAATTAAATCATTAATGTAATTAACCCATTTTGACCCAGTGTTCGATTAATCGAACAGTAAACAGTGAGAAACAGCGAAAAATGAATTTGGCTGGGTTTTAATGGGTTAACACTTGAGTTTTTCGTGAATAGTTTATGGCTTGTTTCACGCATTCTTCGAAAAGAATTCCATTTACTATTATTGAGATTTTTACAAATCTGATTCGTGAATTTATAGTATATTTATTGGGTAACCACTTGGAATAGTCATATTTTCTATTATCTTAGGATCAGTTTACAGTAGTGTCGGGGAATTCACATCATTACCACGCCGACATGTAATCCAATATCGTTTTAAGTGAATATATCCTTGCAGGAATACTCATTTTACGTGTCATTTTACTGGTTGTATCACATTCTTCTAACCCTGGTGTGGCATCACTCATATACACTAGGATTTTATATACATTTTTTTCTTGGTTTATGCACTAAAAATGTATACACACTTCATTAGCTGGTATTATTTTAAAATTTTACTTTCAATGACGTCTTAGATGTTTACAAAGTACTTGTTTATGCAATATAATATATCGAGGGTTTATATTCATAAGTGGCTATGAAACATTTTCTCGAAAATGAGTTTTTGTTATGGGAGAAGCATTTTTTTCTAAAGCCTTTTTTCAATTTTTCTGATTCGGTCATCCACTCACACATTAACCCTCTCATGTCCGAATTTTCTTCATAATAAATATATAAAATTTGATATGCTTTTTGATGAGGTATGGGTCTAAATATGATTTATATATAGTTTTGGGGTTCTAATTCATACAGGAGTAATATGATTTTTCTTAAAATCATTATACTGCAGATATCGGCTAAATAAAAATCATATTTTGAATTGTTTCTTCATTTTAAAAATCTTTATTATGTATCACTTGGAATAACAAATACAGTTTTTCTTGTATTCGAAGAAATCCTATAAAAATAAGAACAAATTCTAAACAATTTTAATTACTAAATTCACAAATAATTTTAATTTGAGACTTTACTTTTGTTTTCGTCTTCCCAAGTTACCGAATTTGTTGTTCTGTTGTGAGTAATCTTTGTTACCTATGTATGCAAAAATAAAATTTATCAATTCGGCAAAAATGTGATTTTGAAGATTTTATAGGACTAACTCGCAATGTTGTCTATAGACAACATTGGGCATGAAAGGGTTAATTTGTGACTGCAAAAGTGGCTATGAACATAAAACTAATATAAATAATATAGTTCAAAAGTGGAACAGCCGAAGGTTGTAATTCGCTACAACGATTTTGTTTAAAGCATTCTTCTAGATTTAGGGCATATTACATTATCAAATTCCATCATTTCGCGGTTAATAACATTTTGGTTCTCACGTTATCAGGCTAAAATAGGATAAATAGTGGCTGTAAAGTGAGAAGTATCATTAGCTTTTTATCATATTGAGAATACCAAAATATTTTTATGGCATATGATTGCTGACTTCATTCGGAATATTTGTGTCAGAAAAGTTTCAGAATCCTGAACAGAGAAAGTGAAAATATAAGCAACTAGCAGTACCCGCTGCTTCGCACGCGAAAAAGCCAGTTATTTGTTAATTTTATCCGTCTCTGTTATTTATTTATTTATCTATTTATTTAATTTTCTTTTGGTGGATATAGATAAATCTAAAATATTTGAAAACATCCTATTATATAGCACTCACACACAGTCAAAGTAATGTGCTTGTCGATATGCACTATTTTAGCTGAACTCCTTCGCATGTATAATTTTTATCATTTTCTACCAAGTTTTGAACAAAAAATTACCACCATTTATATCCTCGATCTCATGTTTCTAGATGCAGCCAGCTACTTTATAACTTTTGCACCTCTTTCCCAAAAAGTACACATTTTGAAAAACTACTATAGGTAACATGTGTTTTTGCTCCCCTAAAAATATGTACTTTATTCGGTAACACATTTATTTCTTGTCGGGACGTATCGTTGTATTAAGTACAAATTTTGAAATATCCACTAATGTTCCGCGTTTAAGTAATTAAAGGACTGTACACAATTGGTATCCCTTTTCGTTCCGCGCATCCCTTAAAAGTACAAATTTCGAAAGTCCAATTTTACTGCGCTTCTATGTGGTCAGAGGAATTTACATACTAAATCAAGAAATCCATTTCTGTTGCAAGTCTACGATGTCAGAGGAATTTACAATCCAAATTTTTCGACTATAGCTGCAATACTTTAGTTGGTACCATTTTACTTCGGTTTTATATGGTCAGAGGAATTTACATACGAAATTTCACGATTCTAGGTGCAATACTTTAGTTGGTACCATTTTCATCCCTTTTGGTCCCGCTGGCCCTTTAAAGTACAAATTTCGAAAAATCCAATTTTACTTCGTTTCTATATGGTCAGAGGAATTTACATACCAAATTTCACGATTCTAGGTGTAATACTTTTGTTGGTACCATTTTTATCCCGCTCGTCCCTAAAAAGTAAAATTTTCGAAAAATCCATTTTTACTTCGTTTCTATATGGTCAGAGGAATTTACATACCAAATTTCACGATTCTAGGTGTAATACTTTTGTTGGTACCATTTTTATCCCTTTCTGTCCCGCAAGCCACTTAAAAGTAAAATTTTCGAAAAATCCAATTTTACTTCGCTTTTATATGGTCAGAGCAATTTACATACCAAATTTCACGATTTTAGCTGTAATACTTTAGTTGGTATAATTTTTATCCCTTTTTGTCTCTTTCCTCCCTTAAAAGTACAAATATAGAAAAATCCCAATTTGTAGCTATTCTGCATGGTCATAGCAAGGAAGACTCCATATTTCATGTTTATAGCTACTGCCGTTTAGTCAGGACGTAGGTTCGATGTTTATCCCTTTTGTCCCATTTTACCACCTAAAAGTACGGATTTCGTAAAACCCTTTCTTAGTCGACGTCTACGTCATATTTGGGAACTACCCTGAAAATTGCATGACCCTGGCTTCAGCCGTTTGGTCTGGGGGCTGGTCAATGAGAAGTCAGTCAGTAACGCAACTCTTTTATATATATAGATTTTCGACAATTGAAGCAATTTTCGGGACTGGTTACAAATATGTTACAAGCGAAATTGGTTCTTAAGACACAAACAAAAATTCAGTCGGATCCGTTGGCTAGATCGCGAGATAATCATAAAACAAAAATTTCATGTGTGAAAATCATTTTAGCCATATTTGTCGCGAAAATGAAAATTTTACAAAAATATCCAATTTGTATTTTTTGTTTACCATGCCCTGCCGCAATATCCACTTTTTGTAAAAAATTGGAAAAAGGTATGAAGATGAGATGAAGCTGGAATCTTTAAATTTGTTGTTTACATCCCAGAAAATGGATTTTCTACACAACAATGCCAACATTTCATGAAAACGTTACAAAGTTTACAATAAATCTTATTTATATATTTAGGCATATATGGATATGTGCTTGTTTCAACATTCATAGTGCTCAATAAGACCGCGAATAATAGGAAATTTCGAAAACTGTTTAATCGTAGCAATTAGTAATCATCTTTAGACTAAATGTAGAGGAATGATTCATAATTACTCTCAAAATTACTCTTGCTCTCTTGAAAAGTTGTGTTTTTGTTCACGGCCACTTATGAATAGAAGCCCTCGATTGAATTGAACAAGCACTGAAGCGTGAAGAGCTCTATTCAAAACTTTGTAGTCTTCGGTGACTCCCACTGAATTTTTCCTGCAATTTTTTTGTAGAACATTTTAATCCTTAAATGACCTTTTTGATTTTCTCGAAAAAGGGTCAAATTGACCCATAGGAAGGAGCTAGAGAGTTAAGATCTTCCACAAGATAAGATCTTCATAAAATTTCACAAAATAGTTATGACAATAAGAATTCTCTTAGACATTAACTTACATTTTGTAATGCTCCCTTAGATCAAAAAATGAAAACTTTGATCCACAGTAAAAAGAAAGACAAGAGCAGACCAGCTGCACTATAAGTTTATTTTGTAAAAATTACCTCTTCAACATACCCTTTCAGAATTATAGGGTCGATATTCTGTTCCAATCAAAAAGTCTTAATTTATTGTGGCTGTCACATGTCAAAATAAATACTTAAAGTCTAAGGATAATGCCACGTAACCATTCAAGAAGAAAATTGAGCACTTTATTAACGAATTCTAGACACATTTATGTAAAATTTGTTAAATATGCCTTTATTAAGCAAAACATATTAAAGTCTAAGCATGTTGCAAACCTAAAATGTATACTTTAGCCAAGCGAAAGGGTAGATACCAACGGACGACTATCAGAAATATTATTGAGAATGTTTCGTTCTGTGTTTGAGATCACAATGTGTGGTAGAATAGAAATAAACGTGTTATGCACACGTTTATCGCAGAAGAAGATCAAATTACTTGTTTATAATTATTTATTAAATATATTTCGCCTTTCACTAGAAATCGCAATAAATAATCTAATTAAATACATACTTTTAAATACTAAAATAACACAGGATGAACTGTTTAGAAACGGTTGCGACGTACAACAACACGACGACGCTGAGTCTTGTAGCGGTAGCCATCATCTTCAGAGAAGGAGTGAGCTGGAGCAGCAGCAGCAGCAACATCGTAAGATTCAACAGAAGCGACTGGAGCTTCATAAGAAACAGCTTGGGCAGAGTTGGATGCTACTGGTGGCAAGTACTCGGAGGAAACATCACGACGTTGGCGACGGACAACGCGACGACGATGAGTCTTGTAGCGGTAGCCATCAGCATCGGAAAAGGAGTGAGCGGGTGCAGCATCAACAGCTTCGAATGAATCAGATGGAGCGGCGGCATAGGCTACCTCTTCGGAAGCAGCTACGGGTGGCAAGTATTCGGATGAAACATCACGACGGTTGCGACGGATAACACGGCGACGATGAGTCTTATAACGATAGCCATCAGCATCGGAGAAGCTGTGAGCGGGAGTAGCATCGGCAGTTTCGTAGGATTCAGATGGTGCAGCGGCATAAGCTACCTCTTCGGAAGCAGCTACAGGTGGCAAATATTCGGAGGAAACATCACGACGGTTGCGACGGATAACACGGCGACGATGGGTCTTATAACGATAGCCATCAGCATCGGAGAAGCTGTGAGCGGGAGTAGCATCGGCAGTTTCGTATGATTCAGATGGAGCGGCGGCATAAGCTACCTCTTCGGAAGCAGCTACAGGTGGCAAGTATTCGGAGGAAACATCACGACGGTTACGACGCACAGTCTTGACAACACGGCGACGTTGGGTCTTGTAACGGTAGCCATCGGTTTCGGAGAAGGTGTGAGCGGGAGCAGCAAAATCAGCACTTTCGTATGTCTCAGTTGGAGCAGAGGTATAGACTACTTCTGGGACGGCTTCGGAAATACCTACGGGTGGCAAGTATTCGGAGGAAAGATCACGACGTTGGCGACGAACGACGCGGCGACGATGAGTCTTGTAACGGTAACCATCAGCTTCCGAGAAGGAGTGAGCGGGAGCAGCTTCGGCAACATCGTAGGTATCGTAGCTGGTAGCAGGAGCAGCAACTTCTACGCTTTCGGCAGCATAGCTGGCACTACCACCAACAGCACCGCCGGCATTAGGAGGCAAATATTCATTGCTGATTTGTGCAGCTGCGGCAGCAACCAAAGCGAAAGCAATAAAGAATTTCTATAATGCAACACATTCAAGTTATTATTTATTTGATAAAAGGCCAATTCAATACATCGATACTAACCATGTTGGTCGGACAATATGTATGTCCTATTGCTTATAGAGTTCAAATGAAAATGATGACTGGCTTATGGCAAATGCATCTTTTTATACAACTCAAAAAGTGAAGGCTGTCGATATAAAATTTCTCTGCGAAAAACTTGCTGCAGAATATTTTTCAAAACCAAACGAAAAAACTTACTGATCCCCGAGAGACAAGTATACATTACGAAAACCCTCACCACAGTAGGTAGCTTGGCCTTTCACAATTATCCAACGCTATCACATTGTACATTTTTTATAAATTTAAACTGTTGCTAGAGCGAGAAATTAATTTGGCATTTCTTTGTGAGCCACGCACTCGCAATACCAGTTCTTCTCCGTCACTGCTTAGCATTCGCATAACTTTATTTGATTTGGAAAATCATTTATAATCCGACAGATATTCGTACCGCACAGAAGTCGACTGCTGCAGACAGTTGGGCGCTATTCGAGAGCGATACATTTAGGGTAGTACTTCGGTAGTAGTGGTGTAGTTACGTAGTCACACTGTATATGTAGCCAATCAACTATTTATGCGCATGGATTATTCATTAGAAGCACATGTTAGTAGATCATAACGTAACAATATGTTATCCATCGAAAATATTATATAAAAAAACATTTGCCCTTTGAAGCAGGTTTCTAGCTGTAGGTCCTTTCCGTTGAATGTGAAAATATGTCGCCAGTGTTCACCCTAAACCAATGAAGTCTGTGAGACTGTGTTGGCGAAATAGTAACGTTAGAATTTGGGATTACAAATACCGCGTTTCGAAGTCAATACATGATTACCTTTTCTGGTATTTCTATTGCCCTTGAAATGCAAACTGATTTAGAATCGAATCGATTCTCATATAAATTTCTCATCGCCGTCAAGGTATCTTTCATCTTTAAAATGACTTGTTGAGCAGAAGTACGAGCTCTAGTAGCTCAATAAGTCACGTAAATGATTTGATCCAGATATCTAAGAGGATTGTGTAGACGATACCGTTGAAACGAATACCGATTATTTCAAAATTTGCGGTAAGGTGAATCTGTGGTGCCTTCCAGACGAACGACCCAAATCCTTAGCTAAATAAAAGCCCTTTAACACCATAAGGAGTATAGGAAGTTGACTGTTGGTCTCTCTTTTACTGAACCGATGCAATGTATTGCATTGGAGTAAAGAAGATAAGGTATTGGGAGGCGGAAAGAAGGATAAGAGTCTGTTGAGATTTGTTTCGAATATCTGAATATCGTAAGTGGCGGGAAAGATATCTTCCGGAAGTCGATTCCATAAACGATTAGTACGGGCGAAGAACGAATTCATTTTGTTCTTTGTGGTGCGCCCGCTGTTCAATCGACAACAAATGAACGAGTGTTGCTGAAAGTCGCGTATCTCTACTCCCACAAGGGAGACAATAGAATTAAATATACTACCGTCACCTATCAGTACTTTTGACACATCAAATACATGTTTTGTCAAAGGAACATCACATTGTATTTCCATGCCCAGAACATCCAGAGCGTCCGATTGCTCAATATCGATGACACCATTCAATCTGGGAATCGCTTGTGAGACAGCAAGAAACACCAAGCCTTACGTACATTAAAATCTACTCTAGTTACTCGACCTCATTGACAAATGACCAATAAATCCTGACCACGTGTCCCATTCATCACTCGTCTTTCATCCTAAATTTCTGGAAGATTTGGTCGTCGATGCGCATAGCGTTCCTTAAACGGTCTGTTGGCACGCAGACCATTTTCCTGAAGATATATAGATTTTTTGATTCAGAAACAGAAATTCGATGTTTTGGAAATATCTGCTAAGAATAAATCGAATTGTAATGGCTTCTCCATGCAGCTAATGAATATGCAAAATAGACATGCTGGCACAGATTATTCTGAGAAGTAATCGGATCCACCTCACAATTACAATAAATAATCCATTTTGAAGCCGTCCGTGTATACCTCATTCTCATATTCATAATTTGGCCTCGAATGTCTGGTCAGCTTAGCAAGGCTGTATTCGGATGGAGGTCGATGTAGGTGCGGATGTTTTTAGTGATAGTTTTTTTCTACTTTACAAGTAATATAAGAAGCAAGTCCTGTTCGTTTTCCTATATTTATTTCTCTCATTATTCAAATAGTTATCAAAATAATCACTGAGCAGGCTCCAAATCGCCTTCGCAGCAGTCATGGAGTTATAGATCGACTCTTTATGACAGAAGTGTTATGAACCGATTGAGAATTACAACATGTTTTAATTTTTAGGTTGGTTTTTTCATACTCTTTCAACCATTTTTTGTAGTTCTTTTGCAATTCTTCTTCAATATACATTAATTTTGTTCTCCATAATTATTAAGATGTTATCCATGCCCATGATGAACAAACTGAGTCCAATTTACTTGACTCTGGCCCATGTTTGCATATAATTCAAAACAATAAAATTAGGTTTTGTAAACAATAATAATTATTTATTAAACACATTTCTTCACTAGAAATTGTAATAAATTAAATTACTAAATTCTGCTAAGGATCAATTGTTCAGTAACGGTTACGGTGGACAACGATCACACTACAGTTTAGTGACGGTGACGACGGAGGACACGACGACGGTGGGTCTTGTAACGGTAGCCATCGGCTTCCGAGAAAGAGTGAGCTGGAGCGGAAGCTTCAACATCGTAGGATTCGACGGCAGCAGCTGGAGCAGAGTAAGAAGCAGCTGGAGCAGAGTAAGAAGCAACTGGGGCAGCATAGGAAGCAGCTGGGGCGGCATAAGAAGCAGCTGGGGCAGCATAGGAAGCAGCTGGGGCAGAAGCTGCTGGGGGCAAGTATTCCGAAGACACTTGACGACGATGACGACGAGCAACCTTGACGACGCGACGACGTTGGGTCTTGTAACGGTAGCCATCATCTTGAGAGAAGGAGTGAGCTGGAGCAGAAGCTTCAACATCGTAAGATTCATAAGCAGCAGCTGGGGCAGCGTATGAAGCAGCTGGGGCAGCGAAAGAGGCAGCAGCTGGTGCAGCGTAAGAAGCAGCAGGAGCAGAGTAAGAAGCAACGGCTCCACCAGCGTTAGGTGGCAAATATTCGTTGCTGAGTTGAGCAGCGGCAGCAGCAACCAAAGCCAAACCAATTGGGATTTTCTGAAATACACATTGCGTATTATTATTTAACGATCCCGAAACCAGACTATTCACCAATTCAATACTTACCATATTGTTTTTTTTCTTGTTGAGATATCTCCTATTGGTTATAGAATCCAACTGTTAATGATACTTTGCTAATGCGCAGTGCACCTTTTTATACAAAATTAGTTTAGCGGAAGGTGATTATGCTCCATAGGAAATTTCTTAAATTCTGCGAAGAACTTGCTGCAGAACAACTGTTGAAAACTTGCAGCTAAAAGTTTGATAACCCTGACAGACTAGTATGTTCAGCGGTTGGTGCCTTTCACAATTGAACAATTATATTTGATGCATCTCTATTTGTTAAAAATTTGATTTATCGTTTGAACGAGAATTTCATTTTACAGTTCTTTGATGCAGCGGCACGCGCACAAAATACCAGTTCCCGTTCATTTGTATGATGCTGGTTTAATCTAAATTTGGGCAACTTTGTTTCAGTTCAACATGCATGCATAAATGAACAAACATTGAGAGATTATACAATGTAGACGAATATCGAAGATAGACTAGTCTGGTGCTGCAACGAGTTGTTCTAAACAACAACAAAACCAATAATTATGTATTATCAGCGACTACTGAACGGACGGCAAGAAAATATGTTAAGTGTTCAGAGAATAGTCGTTAAACTGTTAGCAATTAACGATTGGACTTTGAAACTCTTGGATGAACGTATCGGCTAAATTGAAAACCTCGAAGTCAAAAGAAATCATTCTTTGGTAGGAAATTCGAGAGTGCTAAATATGTTGAGTAGGTTCCATTTGGGAAACAATTTAAACTTTTTTTGATAGTCAATGTTATAGCAAATGTGTGATCTGACTTGATGAAAGATCAAACGTGGCACCCATCGGGCTAATGCCTTCATGATAAAATAGTTAAATACGTGTTTTTTACTACTACGTCTGCTACTTCGCACACTTTTAGTTGCCGGTTATTCAAAACGACTTTGTGTTTCCTGAGGTCCATGTGCTAAAGCTCGACAGACTACAGTCTCCTCTTCGTTGTCTCAACTTGGGCAGTGAAGGTTAATTTATAGTTTCATTCTTCGCGCTTGAGTTCTAATTAAACAATGACCCGTCAGCTCTGCGATAACTTTCGATACGTTCCTGATATTTCGATTGATAGGGTCTCTAGTAATTTTCTGCATGCTAGGTTTGTCTGGACATTTCACATGTTTCTATGTTTTCCCAGTTGTAATTAGGCATGTTTAGGAACTACCTAGCCTGAATATGGCATTTTGATAAATCTTATCGGTAAAGCGTAATGTAGGTCCTATCCTCGCCAACTCGTCTGCCCGTTCGTTTTCATAAGTCTCTTTGTCCAGGGATCTATATACGAGTGATCTCAGAAATAAAAGGGCAGCTTTGCTGTCTACAAAGATTTTATTGCGAACCGTTGTGTCTGAATAGAAACTTTACCGCAGGTTCCTTAATTTCGTACGAAATCCGAGTAAACATGCTACAGCACCTTTTTATGAGAACATATCCACAACCATTTTGAGCCTGTATTCGCAAATGGATATCCTCTGACCTTTGAACCAATAGGGACATACATCATATGATTTAATAATTTATCGCCAACGGCAATCGCTATAGGGTGGAATTCTATAGCATACACGTCCCAGCTGCGAATTTCTAGGTTGGGTGAAATTCCTGGTAAAAGTTGTTATTTCAAGTTTTTCACAGATGGCTCCAAACTTGATGGGTCGACACTGAAAAGAACTGAAAGTTAACCTGAGCAAGCCGTAGTTATGGCTATTAGAGAATGTTGTGACGAACAATAGCGTCAATGTCTACTCGAATGCCGTCAGATCATTGGACTTGGTGACCCTAAACTCAAGACTGCCGCGTATATTTTCAGGCGATGGACAAGCAGTTCGATATTTATCTTATTTGTGTGCTATGACATGGATACATCCAAGGGAACCATAAAGCTGACTAGATTAAGAACAACCATACAAGTTCTCCCGGAGCTTGCTTTTGTCGACATGCACGCTTCGGAAGGTGCTGGTTATGGCGAATGGCAGGTGGACGGGCCTAGATACCTACAGAGTCAAAGCTTTCTCTGAAATGATCAGATAATTTGTGTCGCGAGTAGCACAAGTTGGTTCCTATGAGGGGTGTAAGAGACTGTGGTATCACAATGGACTTCTTGCTGTCTATGTCTAACCTAAATAAGTCATTATTACTTCGTAATCCTCCAAGTAATGCATTGTATCCTCTGGAATTTTAGCTTCTTCAGATAATGTGTGTCGCGATTCGCACAAGTTGCTTCCTATGAGAGGTGTAAGAGACTGTGGTATCACAATGGACCTCTTCCTGTCTATGCCTAACCTAAATAAGTCATTATTACTTCGTAATCTTCCAAGTAATGCATTGTATCTTCTAGAATTATAGCTTCTTCATGAGGTAGTTTTGTCATGAAAGCATCACAGAGAGCTCAATTGATGTGTCTCAGTTCTACGTGCTTAGATCATAAGATCCAAAATTTGCTTATTTACCCATTGAAAGATGCTTTTTTATTGTTTTAATTTTTATTTCTTGTCCCACTTGAATTTCGTTCAATATATTTTTTTTATAAATCCGCTTTGAAGAACTGGCCAATGAATGACCCATCGGCGCCTAGCCTAATTAATCCAATAGCCTTTTCATTTCCGGCATGAACTCCGTATGTATTCCATCGAGCACCAAGATTGGGATCACATTTAAATCACTCTGAGTTTATACACAAAGTATAACCGGGGATTACTTTTTGAATAAGCTTTAGAATAAGTAAGCTCCGCTAAACCTTATCAAGTACTAAATTATGGTTTGATAGTCAAACAACGTACGAACCCTACTACTAAAAAGGATAATGTTATATATGTTTTAAAATAATTATTTATTAAATAAATTTAGTTTTTCACTATAAATTGCAATAAATAATTTAATAAATAAATTTAATAAATAATTGCTTAGAAACGGTTACGACGGACAACAACGCGACGACGTTGGGTCTTGTAACGGTAGCCATCAGCATCTGAGAAGGAGTGAGCTGGGGCAGAAGCTTCAACATCGTAAGATTCAGCGGCAGCAGCTGGAGCAGAGTAAGAAGCAGCTGGGGCGGCATAAGAAGCAACTGGGGCGGCATAAGAAGCAGCTGGGGCAGCATAAGAAGCAGCTGGGGCAGAGTGATCAGCTACTGGTGGCAAGTATTCCGACGAAACCTCACGACGATTGCGACGGGCAACCTTGACGACGCGACGACGTTGGGTCTTGTAACGGTAACCATCATCCTGAGAGAAGGAGTGAGCTGGAGCGGCAGCTTCAACTTCGTATGATTCGACGGCAGCAGCGGGGGCTGAGTAAGCAGCAGCTGGAGCAGCGAAAGAAGGAGCTGGGGCGGCATAAGAAGCAGCTGGAGCAGCGTAAGATGTAGCAGGAGCGGAGAAAGCACCTACGGCACCAACAGCACCACCAGCGTTGGGGGGCAAATATTCATTGCTGAGTTGAGCAGCGGCAGCAGCAACCAAAGACAAGGCAATTGGGAATTTCTGAAAGTCAGTAAGTTCACGGAGTTAATAAACGTCCTCTTAATTTATGTGTTTGCCAAATCTATACTAACCATGTTGTATTAGGCTGTTATGTACTCTTGGTTATAGAATCCAAAGGTAAATGATACTATGCTAACGGCTAGTGCATGTTTTTATACAAAATATCGTCGTGGAAGAAGATGAAACGGAAAAACTAAAATGGCCAGATTAGAGAACATTACTCAAATAACAGCTGTCTGCTATCAAAGCAGCGAACAGCGTCAAGTTTAATAACCCTCATTCTCATTCGATCTATTGTGCATTAGGAAAACGTCCCCTTGGGTCGTTTCGCCTTTCACAAATCACAATGATAATTCAGGCAGCATAGCTTGCCCAACATAATGTTTGTTTATTTATGAATCTCAGCTACATATGTACATATCTAACAAATGAGAGATTTGAGTGATGCGGCACGAGCTGTGCGAAAATACCAGTTAGTTCCCTTACGATTCGTTGGTCCACATATTTAGCATTTCCGTAAGTCAATTTTAATTGGACAGATGTTATGAGTGAACAAACACTCAAAACACAAGACGGCGGTCGTCTGTAGCAGACAGACAGGCGCTTGAAGCGAGATCGATGCTCCGGATGCTGACGATTTAGTAGTTTTAGTCGTACATAGTGTCTGCTGAATAGTGTGTGCATTTATTTGGCCGATATGTCGGAGTAGACATTTTGTAGGTGCAGTTGAAAAGTATTTGCGGCTATGGAATTCAGTGTCAATGCCAAAGTCCGTCGGAGGATAAATTTAAAAACTACACGGTTAAAATTCAAAAGCGGAATTAATTTTGATGTGAATATTTTAAAGAGGCTATTGAAACTATCCCCTTTTAGGGCAAACAAGTCTAATGTCTTGTTTGAAATACGGGAATTTAGTTATATATTTTTTCCGCAAAAAGTGGGACAGGGAAGACATTTTTTGAATGGAGTTGGTCTCTTCAATAAAAACAAGCCTAGCAAATTTGTTACGACTTTCTGAAAGATGCACAGTTTTCCAGGCGGAAGACTTCTCAATTAATAAAGTGTTAGTGCATACTTTGTTCTTTACATACAAGGGATGACATAGAAATCTTTGTAGACAGCCGACAGGCGTAAAATCTAATCAAGAAGGTCAGTACATTGATGCACTGTGTTGTCTGTCCGCAGTCATCGTATGAATCCCTGAATATAGAGACTTTTAATGAAACGAACGAGTAGACGATCGCATATACATCTTTGTAGAGAGCCAACCACTCCCGTAGGTCAGTGCACTCAGGAGCTGTCCAGATTGAGTTATAAAGAGATTGAGAATATAAAGACTTTTATGAAATTGATGGAGTTAGCAATAAAACTTTAAGTACTTTAAGTGTCGCAACAATGATAGAGTCTGCCAAACGTGATACCTTCGTACATTTCTCAGACTGGCCTAGTTTTGAGTGGAAATATTTGTGAAATATATAGACAAAAACTGGTCGTATAAAATAAGAATACCTGAACCGTTTTCATACGTAATTGAAGAGATGCGACGAATGAATATACTAACAGTCTCTGACGACGATGAGGAAGGAAATACACTCTAGCACTTCCTATGCGACTGAAATCAGTAGTACAGGGCCCTCGGCAAACAATTGATTCACGACATTGAACAGTTGAAGTTTCATATTTCAAAGTACCAGTATAGACTTCAAATTATTTAGTTTTATATAACAAATATCGATTTCATTTTAATTCAATTAAATTGATTTTTAATATTATACAGAAGTAACTAAGTTACAGAGTTCTTGTCCATAAAAGTTACAGCAAAATTAAATTGGTAGTACTTCCGCAGGAGTGCTCCCTGTTTTAGTCGCATCACAATTAATATATTTACAGCATTTTAGGAAATCTTTTGAACAACTTCCCAAAAAGTTGATAATATGTTAATATCCCGTATGATTGACTTCAATTAATTATTTTTGGTTAATTATTAGTATTTCATAAGGTCAATAATATTAAATAGTATTAATAAATGCAATACTAATTTAATATTTGCTATTATATTTATTATATATAAATTCGTATTATCCAAGTGTGTAGTTAACTTTTCTATGTTCAATTCAAACAAAATGTCTTTAGTAATTCAAAACTCACAATAGAGACGCGGTTTTAAAAATAGAAATTAAAGTAGTGAAATAGAATTGAAAGTAGAAGAGTGGATTCTTTGCCACAACTTAAAATCTACGTACTCTTATTCAAGCGAGTCACTGCTTCTCACTTGGTAATATTAATAATGAAGATATAATCCAAGTGCTATCAAATATTAAGGTGAATAAAAGTCCAGGGTTTGAAAATATTTCTGCTAAATTTACAAGGGAATGTGGGGAAATTATTGCACCAATTTTAGTGAGTATATATAACAAGATTATAAATACATCAGTGTTTCCGCATATATTGAAGGTTCACAAAGTAGTTGCAATACCAAAGAGAATCAATGTAACGTCGTTGGAAAATAGAAACCATAGAAAAGATTTTTGAAAAACAGCTTTACGATATATTACTGTCTTATATGGAGGAGAATCGGCTTTTGTGCGATTATCAATTCGGCTTCAGAAGAGGTTGTGGTACTCAGGATGCTATATTGAATGTTGTGAAGTTTGTTTGTAATGGACTAGATGAGGGTTTTAATGGAGTTTGCGGAATATTTTTTGATTTCACTAAAGCTTTGATCTGGTTGATCATAAAATATTGCTGCAGAAATTGAAGTATTACGGTTATCATGGTAAGGAGTTATGTTTGTTTGAAAATTATTTTTCTAACAGGAAGCAATATGTTCATATAAAAGATTCGAAAAGTTTTATGGGTACAGTGGACTATGGAGTACCACAGGGTAGCGGGTTAAGCACATTATTGTTTTCGATATATCTTAATCATCTGAGGAATTTGGAACTGGGTGGTCATAAGTTGAGGAACAAACTGAATCTTAAATCCAAGCTGATGATGATGATTTAATACAGTCTCATTTAAGTTACTTGGCAAGAATACTACTTACAACAAGAATACTACTTCATTCAGATCCCTGCAATGTATACAAAACAAGGCCTTGAAAGTTGTATATAATTTGCCAGTAAATTATTCAACAATTTCATTGTATAAGGATCAAAGTAAAACTGTACTGCCAATTTATGGACTGCATGAATACCAAGTACTATTATTTGTTTACAAATGTATTTACAACATCGGTCACCATACCATATCATTTATACAAAACAAGTCGAATTTAAGAATTCCGAGATGTAGATTAGAAAAAACTAAGCAGCGAATTGATTATATTGGGGAAATATTGCTCGAATATCAAATTTTAAGTCCTCCTGCAATAAATACTTATATGATACGTTTGAAACACTTCTACCATAATTTTTATATCTTTATTCTTATTTTGAATTACTATTAAACTAGTTTATTTGTATATGCATTAATACTGCCAGCCTGCCTCAAAAATGCCTTCAAGGCGCTGGGGCCAAATTTTATATAAATGTAACACTATATGAACAAATAAAAAAGTCTTTCAATGCTCTTTTTGGGTATTTTTTTGTTATTCAAACGTAGCTCAGCTTCCCATAGTATATGCTGACCAAATCCTGATATTTTAAATCAATTTGATGTGTTCGCACAAGTGGCATCAATATCTTATGTCTTTTTATATGAGAATTCAGTCAAATATCCTTATCCTTAAGATTCTATATCTCTTAAGATTTTGATGTTATGTTTGGTATAAATCAACTCACCCGACAGCTACAAATTGAATATCTAATTGTTCTGCCATCTATGCATTGGAATTAATTGTATAATTGATTTTAAACCACAAACCATCTCAAACGTATAAGCAAAGTTATAAAAAATTGTAACAGGAAACTAATGGACGACTACTACATGTATAACTTGAGAAAGTACTCAGGTGATATTAAAAAAACATGGAAATTTCTAAATAAAGAATTTGGACGCTGTAATAAACCAGTTAAAGAAATTTTGGATGAAGATGCTAACAGTACAATTACTTCTACGATTCCGTAAATAACCTCAAGACGAATATGCAGCAATACACTGGAGATAATATAAATATGTTCAGAACATTTAGAACGATTTAGTATGCGAAATGTAAATACTGCAGAAGTAGAAAGGAAAATGGATTCTTTGAATGTGAAAAAAAGTTCTGGGTATGATAATATTACCCCTAAAATGTTACTAACAAGGAAATCTCAGATTGATGATGTTCTGGCAAACATTTTTAATAATATGATTGCAACGCAAAAATATCCAAATGCATTAAAGATTCATAAAGTTATACCCATACCTAAGAAAAATTGCTCCAGATCTGTAGTTGATTTTAGGCCAATATCTATTTTGTCGAATTGAAAAATGAATGTTTGATCAACTGTCAAATTAAATTCATGAAAATAATATATTATATGAATGTCAATACGGATTCAAAAAAGGAGCAGGTACAGGAGAAGTTTTGGTTAACGTTGTGGAAAGTATTTGTGGTGGAATTGATGATGGTTATAAGGGAGTAGCTGGTGTATTTTTTGACTTTTCCAAAGCATTTTACTTGGTCCACCATGATATTTTGCTAAGGAAGTTAAGTAATACCTACAAAATAGATTGCAGTACGTCCAAGTTGGATCGTCGAGTAGTTTTATGTTGCCATTTGCACATGGTGTCCCTCAGGAGAGCGTTTTAGGTCTTTTGTTATTTAAGATTTATATAAATGACTTAAAAAATATAAATTTTAATGGAAAGCTGTTTTTATTTGCTGATGATGTATGTCTTATCTATAAGTACAAATACGAAAAAGTTCTTAAAAAAAAGTTCCCAAATCGAGTACGATGCTGCAATTTTGGCTGAATTTTCTCGCATTAATAAATTAGTTCTAAATGGTGGAAAAACAAAATTTATAAGATTCAAGCCTTACATTAGCTCAAATGATGGTGAAATGGTAATTCATGTGGAGGGAACAACAATTGCTGAGTCCCAGAGCGTGAAATATTTGGGCATGCATTTAAATCATAATTTGTTATCGCTTCATATTAAGGACATTAATGCAAAGATATCATCAGCTGTAGGAATTCTGCTGAAGACTTCAGCACAACCTTTGGTCTTAAACCAAAATAAATGACAAAACATACAACATAACAGACCAACTATACATACAAACAACAACAATACACACGAGGTACAGTGAAGACGGGACATACCGTACAACAACAACATTTGCATTGTTGCGAGCACATGCACAACATTGAATTGGCAAAGTGAGATGTTTAGTGTGTCGACTTAGTTCGGTGGAATATTTTGTTTATCAGCGCTTCTCATTGGAAATATGTGACCGCTGGTACTAATATGAACCCTGATTTAAGTCAAAGACATACATTCGTTGCGAAAGTTCTGACGAGGTGGGGTAGCGCCCATCGAAACTGCGCAGTCAACTTTTAGCTGCAACAATAAAGGTCTCACTTTGCTTTTTTGCTAATTTTTGGGTTCTGCTGAAGACTTCAGCACAACCTTTGGTCTTAAACCAAAATAAATGACAAGACATTCTGCATAAATTTAAACATAAGTTGAGTACTGGCGTTAAGATGATTATATATCAATCACTTGTTCACTCTCATATTACATACTTGCCTATGATATATGGATCTGCATCTCACAACTCATTGAAATCCTTACAATCAGCTCAAAACAAAGCCTTAAAGATAGTACATAATTTGCCTGTGTGTTACTCATCGATTGACCTATACAAATATAAAGCAAAACAGACATTGCCGGTCCATGGTGTGTATAAACAACTCATTACGTACGCTGGACCATTAAGAAATATATCAACAATTTCGACTTTTAAACAAGATCTTAAACTTTACCTTTTGCAAAATATAGAAACACTTCTAATATGAACAAGTCTAAATTACTATAATTGTTATCTTAGTTTTGAAATGTACGTATATAAATAAATAATATTGTTTGTTATAAAGTTGCCTTTTTAGCCTCTATAAAGCCTACAAGGCGCTGGGGCTTCTAATGTATATAATTGTGTATAAAAACTTGAAAAAAATAATATAATTAAAAAAACAGAATGGCTTTATTACGTTTTCCAAACATAATAATTTTAAGTTTCTCTGTTGCATCCATATTCACTGCCAAAATTATTGTAACACAGCTCCTTTTGCTACATAATAATTTTCTTTATTGAATTTCAGACACATCTTTTTTTCGACACTCTCGATTTAATTTATTTTCTTGAATCGACAAAATTTTTAACACACACTTAAGCAGTCATTTACACTTGTCACATAATAATAATGCAAATTAAAATATATTACAAACATTTAACCTTTTAATAGTTGCTTACTTTATTTCTCTGTGGGGACTTTTTGACAAATTTCAAAAAATCGAATAGACTGTTAAAATTGGCATGCGATCCTCTCTTGAAATCGTGTGACTTTGTTTACACTAGAAGACTGCTAAAAAAATATTCAATCGCATTATGTAAAGGCTGCATTAAAAGCTTAGAAAAAGCGTAAAGGATTACACAGATAAAAAGCATCGCAATGTTTCTTTGCTTTACTCGTATGTATGTCTGTCAAAAATATTGAAACGTATTTATGTATTGATATCTAGAAGTTCGAGTTAAAGAAGACAAAAATTAATGTTATAATAAATAAGTGTAAAATTTGTTCTTTGTATGAATTAAAAACATAACCTGCTAAAATTGATTTTTTTAATAGTACCTATAGATGAATCACATTTCTCTTAATGACTGCTGCAATTCTATAAAACTAAAGCAATATTTTAGTTTTATATAAATACATTATTCATTTATTTATTTTTTATCAGATGCATACGAATACAAATTAATTTTCAAACACTCAAAACCACAAAGAATGATTTTTTTTAGAAGTCAACTAAAGTTTTGTTTACCAAAGTGGGGTCAACTACCTTTAAAATGCACTACTAACTTATAAATTCCGTAATCTAGTTTTTTAAATAGCTATAGCATGAATTCGATTATCGCAGTTGTTGTTGATGAAATTTGGGTCAGTAGTTTTCTAATCATCATAAATATGTTTCGTATTAATAGAAATGCAAAGCAGCTAAAGTGTTAATTCTGCGGTCGGGTATTCTATACTCCAGTTATGAATTTGAATTTTTGTCATCTATTCAATTTATCTCGTTTTATTTTCTTTCTTTATATTTTTATTTATTTATTTGCTGCAACTAGTTTTAATGCAACTAATAATTCTTTTAAATAGGACAAATTATTGTTGCCGGCAGCAAGTTTTTCCTGAAACAAGAAATCAATATAAAACAATATAATTCACTATAATTTTATTTTCACCAAAAGGAACGTGCTATTAAGGGCAGGACCGACATTAATAGCGCTGCTGAATAAAATCAAGTGTGATTTGAACTGGGACTTGCCTGAGTGTTTAGTCTTATCTTACAAATAAAACGTGTACACTTTCCATGGAAAAAATTCGAATTACCTAATCTAACCGAAATTATAGACATTTTCCACAGGACAAATGTTTCTCCGTGCATCCTTTGCACTTTTCTTTTGAAAGTCATCGAAAACAAAGAGATCATGTTATTTTTTTTAAATAATCATTTATTAAATAGATTTCCTTTTACAAATAGAAATTGTAATAAATAATTAAACTACATAAATATCTCTAAACTTAAATACTTTGCATCGCCAAATTCCCAGTTTAGAAACGGTTGCGGCGGACAACAACGCGACGACGTTGGGTCTTGTAACGGTAGCCATCAGCATCGGAGAAAGTGTGGGCGGGAGCGGCAGCTTCAGTTTCGTAGGTCTCGTAGCTGGCAGCAGGGGCGGCGTAGGCTACTTCGGGGGCAGCTTCGGAGGCGGCTACGGGTGGCAAGTATTCGGAGGAAACATCACGACGTTGGCGACGGAAGACGCGACGACGCAGGGTCTTGTAACGGTAGCCATCAGCATCGGAGAAGGTGTGTGCGGGAGCAGCATCGGCTGTCTCGTATGTCTCCGATGGAGCGGTGTACACAACTTCGGGGACAGCTTCGGAAACGGCTACGGGTGGCAAGTATTCGGAGGACACATCACGACGGTTGCGACGCACAGTCTTGACGACGCGACGACGTTGGGTCTTGTAACGGTAGCCATCATCTTGAGAGAAGGAGTGAGCGGGAGCAGCCTCAGCAACTTCGTAGGTTTCGTAGGTGGCAGCTGGGGCAGCAACTTGCACGCTTTCAGCAGCATAGCTGGCACCATCACCAACAGCAGAACCGCCAGCCTGAGGTGGCAGGTATTCGTTGCTGATTTGAGCAGCTGCGGCAGCAACCAAAGCGAAAGCAATAAAGAATTTCTGTAATACAAAAACCGATTAACGTTAACCTCTCAGGATCCTTCCTATAACTCCTTCCAAAGCCAAGCTTACCATATTGTTAGAGCTGAACACCTATTGTTGGAAGTATCCAAAAGATAATGATACTTTGTTGATGGCTAAGCCATCTTTATATACAAAACTTTGTTTACTGAGTTGAGGGTGAAATGAAATGGCCAGCCAAAACGTAAACTCTGACAGAGTCGGAGTAGTGAACCTTTCTCAACATTTCCAAAAAAAAAACGTTTAACGCCACAACGTAGCTAATCGCTGAGAACATTTCGATTATCTACGATTACTTCCTACTCGGTGGTGGTTTCAGTAATTCCTTTCACTGCTCACCCAGCTCGCATAACATCCATGAGTTCATGCACATCTCTGTCAACGGAAACAGCAACAAAAACATAAACTGCCTCATCCATTCCGTAACATTTTGATTAGTCGGTGAAGAGATTTATGATCGCTCTCTGCGATGTGTCACGAGATCAGTGGTTTCCATTCTTTAGCGTTTGTGTGATGCTGTGTTAGCCAGCGCTGGTCAAACATCATTAACGGGCTAACACTCAAACCATAAAGAAGTCAAAAGTCATAGAGACAGACCAAAGACCATAGCGGAATTTGCATAACGCTGAATGGATTCGAGAAACGTGACTTCATCGTCAATATTAAATAAAATAATCGTTTCACTTTGATCACTACTTCAAAGATAATTTGTTCAGAATCAATGACTCCTAAATATACACATACTTGCATGCATTATGTTATAGATGTTTGGGAATCTTTGTTTTTAATTATTTAGTATATGTCCTCATCATATTTAGATTCATTGCAAGTTTTCGAGTGGATCCGTATCTCCGTCCTGTAAGGGATCTAGATTTAACGTTTAGTTAGAAAGCAAAAAGCAAGGCTCAAGTAGTTCTCCCACTCAAGTGACAGAAACATTATGAATACATTTAAACAATCAGCAT
This sequence comes from Polietes domitor, assembly GCA_947397865.1. NCBI lineage: Eukaryota > Metazoa > Arthropoda > Insecta > Diptera > Muscidae > Polietes > Polietes domitor. The sequence continues at coordinate 43,788,500 of OX377621.1, forward strand.
GGTTGTATGATGGAATAGCCACCCTAAAATTCTGAAAGGATATGTTGAGTAGACCATTTATGCAGAATAAACTTGTAGACCAGCTGGTCTGAGTTTCTTTTTACAATGGGTCAAAGTTTTCATTTTTGATCGAAGGGAGCATTAGCAGGGAGAGAATCTGAGAGAATTCCTATTGTCAGAAGCATATTGTGCAATTATATAAGGATTATTTTTGTGGAAGATCTTAACCCTTTAGTGTCATGTTCTATGAAAAAATTGTCGGAAAATTTCTTTGGGGTCACCAAAGACCCCAAAGTTGTAAATAAAGCTCTTCCTGCTTAAAAAGCAAAATTACAAGCCAACTTATGAAAAAATACTAGGGTTAAAATTCGTCCATGTTCTTTGGATCAATCTTTTTCGACAAAGAATTTGGGTAGAGCACGGTAAACAAAACTTACAAATTGAATATGTTTGCAAAATTTTCATTTTCACGGGAGATAGGGCTAATACGATTTCCCTCCTATGACAACATCATCTTAAATTCATTGGTGAAGATCCCATTTTCACAGCTTCCAAATCACAAAATGAGAATTTTTTCACTTCTTCAGGTGCTCACTTTTTACTGGGTGGATGAAGAAAAACAAGGAAATGAAAGGAAATTGACAACTCTTTTAAACTATTAAAGGTAATAATTGGCGGGAAAGATATCTTCCGGAAGGCCATCCCACATACATGTTGCGCGGAATAAGAACGAATTAATTTTTCATGTGTAGTATCTTTGTTCTATGGCAGAGGATACTATCGTCCACGAATTATATTGCTTTCAAGGTTTGATCCAAAAGATCGCCAATGGAAATTAATTGTCTGCGGACAACATATGCCATCTTCAACAGCATACACGTTGCGATTTCTGAGGAAGTTGGATATTAATCGAGAGAAGTCACTACAGACACCAAAAGGCAAATGAGTCTTGATGTGAGTGCCCCATTTCAGACTCTCTGTCTTAGAGAATCTCTGTCTTTCAGACTCTCTGTCTTAGAGATATCTAAAGTAATGATATTACCCTGATCAAACAGATGAATGGATCGACTTCATCGATCTGAAAGGAACGTTTGCGGTAGATCGATTCCTATGGGAGCCATACTCTCGAAGTTACCTCGTAAGATGATTGCAAAACATTGCAAACGGGCAGTAGTTCTCAGGATTATTGGACTCACTCTTTTTAGGGATCGACTGAAAGCTCCAAGCTTTTCAACGCGCTGAAAGGTTTAAAGATTGCGAAGTTAACGGTGTAACACTTTCATAGGACAATAACTGAAATGACATTCAGACTGGGTATTTATTTACATCAAGATTTGGTAAAACCCTGTTAACTCCACACGGAATTAGATAAAGGGTGTCCCAAGAAGAACGCAATTTTTAAATCTGGCAACATTCGAAGTGTCGTTGTTTGACATTTGAACAATTGTTATTGTTCGTTAGTAGAAGGTACGAGGTTAGTAAAAATGGAGCGCTACACGAATGAACAACGCATTCTCATTGTGAAATTGTTTTACCAACATGGTGAAAGTTTTGCGGCTACACTTCGCAAATTGCGATCAATTTGGGGTCACAATAATGCTCCAAAAGAGTCAACTGTAAAGAGATTAATGGATAAATTTGCCGAAACTGGGTCTGTTAGTGATGTAAAGACAACAACGCGCCATCGACCAGGTCGATCGACCGAAAATGTCGCAGCTGTACGTGATGATGTCGCTCAAACTCCATCCACCTCAATTCGACACCGAGCTCAGCAAATTGGTGTCTCCAAATCCACTTTGCAGCGAATTTTGACGAAAGATTTGCATCTTCATGCATACAAAGTTCAATTGACTCAGGAACTGAAGCCAACTGACCATGGACAGCGAAGGGAGTTCGTTAATTGGGTATTGTAGAGACAACATGAAAATGCAGATTTTGCCGATAAAATCATCTTCAGTGACGAGGCCCATTTTCATCTTGATGGCTTCGTCAATAGGCAGAATTGTCGCATTTGGGGTGCGGAAAATCCTCGAGTGATTCACGAGAAGCAAATGCATCCTCAACGTGTCACTGTGTGGTGTGGTTTTTGGGCTGGAGGAATCATTGGACCACTTTTTTTTATGAAAATGAGGCAGGTCAAGCGCAAACAGTCAATGGTGTTCGGTATCGTGAAATGATAACCAGTTTTTTCTTGCCTAGAATTGAAGAAATGAATGTGGAGGGCACGTGGTTCCAACAAGACGGCGCCACATGTCATACAGCCAGAGAAACAATTCAATTGCTGCATCAGTCATTTCCCGGTCGTGTTATTTCGCGTTTTGAAGATCAGAATTGGCCGCCTAGATCGTGCGATTTAACACCATTAGATTTTTTTCTTTGGGGTTTTTTGAAGTCGATGGTTTACGCGAATAAGCCGACGACGACTCAATTTCTTAAAAGACGAAATTGGACGCTGCATTAATGAAATACCGCAGCATTCATGCAAAACGGTCATTGAAAATTTCATTAAAAAATCGCGTGCATGCCAGCAAAGCCGCGGCGGCCATCTGCACGATATATTGTTCCATACATAACCTCATTCTGTCTACTTTACGATATAATAAAGTTTCACGATTTTTTCTTAAATATCTGTGTTTTATTTAAAATTAAAAAATTGCGCTCTTCTTGGGACACCCTTTATATGTTTAATTGCTCTCAGTTAATGATGAACTCCTTGAAACAAGTCAGCCAATAGGTAAACTTTGTCAACTAGGTTGTTGAATATCTGGTCATATTTTCCAAGAGTTGGGATAAAAGATGAGCTGTTGGAAAAACATGACATGACTACAGTCAACAATCCAATCAACTGGGGGGAGGGGGGGTAAGGAATATCGAGGTCCTATAAGGAACATAGGGCCTCGATTGTCCTCGTGCAATTCACCGTGAAGATTCATTTTTAATAGGTTTTTTTTGACAGATCACACATGACTCATATCAAACAGATTTGACATTTTTGTTCAGTGCAGTTTGGCAAGTAAACATGGAAAGACTAACACACGACAGCGTCTCCAAATTGTTGAGCTGTATTAAGAAAAACTGCGTTCTGTGAGAAAGAAGACAGTGGCGAATCGATTCGTCGGCGTTCTCATCAGCTTGGCTTCACGTATTCGACAACTTGGCGTATTTTACATAAGGATCTCGACCTACAGCGTACAAAATTCAACTTGTGCAAGAATTGAAGTCAGGCGACTTAAATTTGCTTGTTATTTTCAGTCGCTATGCTCGAACGTGTCGTCCAAAATTGGACCTTCCGCATGGACCACCTCAGGCGTAGTCGTGGCCAACATTTATCATTTTCAAACCGTAAGTGTCGTAGATTGTTGTTTTAACCGATCATAAAAATGTATGTGTTCTATTTTACATTATAAGTCAAACCTCACGATGGATCAGCCGTTAGTATAGGACGCTTCAGCGACCCATAAAACAAACTATATACTTAATTTTTGTGGATATACTTATATACTTAATTTTGCGGTGCCTCGTGAATCTCTCGCGGATTCCGTTGCTAAATTTCGAATTATATGCAATCCCTTAGTAGATGTTCTTCTGCCGGAATCTATTTTGAAAAGTCTTCAAAACTCGTGTTTATTGAATGTGCGATGTGCACATCACTCGTCATACTTCTTTCGGCCAGCTAATACAAAATTTTAAAATTCTTTGGTTTTGCAATAAATTATTGGCAAAATCTGGCCAAAGAATGAAGATAATTAGATTGTTGCTGCTGTTATGCTAATGATGCTTTTAAGCGATTTCTTTGGAAAATAAATTACTGCAGCAGCAATCACCCTAGGCAACAGTTATTTTGATGACAGAGGTGGCGAATATCATGATTTGGAGTAATTCGGGAACTGTGAAGTGTGATGGTCGTTAAGTACTCTGCACTATGCAGTAGAAGACACGGTAGAAGCTATTCTACCATGTGCCGGTGTGGGGTCTGGTCAAAAATGTGAAGGTTAAACTACGAGTAAGAGTTTGAAATGAACTCCAAGAAGAGCAAGGAAATAATGTTTTTGATTAACGAAGAGTTGGAACAGCAAATCCAGCTGGTTCTCTATGCGTTGTATGAGAGTCCGAAAATGGAGATGGATATTTTCTATAGCTTTATCACATTTTTTTCTCTATCCCCATCTCTCTAGTAAAATAGCTGAGTCGAGAGTTTGGGAGACTCTTTAATTCTTGCAACTAACCATACTTAGCGGCGGTATTCTTTCATTTATACAGCTTCTGGGAAGTTTGGGGCAATATTTACGATCGTATATGGCTAAAACAGCTTAGACGGACTTGGTTAAAATATAATTAGGGTCTTAAATCACTACAATCTCCTACTCAGCAGGGTGCGTGTATAAATTTTGCCTCTTAATAATATTTTTTCTGACCCGTGATTAATATGAAAATAAGACGGTTGTTTAAAGAAACAATCTGGGATTTATTTTTCCCGTTTTAGGTATTGTATGATTAGTATATTATATATTTAAGACATGGTTTTGTGCTATCACCACTGCTCTTCTACATAGCTCTCGATATTATAATGATTCACGTGTCCCAAAACAACAGAAGATTAACATGAGGACTCCAGGGTAATCGCTGTGACCTTGATTACGCCGAGGCATTTGCCTTAGGGCGATGTAGATGGATTGCTAATGGATCTGACTGTATTTGCAGCATTAGCTGGGTTATGGATAAATGGGCCCAAAACCAAAGAAATGTGCGTTAACCCAAACTGCATACAACTAGTCAGGGATGCAAACAAGACGGTAGATATGGCTGAATCTTCCGTTATCTGGGAGGTATTATAAGTGCAAGCGCTGTTTCTGCAAGTGACATAAGATCCCGCATCAACAAAGGCAGTGTCACCTTCTGCTCACTCTATAGAGGTTAGAGATCAAACTACGTATCCACACAAACTGAATTAAAAGTCTTCAACTCAGGCATTAAGTCTGTTCTTTTGTATGTCTGTGAAGCGAGGAATGAAGCTGCAAGAGAACGTAATGTCCTGCAAGCCTTTGTTAACAGATTCCTCAGGAACATCTAACGACTATTCTGGGCCAATGCTATTTCTAATTCTGATTTTTATGGGTGACAACGCAACAACAACCAATGGAATTGAAAATTCGACAACCGAAATGGATGTGAATCGATTGGAGCCCACAGACAGCATGAAAAAGAAGGAAGACGGACAAAGATCTGGAAACGTCTGCTGGTCTAAAAAGCTTCCAATGCAGGAATGATGTGCAGAGAGATAAAATCCCTATCTAAGATTGGAATGAATTTGTTACGGGTCTATTATTATTTTATTTTTTTAATATTTCGATTGCCTTCGTCAACCATCATCAGGGGATAAACAGGGATAGCACTATGAATATCACAAAAAAATAACAATAATTACATTAAAAATTAATAGGCGCCGTCCTGATGTCTGCAAAAAAAGTATCTCTTTTTCGGCTGTATTTTTGTATTATATGTTCATAAGATTTCGCGAAATTCTCTGTGTCCGTTTTGTAATCCATTCTCTTCTCCGTGGGAACGTCTATAATGTTCAATACTTCAAGAGTAATTTCTCTATTCTTTACGGAATCAATTTCTTACTGTACTATTTCTTTTGAGTGCTAATTGAAAATTGTCTTTGTTATAAACATCAGCATTTTTGAGCTTTTAACAAAATCCTTGTACATACGTCAGCGGTTTAAAGATTTTCTCCTCCATCTCTTTGTTATTTGTATGTTTTTTATCTTAGTATGTTTTATTAGATGGTTTGTTTTGGGAAGACGTTTCTCGATTTTGCGTTCATTTTCTATGTAAAATGATGAGTCACTTATATTGAATACCCTATTTATAAAATTCGTCGCTGTATTGATAATAGTTCGTTTATGGTATTTGAAATGAAAATTTATGAGTCTTCCAGATGACGTTGGCTTCTGAAACCAATTTAATTTACGCAGGCTACCTTGTCTATGAATTATCGAGTCGATATATGGGAGTTTATTGTCTTTCTTTTAGCCTCAAGCTGAATCAATCAATAAGAAAAGAGTTTTTTGAATGTAATACATTCGAATGCCAGCTATTACGATGAAGTTTTTCTTCTCACAAAGAAAAGGAGGAGAACCACACGCATTGACCATATACGTATATCACCATCCAGTGGGGTTGAAATTCTGTATTTTCCAAAAAATTATTTTATATACTTGTTTGCACCCTATGATAACGGCAATAGTATCAAATTAAAGAGGAGAATATCAGCTAAAAATACTTTAAATATGATGCTTACAACTGTATTAGTTCAGGATTAACATCCATTTCAAATTTACCCCTTAGTTTTTTTTTAGTTTATTCATATCTTGCCTTTTAAGAGACAACAATTTAAATGGTCGTTAATACTAAACTAATACATACAAAAGCTTGAAATTTAAAGTATTTTTAGCACGTATTCTCTTCTTTGATTTGACATTTATATCGGTATCATAGGATGTGAATAAGTATAAAAAAGTTTGAAAAATTGTATCCTTTGGAACTTTGTAGCCATTTTAAGGGCCAGCTCTATTTCACTTAGAGTTTCAGATGTATATCATCTGGTTCAAATGTAATATGGACTGTTGAACATTGATATGCATATATTAGAATGTTTTTCCAGCTCAATGTCCTTTAAATCTAGAAGACCACAGAAATGACCAATTAGACTCGTAAGTATCTTCCATGTGTGAAATTCCATGAAGGTTCATCAACTGGAACAGAAGTAGCAGTCAATTGTTATACCATTTAGAATCATTTGATATGAAGTTCTGCTAAAAAGACAGAAAACCTCACACAACAGTACGGAGGAGGGTATAACCTCGAATTGGATCTAATGCCTGTTAATAATATGGTGGCTAAAGGATAGTGCAATAAGGTTTCTTTTCTGAATGAACTTCCTTAAAAAGCTAGTTTGAAATTTCTGTAAATTTGAATTTCTTTGTGACCAATACTCCCTTCTATAGGGTGAAGGAAGGTATAACAACGAAAACTATTTTCTTCTCATGAACCTGTAAAAAATAATTTCTCTATCGCTGGTCGTAATTACAGTTTGTCAACGTCAATGCCTTAAAGCATTGGTCATCGATGGTTGTGTCTGCCTCATGTCTAGCACCCTCCTCCTCCTTCCTTCACAAATGCTGATGTGTTTTTTTTTTTGAAACACACAAATTAAATAATTTACGACCAATTAAATTTTACTCTCCCTGAGGGGAAATGCCTCCAAGAAACAGAACACTTTCCGTGATGATGTGATTTCTTCGGCAGGGGCTTTGGTTTCTAGCGACAAATAATTAACGCTTCGGTCATGACCTATTCTGGTTCTTCCATATATGCATATATATCTCGGCTAAAAATTAAAAATTGCTCATTAAACGATTTAATGAATATTCATAAGGCAATTTCATTCGTTTTCTAAAATTTCGAATTGAATTAATTCAAGATAGAAAAAGAAAGAAAAAAACGCATCAAGCGATAAATCAAAACATCATCGTCACCTAGAAGGAAGGCACAAACACGCATGAGCGCATGCCCAGTGATTAATTATTCGGCAACTTTTACAGAGTTCGAGCTGAAATGGCATCGATCCATTGGCCGGCCCCCCACAAAACAACAACAGAATCAGCAACGATTATCATCATCATATCATCTCAACACTAAAGATTTTGGCCATTGGCCATACAGACAGACAGATATACAAGAACGAATCTCATTATAATTTGTATTTAAACAATATTTAAAACAAACGACAAATTATATGCCATTTTAAACGTTTTTTGTTTGTTTCACCGTTTTTTTTTCTTCCATTTGTTCTGTTTGGCTTTTGGTGTCGTTTTTTTTTTCTTCTTCAAACTTGACTTGATTTGCATACAAGCCGCGACGCGATTTCAGTTGGTTTCTGTAGCTTTTTTCTTCGTCTTCGTCTGCGTTCAGATGAAAGATTTGCCATAAAATCAATGTTAATTAGAGAATGGATTTTATGAATAAGTGTGCGATGAATCCAAATTTAAACATTTTATTTATTATTTTTTTCGGTAGAAATCGTTAAAAGTTAATAGATACATAAAACTCGTCCACGCGCACCATTAAAACAAAAATTCGCAAATATGGGAGGAGGTATCGCGTCGCATTCAAGCCTAGATGGCTTAAGTGGGTCTTTTGTTTGGAACGAATTGGGATTGTTCCCTGTGCCGCTGCTCGGGGTTAACCGGCTGAAAGACAATTGTATTGAAATCACAAGGTGGGCGATCATTTATATTTCCGCATTTATGAATAGCTCTGTCCAAAACAGTTTTTGATTGATTTTCTTTTTGTCTAAAGGCTTTTTGTTTGTTAGTTTTTCTCAGCCCATTTACATGGTGTAATATTACAGATATTCACATGTAGATATAGTCATCACAAAGAGCAGTATCGTCCGTCGGCTTTGTGTGTTGGGGAAGGTGGTTTCTCATTCCACAGAAACGTAGCCTTTTTTCTAGGAACGTCACCGCCAATTTATGTATACTACAGTGTGAAACAAAAACCGACATGATCTTAATATTTATTTAAATGAAAATCCAAATATTCCCACAACCAACCATAGCCGAAGGGAAATAATTTTCCACATGGAAATTGATTCATGGAAACAACGCTGTATAGTGCTGGAAACCCATCAGCATACTGTAAATGGTAATGCAAAAGGTTTGAGGTCCATCAAAACATTTGCGGCGCTATGGTGAGGTTTTCGAGTGTATAATACAAATATACGACTGATAATAACATGGTGAAGCAAGCACTCTATACAGAATGTCAACTTATGTCGTATACCCCCACCGGATGATGAAATACGTATATGACCAATGCGTGTATAGCAGAGTGTGGTTCTCCTCCTTTCTTTGTGAGAAGAAAAACTTTATCGTAATAGCTGGCATTCGAATGTATTACATTCAAAAAACTCTTTTCTTATTGATTGATTCAGCTTGAGGCTAAAAGAAAGACAATAAACTCCCATATCTCGACTCGATAATTCATAGACAAGGTAGCCTGCTTATATTAAATTGGTATCAGAAGCCAACGTCATCTGGAAGACTCATAAATTTTTATTTCAAACACCATAAACGAACTATAATAAATACAGCGACGAATTTTATAAATAGGGTATTCTATATAAGTGACTCATCATTTTACATAGAAAATGAACGCAAAATCAAGAAAATTCTACAATTAAAAGTCTTCCCAAAACAAACCATCTAATAAAACTTACTAAGATGAAAAAACATACAAATAACAAAGAGATGGAGGAGAAAATCTATAAACCGCTGACCAGAGATCCGAGCCGACCGATTTTAAGCCGCCGCCGCCGCATTTTTCTGCACGAGCCGTGCCGCCGCCGAGTCGTCTTATATCGACTTAAACCACACCGCCGAGATTTGACGGAGTTCTAACTCAATCAAATCTTACTACCAAAATAGACAACCCACTTAAATTACATAAGAAAATACTACTGTCGACTTAGACAACCTTCTAATGTGAAATTGGTATCCCACTATATGATGACGTCTATAGAAAGTGTAATGATTGTATATTGAATATATAGTGAAAGTCGCATTTATATATGTAAGTCAATTCCAGTATACGTGGCCAAGTGTTCCTATGACAAAAATAAACAACTGCTCCTCTATTGCGCTTATTTCTATTGTCAAAGTAGGTAGAGTTTTATCAATCTTTGAAAGGATTATGATATGCAAGATGTTGATCAAATATGCCTAACATGAAAAGCTGTAATTGCAACAATATTTATTAAATTCTTCCATATTTTAAATTTAGGGAGTGGATTCCCACTACCAAAAAATAATTGTATGGAATAATAAAATAATAATTTGGGAACATTGGCTAATATTAACGAATATTGAACTACTTGCCAAAAAATAAAAGAAAATGTATTAAAACCAATACAAATTGTTCCTTCCATTTTCCCAAAATTGTCAAATAATTAGTGGTGATCGAATGACAGAACGAGCAGACATTTAATACAAAAATACAGCCGAAAAAGAGATACTTTTTGTTGACAATATTTTTTTGCAGACAACAGGACGGCGTATATTAATTTTTGTATTTTTTTTTTCGTGATATTGATAGTGCTATCCCTGTTTATCCCCTGATGATGGTTGAAGAAGACAATCGAAATAATGACAAAATAAAATAAAAATACACTCCACTTTCTATCCAAATACAATTCAAATCGGTAAAAAAGAGAAAAAGGGAAGGATTTTTGTATCCTGTAAATGTATGAGTTTGACAAAAAATGTTAAAGGAATGGGAAAGGACATTTGTATGGGGTTATAATGAAAAGTGGAACGAAATAGGTGAAATATAATATATATAGTTTGGCCAAAATCGGTTAAACATTTGGAAGCAACATTTGTATTGGTGCTATATCTAAATCTGAACCGATCTTACCCACTTTCACCATACGTGTTTTTGTTGGATTATAAGATGTTGTGCCAAATTTAAAGAAAACCAGCTAGTTGAATAAAAACTTTTTGTGAGGCTATTTGCAGGATCTTTTTTGTGAAATAAAAATATCATGCCGACAATACTATGGCTTACATAATGTAAATTTTCTTGTTTTCCTAGAAGAATCGAAGTTAATATCTTCTTCAAGAACAATTTACTTTACATATGTAGCCAGAAAGAAATGGTCTAAAAATAGTAATACAATAAAAATTGTTCGCCTGGAAACTTTCAAGAGAAATCTAATGGGAATATAAATATATGCTACGGTGTATTTAAATGGCCCTTTGTAAGAATTAATGACTGGACTATTTCAATATTTTTATTTTTTATGAATTTATTAAATTAATATTAATTTTTATGTTTCTATTGTTTTTACAGTTTAGAATATTCCCCCCTGTTTCTATAAAATATTTTTGTCTCCAGACGAATGAATATTCTAAATTAAATGCGTCATAACATTCTCCGTAAATTAGTTATTTGTTTCCTTAATCGTTTTCGAATCTAGTGTAGGTGTCAGTCACTTCTACCTGCGATATAAATGTCCAATTCTGACGATTAGTCTACAACTTTTCAAGTTTATAATGAGAAAATTTAATTTATAATCGGAATATGTAAGAAATGTAAATTCATAATAGGAGCATGATAATTCATAATCAGCACTGTAAATTCATAATGTGAAATGTAAATCCATATTGAGAAATATAAATTCATAATAAGAACATACAAATTGAATTGATATATAAATACAAAATGAGAAAATAAGAATTGATAATGAGAAAATATAAATTCTTATTCAGGAATATATATTCATAAAATATAAATTCATAATAATGAACTTTAAAATTTATAATCGATGCTATGTTTGTTCGTTTTTCTATGGATATTTTCGTAGAAACACATATTTTATCAATGTTCTCATTATAAATTTACATTTTCTCATTATGAATTCATATTTTCTGAATATGAAAACCTATTTTCTGATTATGAACTTGGATTTTCTGATTACAAAATTGTATATTTCATTATGAATTGGTATGTTGCTATTATGAATTAATTGTTCTCAATGAATTATGATTTATATATCTCATTATGAATTTACATGTTCCTATTATAAATTTACATTACCCATTATGAATTTATATGTCCCTAATATGAATTTACATTTCTCAATATAAATTTGTATGTTCCGAATATAATCTTGAAAAGGTGTAGAGTAAAGTATTTGTAAAATGAAAAATAATTTGTAAAATATTTTGACAAGTATTGAAAAAAGCACACCAGTTATTAAATGTTGATATTTTTAACCATATTGAACATACCTATAAATAAATTACTTTTTCCCGGAAATTCCCGGGAAAACGGGAATGAAAAATTTCATTCCCGGGAAATGAAATGTCCGGGAAACCCCAAACCCTAATTGGAACGTAAAACGTTTCTTTTATTAATATCCCTTAGTATGACCAACGACGTTGGTCGAAATATTGTAATTTAAAAATAAAAAGAAAATTTTTAGTCTTTTATTTGTGTGACCTATAGTGGAACAAAAACAAAGAATAAAAATAATATAAAGGTCAACAATAAATACAACTAACATAATTTCGCGAATTGATGGGATTTATAGATACGTTTGTTCGTAACTTTTTACAGCAATTTTGCACCGCACTGTACACTGTAACCCCAATTTGGTAGACTATTCGACTCCACATCACAATATGTTAATTTGTTTTAGTGCCGACTTTATTTGGTAGAGAACTTTACTACCAGTAATTTGCATGTATCCGATGTGAATTCTAACATAAATATGTATGTATGAGATTTTAGAGTCACAAGTAGGACAAATCTGGCAATGCTATTATCAAGTATGTTCAGTTTGGTTAGTCATTTCATTTTATATATACATATATTACGTCAAAATGCACAATCTCCATTCGAAGTCAAACTTTTCTGTTTGTTGGCAATATTCTCTTCAGTACTGAGGCTGACATTTGGACATGTCAATAAGTGAAATTGCCGCATTGGGTGTGAATAGATTCCACGAGAGATTCACGAGGTGCCTTTACTTCGTTCGTTAAATCGTTCTTCCTCGACGAAAATTGGATTTTTTATTAACATATTCAGAGAATGATACGCACGAAATATCCGGGAACCAACGTTCCACTGTGTATCCAGACCAGAGCGGAGGAATAACATCATCTGTGGACAGACAATTGGCAATCGGAACCCATTATGTGATTACGCTGCCACATTGGATCCAACATAAATACAGAATGTCCAGATGAAAAGGATATTTTCAGGGCCATAAACACACTTAAAGGGGAACCTATCTAAGATAATCTTAATAATAAGATAATTAAATAAATATGTAGATAAAATTAAATATTTTTAAAACGCAAATTCGGCAAGTGAGTTGTGCTTCTCGTTCGTCTGTGAGAATCATCTCCTTATAGAGGCCGGGTTTGATGTTGAAAAGTCGCTGCGAAGTCACCTGAACGAAACCTTTAGACAGGGTGGAAATCATGATAGTGGTAGTCTGCAGCCAAGTAATAAATGTCACCATGCCATTTGTAAATAAATTTGCATTCTATTAAATATAGATGCAAAATGGTCTTGAGCCAGGACAATATCCCAGTTCAAATCAAATTTCTGGAATTCTCAGGCCCTACGTTCTGAACTCAGTGTTCTAAAGACATATATATATAAAGAGTTCACACATGGTTACCCTCCCCAGGAAATTCGACAAAAACTAGTCGGTTTCAGAAAAAAGCACTTATGTACTATGGAATCACTTCTGTCGGTGGAATGATTTCGCTAAAGCCTTTGGTACCCTTCATTACACAGTGCGACAAATTGCAGTTTAGGGAATTTTTTTTTTTTTCATAAATTTATTTATATCTGCGAAACTGTTTAAAATATCGAGAAAGAGCATAGGAATAGATTAAAGGAATTATAATTCTTAATTTTTCAACATTTATTTCACCTAAATCGGGACAGCCGTTCTTGAGTTATGACAAACCTAAGACCATAAGATAACAAAAGTGGGTGGGGGAGCGCGCCAGGCCGTCCCGCGAAAACGGGTACCTCAGGAAAAAATCCTTTAGGCAATCGTCATCATTTTGCATACACTAAAGCACCGTCATAGTGGTGCTTGAATTGCAGAACCACTGTTGCACTGTGTTATTAGACCATTAGGAAAACGTTAGAATGTAAAAAAAGTTGCTGTGAAAATAATCGATCTGGTCAGGGCTTTGTATAAGGTTCGACATGTAAAGTGCTAATCTGGAATTTGACAAGGTTGTGTTCTATCTCCAATGCAGTAAAGCAAGCGTGTCTTGAAGATCTTGACTATGCCGAACTTATCGCTCATTTCATGCAAACCCAACGATTTTGGTAAAAAAACCAATGCAAAAACTAAATCAGGGAACAAGTTATAGAAAATGTTAATGTCAAATGGTAACACAATAAAAGTCTCCAAGTGGAAAGTATCGACCGATTCAGAGATACAAGCCGACCGATTTTAAGCCGATAAGCCGCCGCCGCATGTTTCTGCTCGAGCCACGCCGCCGCCGATTTCATCGGCTCAAATCGACTTGAACCACGCCGCCGATTTCATCGACTCATATCGACTTCAACCACGCCGCCGAGATTTGACAGAGTTCTAACTCAGTTAAATCTTACTACCAAAACAGACAACCCACTTGAAATTGCAAAAGAAAATATAAATGTCGACTTAGACAACCTACTACTATGAAATATATGGATCTTTCTTTGAATTTAGTATCCCACTATATGATGACGTCTATAGAAAGTTGAATGATTGTATTTTGATTTGAAAATCACATTTATATAAGTCAATTCCAGTACGTATGGCCATGTGTTCCTACAAATAACAATAAACAATAGCTCCTCTATTGTGCTTCTTTAGTGTGTCAAAGTAGGTAGAGTATTATCATTATTTGGAAGGATTATGATATTCAAGATGTCTGATCAAATATGCCTCACATGAAAAGCTGTAATTGCAAAAATAGTTATTAAATTCATCCATATTAAAAATTTTGGGAATGGATTCCCACTCCAAAAAAATTGTATGGGATAATTATATGAAATTGTGGGAACATTTGCCAATATTGGCTAATATTATCGAATATTGAATTAGTTGACAAAAAATAAAAGAAAATGTATCAAAAACCAATACAAATTCTTCCTTCCATTTTCCCAAAATTGTCAAATAAATAGAGGCAAATCAGCGCCGCCGCCGATAATTATGGTTCCGCTTGTAACTCTGGACCGATTGTTTCTGCTCGTATTAATTTAGGATACGGGTTGACATTTATAGAGGTAAACGTTATCGAAACTTTAGGAAAATTCAGACAACTTATGTTAACTAGTCCGACGCCCGACATGAGGATACATGATGAGCAAGGCCACGAGCACGATTGCTGAAACCTTCTGCATGTCCTGCCCTGAACGCTAGCAAACCAGGAAAACCAACCAGACATGGTGGACACCGGAGCTAAAGTAACTCAGTACGGAAAATAGCTGGAAAGTTATCAAACAGCTGCGAGAAATTTCAAGAGTATCCAGAAAAGCAAAACTTCTGCGGATAACTGGAAGACTTCAGCGAAACCTCAATACTCCGCGAGGTCTTATCCAAGGATCCCAGCACACCAGACTTCGTCTCAAGATCTTAGAACTTCTGAGGAATACTTAGTTCCTTGGTTGTAACGAAGTTTCAGACCCCTAGTAAACGTGGACACTCTTACAATCAGTACGGACGAACTCATCAGGTGTGTTGTAGATGATGAGAAGAAATCCTTTAGGACTTTCAAATTGAAAGGATCGGTTGGCGTAATCCCAGCACTACTACAAGAATCATGATATAGGATATCATCCTATAACGGCTACGAGCTTCTTCTGCAAGTCTTCAATGGTAACATTGAAGGCATGGAGAGAAGTCAAGGTGGTCTGTATTCCCAAGACGGAACAAAGGATTACATTTATGCTGAAAATCATGGAAAAACTGGCTGACCTATACGTGAAGGATAAATCGACGCACAACAATTCCAACGAGGCACAAGACACATAATTGAAAGGTAGATCGGTGGAAACGGCCTTACATGAAGTAGTGAGATTTATCGAAGACTTTACTATAAGGAATGACATTGTTCCTGGGCGTGGAAGTTGCCTTCGACAATTTTAACATAACGCACTGGACGGCTGATAAATTAAATCCTTGGTTTAAGTGGAAGCGTCAAGTAGTGCCTTATGGCACTGTTTTGAATAAATGAATATCTTATTGATCTTGACAGAACAGGTACTATGATTACTGCGTATGCGGGCAACGTAGTCCTGCTGATCAGAGACAACATTTTGCCAACGATTGCGTTCATAGAAAGGTCACTAAAATAACTATCACCCTGGGCGGAAGACGATGGGGTAAACCCAGTGAAGACAGAACTAGTCATCTTTACAAGAAGAACTATCGAAAGAAAGGAAGACTCCTAAGAAGAGACCGAAGCTATGTAATCTAGTGATACATGAAATTCGTTATCGATCTCGACAGAACAGGCATTAGGATTACTGCGTATTAGGGTGAGTTGATTTTAAACAATTTGATTTTCAAAAACGTGTAGTTAAAAAAGTGGTGGAATGCTTTGCCATCCTCAGATATATTTTTGTGATAAAATTTATTTTAGCTCGGTAAATCGTCAAAAGAAAAACTATTTTTTTAAATACGTTTTTCGTTTTTTTTTTTTTGAGACTGCTACTAAACCTCTGATTCTACGTGAAAGAGACATTTGTAACCCTCATAAACACCTATAATGCGATATGCATTTCGTTTGTGAAAATTGTAAATTACCTCGACGAAGTGGCAGCGGCAGAGGTGGGAAACAGGATAGATTGATCACTTTGGCCGGTCACTGATTTCCCTCGACAAAAGAACACTCAATGTTTTCACAGAAGACGTTTAGATGAAGAAAAAGATGGAGCAGAACAGCTCTTGCTATGCTCACGTAAAGGTTTGCAGACTCTTATTAAACCCCTCATCCGATTTGTAGAAAAATCCTCCTGGTTCAAATGAATCCATGGAAATTCTGACTATACTATGAGACAATTCCTTCACCCTACCTCCTAAAACCTTTTCTTCTAAACTAAACCTTCATGCATTTCTTATACTTACGGGAATCACAATGGGCCTAACTTAGTTGGCCCCGAGTGAACTCATCGGCGGGCATCCTCTATAACGTAACCTAACCTACATAGTGTAGTTGGAATGAAATTTAATATAACTTATGCTTATTTTCCTCTGAGGAAGACTTTTGACCGAATTCCCCTCTAAATCCACAGATCGATGGAGCGACAATCGTACATTGAAATCAAGTCATGATGTTTGCGTTAATTAGTTAAAACGTTTGCCGACAGTCAATGATATAAATCAACTGACGTGATATTTGCATATATTTCTCTCTGATTATTCGTCTCATCGTCTGGGGGAAAGTCAGCCATATCAAAAAATTGTTCTGAATATCTTAATTATGTTTGATATGACTTTACCTAATTCGACAACTCGTATTCCCATATTTCCATAGCAACGGCATATAATTAATAATTTAGCTTTCATCCTTTGATTAATTTGAAGTGAAATTGTAACCATCATAGACAACAACAAATGGCGTACAATTTTGCCCGGCACTGTTGAAACACTTTGTCATCTTACACACAAATGAGCAAATGATGTAAACAGATGATAAACAATATCGTCTGGTGGGGGCATAAATTATCTTCAACCACGTGTAAAAGGCTCATATTGTTCAATACACAGAGTTTATTTATCTTTTCACGGTTTCAAACGATGTTAACCACAGTCATTGGAATCATTAACGCCGGCAGCATCAGCACCATCTCCACCACCACCACCGCCGCCACCACCGACGGTGAAGCAAAAGAAATGAAAAGATAAAAGAAGATCATAAATAAAACAATGACCAATCGTCGTAAGACATCAATAGATGCGGATCGAATAGAAACCGTGCCGCCGTATGGATCAATGAACTTTTCGCTTTTTTGTGTTTGTGTGTGTGGTGTGCGTTCGGTTTGTTTTCTTCTGCTGTCTGCGATTATAAATAATGAGCTACAATCTGCATTTTAAAATTTTGCTCATTTATATAAATCAGAATTAAAATACAATTTCACATAAACCATTATTTATTTATGGAGTTGTGAAGAAGAAACGAAAACCTTTTAAAGGTTTATCCGACCAAGCGATGAAATAACGAAATGGGCAAAAACAAAAATCAACGAATGCAAATTTTTTCTATTTCTCCAATAGAAATGTTTCATTAAAATGAATGATTTTTGTGAGGAAAATTTATTGGCCATTGTCGTTATGTGATTCATGTCTATGTTGTGTGTGTGCGTGCGGTCAGATTAGGTAAAAGTAGAATAAATTTTATGTGGCCATAAATAAATAAACATTTATATATATGCGAATTCGTTATGCTGCTTGAGCTCGAACAAATTAAATTTGTTGTGATTTTGACACCCTCAAAGGAAGCGGTTAATTAGTGGCGTTTAGAAATTGGGTGATAGTTTTAATTCGATTTGCAGGTGATCACCGGCTTTGAGAAAGTCGGTTGCCGGCTGACGGTTGCTGGTTGGTCTATTAGTATTCGCACAGTGCTTCGTTACATGGACAAAAAGTTCATGTTTCAAATGCTGAAGATATTAACATTTTTTTGAAAAGCTAAGGAAATAACTAAATCAAATGTTAACTAACATTTTCGATTGAAGACTTATTGGCTTCATGAGAAGGCGATATTAAGGCAATTCTGAAAAAATATTTTCAAAAACAATTTTATTTGAACTGGGATATAGAATGCAAATTTATTTACAAATGGCATGGTGACATTTATTACTTGGCTGCGGACTACCACTATTATGATTTCCACCCTGTCAAAGATGCGACTCTTCAACATCAAACCCGTCCTCTTTAAGGGAATGATTCTCACAGACGAACGAGAAGCACAACTCACTTGCTGAATTTGCGTTTAAAAAATCGCACCACGTAATAAAGTACACATGCCATCTTACAAGCATCTCATTGAGTTGCATATATAAGTATGTGTATATGTAGGTATAGTTACCCAGCAATACTTCTGTCGTACCAACACATTTGTTTTAGTTAGTTATTTTATTGTATTTCAAATTTATTTCTTCTCTATTTCCATTTAACTTCTTGTGGAACATAGGATCTCCACAAAAGCTATTCCATCATTCACTAGTAATTTTATTTCATTCCAGTTTCGACCGCTGTTCTCCACATCTTTCGTCAGACTTCTTTTCCATGTGGTCTTTGGTCGTCCTTTTCTTCTGTTTTCTTGTGGTTTCCAGTCCAAGGCTTGACGGTATATCTCTTCTGGTTGTTTCTTTAATGTTTATCCGATCCATTTTCATTTTCTCCCATTTATAATGAGAAGAATCGTTTCTATGTTGAATATGCGTTAAAATTCGTTTTTGCTTACAAACATTGGCGACTAATTCTTTAGAATATGACGTAGGCATCTCTTTGCATAGCCTTGAAAATTATAATTTAGGGCCTTTGTGATTAACCAAGTTTCACAAGTGTAGAGTAAGGATATGATATTTGATTTAAATTTAGACTTAAATATATATATTAGTGGTTTATTCGAAGGAACACAATTTTAATCATGTAGCAGATTTGGCTATCTTTGCGGTAGCGCCATCTGTCAACCAAATTTTCAATTCCCAAATGCAGCAGTTTATATTGTCAACATAGCAGCCGAGATGGAAATCCGCTGCGACAGAAAATATGATTGTTCGAGCAAATATGATTGTTCGTTGTCCATTTCGTGCTGCTCTATGTTTGGACTAAACAGAGGAGCGGATAGACGTGTGGTTTCCCTTGCTGAGCCAATCGGACCGTTTAAGCGAATAATGCGAGGTCTTTGTGCAAAATACGCATCAGCACGGTGCGTGAAGTGATGAGTTGTAAAGATTGATGGGAATTCGTGGCCACTATTACGAACTTTTTGTACAATCTTTCGTACAGCATGCGCGGCGGGTCCTCCTCAATTCAATCAGATTTTGCGTCAATGAGCCTATTGTTTGGGTTAAACATTATTGACTTGGGAAGTTTTCACTATCCGTAAGAACATTAAAATAAAATTTTGGATTGCCAAAAAGGGCCCACAAATTTGTCACAGCTAAATAAAGCAAGTACAAAATTCTCAGTCTATTGTATGGTAAAGTATTGCCAACCGAAAAACAACCAATATTTGACAACTAACGGTTTAGGGTTAGTAACAAAGAAGAGCTATAAAAATAAGAATAATGCATCCTCAATATGTTGGCAATATTTAAAGAATAGCGGAAATTTTTCAAGCGAATTCGCTGCAGCGAAGATGCAAATTTTAGGGATATAAAGACCTTCACATGAGGAGCAGATGTTCTGCACGTGCCCAGTACGATTTGTGGCGGCTGATATCAGCTGTGACAGTACCGATATAGTTCGTCGCAGCAGCTCCTCTTCTTCTGATGATATGTTTGGGGTATGATCTCCGAGAACGACGGTGTAGTTGTTGACGGCTGCTGCGACTGCATCTTGATGAATATAGTTCAAACTTGCCTCATATAAGCTCCGATTTATAGGTTCCCTCTTGTACCTCTCGATTTCTCTCTAGATCCTGGAGGTCTTTCTTTACCTTCATGGGCGGAGGTGGCAGTGCCATAAGATGGTGATTGGGATGGCTACTGTGATAACACCCAAGTAGGTACTGCGTAGACAACATTAAGTTATGCCTACGGATATGTAGATGTCTATTGAAGACATGAGGAGACAGCCTGATGCTGTTCTCAGAGCGGTATTTTGACAAGTATGGACGTTTTTCCACTGAGTTTTGCTCATGTAAGCAGATCAGCTTTGTATGTAATTAATAAGGTTTCCTTGCCTGTGCCCCAAGTATTGCCGGCAAATTACTTGATGGCCTTTTTCTACTTCGCATTTTATCGCATATAGCTGTAGTATTACATAGACTATCGAATATGAGTCGAAGAATTTTTGCGTAATTCACGGTCGTTATTGTCGTGTCATCGACTCTCACATTCAATGTCTTTCTGGCCTCTGTAGACCATGTGGTAAACAATGTGGCTGATTTGGAGGCCGATATTTTCATATTCCTCGCAGTGAAAAGTTCGCAAAATCGGTGAGATAACTATTCAGTCTTTCGCAAAATTCATCTGTAGTTGGACCAGACGCTTGAATCGTGCAATCATCGGAGTATATTACGATTTCGATGCAGTCAGGTGGTTGTGGAATACGAGAAAGGTGTTTAACTCTAAGGGGTTTAGACTTCCTGTTCTAATTTCCACATATGTCTGACGACCACACATATAATTGATGATCCCAGCCATTTTGAATGCCTTCATGGATTCAAGAGCCACGAGGAACGGCATTCACATATTAAGGTCACAGTGTTTATGTGTGGATATAGCGTGTAGAACAGTGGTTGTACAGTACTGCTTACTTTATGCAAGGCTCGGGAGGAGAAGTGCCTCAAGTGTCTTCGCTACTGGTGAGAGAAGATAGATCGGCCTGTACGATTCTCCCTTACTCGCAACCTTGCCTGGCTTCAATAGCGGTATCACTCTGCCCATTTTCCCATCTTCGGGAACTACAAGAGTGGCCAGGGACAGGCAGAGGACTTTTCAGTTAGCACCCTGTCACCAAAAGTGACAGCGATGTGTTCATCGCACTTGGTGGAATTCGAAAGTGATTTGACCGTTGTCCATAATTTACCAACTTCGGTTGCATTGCTTCATATGTTCTAAACTTGTAGTCTTTGACTAATCTCTTAATCCCAAGATTCAGTTCCCTGACTCTGGGATCTCCAGGATCAGCCCTACTGTTACTCTCGTCTGCGAGTTCTGCTGCCGGCGTAATATGGCATAAATATAATTTTTCTTGACGTAAAAGATCCTTCATTTACTCGAAAATGGACAGAAATTTATTTTAGGGAAAAGGAAAAAATGTTTAAAAAACATTCTTGCAGCAGCTGTGCGGACGGAAGGATATTGAGAGCGTCCAAAATATTATCTGTCCTGTGGGAAGATGTTTAGTGACAATCGATTGAACTTTCTTTGGAGGCTTGGACGACTTGGTCAGTAAAGGCGACGACAAGATAGCATGTTGGGATCTCTACTGGGCTAAGTAAGTCGGGTGCTTCTTCCTTCCAGACTGCCACCACAATCTAACCCATTTGCTACTCTATAATTGAAGTAGTATTGCGAACTAATATTTATTTCGGGTACTGTTCTGCCACATTTCATTCGTGTTTGTTGGCCACAACCAACATGGCAAATAGCTCATGAGCAATATCCCTAAATGGCTGTAGAGTTTGTGTTTTACTTATGCAAATCACTGTAGGCCATAAGCGGTGCCGTTTATGATCGAATAAGAACCTTATACGAATAATCTTATTCTACTTTCCAAAAAAATAAATAACAACGCCACCATGTGAAAGTGTGCCATAGCGTAGAATCAAATTAAAAGATACGAAATCAACTATATTTTGGCTTAGGCCTTATAAAAGTCAAGCATCATAAGTTTGGTGCGAATGTCTGAGTCTGTGTGAAGTACAAAGTACTTACAACGGTACTTAAGTACTCGTTTTTGGAAATTATTCGTCTTTCCTTTTCATAGTTTGGTCTATAAGATGATGTATTCAATGGCTCAGAGAGTCTATGAGTGTTCGAACATGAGTAAACTGTAGTACGTCATATTCTGTAGCCGAGAAAGGCAACATTTAAATGAAGCAGAACAAGACAACCGGCCAAATCAAGTTTATCAGTTTGATGCCGATGCTGCTGCTGATGATGATGATGATAAACAGTTAAAAAACCAGCCCTCGGGCCGCCTGCCACTAATATAGACAAGAAGAGCTCGGCGGCGCACGAAAAGTTTGACACAAAGCAACATCAGAAAAGATGAAGTGTTATGAATTTTTAAAGAAACAAATCAGTCTTCGGCAACAAAGATTACCATAGAAATATTAATGTTTGGAAGGAACCGTAGCGAATTTATGGGGCGGCTGGCAACATCACACCGCACCGCACGCACAAATGAGATAAAAAACAAAAGACTTCAGACACGAAGAACACACAATGTGAGTGAGGCTTTACACTTGTTTTTGTTGCTATTTTTTGTTGTTTTCTAATCGAATTCTAAATTCTAATTCGTTAAGCGGATTTCGTGTTATAAATATATACAATATTTCTTTCGATAGGAAAATCCCATTAAGCGATAAAAGAAATCGCTTCAAGATTTTGCGAAGCTTTTTTTATAAAAATCTACCCCAATTATATGTAAAATTTCCATAAAATAAAGAATATAGGACAAGCCTAAGAATATTTTACGCGATTAAATTAAAAAGATTTTGTTCCCATAACAATATTCATTAGAAGACCAGCGTATTCTATTCATCTTTGGCGCTTGTAAACAACACGATTACATCGAAAATCACGCAATCACCAGAACAAGTTTTAGCGTCATGATGTTTCTAGTTGTAGTTATTGTCTGTTTTTGTAACCATAAATAATTTAATGGTCAATCTAAAGGCGAATATCTTATAGAACATCAAAAGATCCACAGTGGAACATTAATTATACATTTAAGTGTCAAATTAAAAAGATCAACTAGAGTGATGTAGGTGACTAGGAGCAAGTAGACACTAATTACACTAGTTTACAATCACTTTTTTGATTTATTACGCCTCATGGGAGCATAGAGCACCAACAAAACATTTCCATCTTCCTCTATTGCAACTAACAATTTCTATTTCATCCCATATCTTATTAATAGTTTGTAGTTCATTTAAAATAGGCCTTCGCCATGTTTTCCTGGGTCAGCGTCCGTTTCCTTGGAGGTTCCACTCTAGCGCTTGTCTTGTTATACTGCAGAGTGTGCTCTATCCAGTTCCATTTCCGTCTGTCAATTTGCTGGTTCTTCGAATATTGGTTCTTCTTACGTTCGTATCCATAGCTCAGCATTACTTATAAAGGGTGATTTTTTAGCTATTATCTTTTTGGCAACACTGGTTTAAACAGCTGACGCACGTTTCGTGTTTTGTTTCACTGTCAAACATCTTCAGTTTGGTCTATAATTTAACCATGAATCGTCTTACAAACGAACAACGCTTCCAAATTATTGAATTTTATTATCAAAATGCGTGCTCTGTTAAGAAAGTTCATCGCGCGCTTCCATTTTATGGTCAGTTTAATCGACCCACTGAAGCGGCTATTCGGGCTATTGTGACTAAATTTCAAACCAAATTTACATTGTTGGACATTAAACCACCAACACGCATACGTAGAGTGCGAACTGAAAAAAATATCGCAGCTGTATCGGCCAGTGTTAATGATGACCATCAATTATCGATTCGTCACCGTTCGCAGCAATTGGGCCTCTGTTACTCAAAAACGTGGAAATGCCAAAATTGGACTAAGCGGATGGACCATTTGAGGCGCAGTCAAGGTCAACATTTGCATGAAATAATCTACAAACATTAAAGTATATGGACCCTACTATCGTTTCAAATAAAGATTTCATGCATTTTTCTGAATTTTATGTGTTTTTTTTTTTGAAAAACTTTCCTATAGCTTTTAAAAAATCACCCTTTAGTTTAGGTCAGAATATTCGGCATATATTTCTTAAACACTTGTAAACAAATAATTACAGCTTATGCGTTATTGAATTTGCTATTAGCCAGGTTTCACTGCCATAAAGGAAAGTTTTTTTAATTTATCTCAAGATATACGTTTGCAAAATCTAAGTCCTGTCAAACCCCATGTGAGTCCCCTTTTGATCATAGTCAATCATTTCATGAGGTCGTTTGAAACAATAGAGGGCAACCTTGTCTCACGCCGGCAGTTATAGAGGAAGGTATCACTGATTTTTCCATTGCGTGAAACTTACTGGGAGCTACTGCCGTAAATGTTTTGTATTATACGAATACTTTTTTCCGTTGATCCTTTGCTTCTCAGGGCTTTCCATATGACAATTCGTTCTATTGTATCAAATGCGTTTTTTTAAATCATTGAATATTATGAGCAAAAGGTGATCACCATACGATAGATTGCTCGATTACATCCTAAGCATATTTGTCTGATCAATTCAGTTTTTATGCGGCCTAAATCCCGCTTGTTCATCGCGTAGTGACTCTTCAGCACAGCTTAGTCTTCCTTGGATAACTGTAGCCACTATTTTCAGATATGACAGTCCCTCAAATCGTCCTTCTTCGGCAATTTTATAATTAGAACCGTATACCATACTCTTAATATGTGTGGTTGTTTTATTTCGGCTGTTACGATAGATTCCGCTTGTAGTAGATCCGAGATTTTTACCGCCATCTACATGTCAATATGGCCGTAGTTTCATCTACACTTCAGCTTAGTTCGATCATATTATCGAACTTAGACAGATGTGTCTTTGTGTCCATAAATCGAAAATAAATATTTATTTTTAATTTCTGTTACTATTTAAATTGTTCCTCGCATTCACATATATTCGATGGTTTAGGAAGAGTTGTCAAAAATAATTGCCGTTTTTTAAATCGTGGACTTTTTGTTTGATGCCCACTTTTTATGGATGCCGCAGGTGCCGTATCACCTCTTATCAGGAATCTAACAGTAAACGATGTGTTGCTGAGTTTGTAGAGAAGGAATGTAGGGGAAGGTCGATTTTGCTATTGCCATAGGGACGTTTCCTGCAACTCTTGCGCATATTCTACTGAATGCTCTAAACAAGTCGGTAAGATAGACCTGGAGTAATGGGTTTGGAGTGAATCCGGCCAAAACTGAGTTAGTTCTCTTTACGGGGAGAAAAAAATATCTCACATAAACCATACCACATTAAAGGGCAAAAAGCTGGGAATTTCGGAATTTTCATAAAAAATATAATAGAGCGAGTGAAGAAAGCTACCATTGCCCTATACAGCAGACGCTCACATATTAGAGCTTTCAGTAATTCAAACGTCCAGAAATTGGAATCAGTGTTTACAATACATTAAACGCTCTGAAATTCGAATTTAAAATTCTAATTTCCGAAAGATTTTTTTAAATGGTGCAATGACAGTGAATTGTTTTCCACTAAGCACATAAGCAATCTTTTGGTCCTCCGTAAAAATATATTCGATGAAACCAAAAATACAAAAAAATATAACTGATTATATATTCAAAGTCAAACAAAGATAAGTTGTAAATTTGGTCATTGTGCAGTCTATCCCTCCAATAACTTTTAACTTTATTATTTATTTTTTCAATGCATAGTTACTTAATTTTTATTTTTAATATAAAAAAATACATGTGATGTAAGTGGACTGAATTGTTACGAGTTTTTTCTTGTTTTTATAAAATAAAATTGAATTTAAAAAATTAAAAGTGTTTTATTTTAGTTTTTGGAAGTAAATTTACTATTTTTTATTCGAAAAAACGTCCTGAACGGGTATGAGCTGCACTGCAAGGAACAGGAAATTAAGCTGGCTCGTAGTCTACCCGATATCTGTAGTGTGTACCAAACCGAAGTTATGGCTATTACAGAAGTGGCGGGGTGGTTGCGTCGCAATGTTGTGACCAACACTGGCGTCAACATCTACTTAGATAGTCAGGCTGCCATCAGATCCATGGACTTGGTGACCCTAAATATAGGGTGAGCCATTTAAATTTTTAAATTTGGAATATCGATTACTTTGACTTTGAAAGGCAGAATAAAATTAATTTTTATTGTCAGATATATGTTTGAAATTTGCAATATTGAACGCTATACGCTCGAACAAAATTGGGAAATATTAAAAACTTACTTCCAAAGTAAGTAGTGAGTCCTTAATGCAAACTGTAAGAAATTTACGTGTAAAATTTTCGAGGAGAGATCGACCCTCAGTTCAGCCTTCATGAAGCTCATTTTCATATCGGTGGCTATGTCGATAAGCAAAATTGCCGCATATGGGGTTCAGAGAACCCACACGTGACTATTGAGCAGGAAATGCAACCACAACGAGTCACTGTTTGGTGTGGATTTTGGGCTGGAGGCATCATTGGGCCATATACTGAAAAATTGGGTTGATCGGATGAGGTACTGCGGAGTCAGTCGTGGTAGTCATATGTATGACATTGTGTTCTAATATTAAATGACAAAGTTGAACCTTTCCAGAAACCACAAATTTGAACAAATAATCATTACATTTTTTATATATGGCCGATTCTTATTTAAAATGTTACATGGCCCACACTTACAAAGTCAACCCAAGACTGTCGTGAATATCTTCAAGAGATGACCAAGCAATTTGATATTCATCTTATTTGGGTGCCAGAGTATAGGGACATACCAGGGAACTGTAAAGATGATGACGTTGGCAGATTAGGATCGACCATACAAGTTTCTCAGGATATTGTTTGCATAGATACACCCCTGTCGACATGCAAGCTGCTGCTCCGGTAGACAGAATTCCGTGCAGTCCATGGTTTAATATTCAAAACATCATAACATCAAATCTAAATGAAATAACGACAAAGTATAAACGTAGAATTGTAGAATTGTAGACAATAATGTTTAATTTAATATACAGTTGTTATTTATTATAAAATTATTTGTTAAGCTGCGAAAAACAATGAAAACTTAAAATTGTGCTAAATTCAATGTGACAGCTTATTCCGTGCACTCGGTTCTTCATGTATATATCACTCTCCCAGTTGCCGAAAGTTATTTTTTCTAACGGCACTTCGTCTTACTCTCTTTTTATTTGTGTCCCTAAGTAGTTTACATTAATTTTGAATACAATCTAGCGAACCTTAGTGTCAACACGCTGTTTTTTCAGAAAAATGGGACGACGCACCACTATCGAACAGCGTGAACTGGTGATTGCACATTTCAAAAAAGGTGAATATGAGTTCATCTACAGTTCAAGGCATCATTGAGCGTTTTATCCATGAAAATTGTTTACACGACAAAGGTAGAAAGGCACCAAATAAAATATTCAACGGTCAGATGAGCGCTATATTGTCCGCAAAGTGAAGATAAATCCAAGGATATCCGCACCAAAACAGGCTGTGGAGGTTGAGAACCACCTGGGCAAATCATGCTGTGCACAAACAATTCGCCGCGTGCTCCACAACCATGACTTCAATGGTCGAGTAGCCCGTAAAAACCCGTGTATTTCCAAGAAAAATCAGAAGAGCCGTCTTGACTTCGCGAAAGAGTATATTACTAAGACTCCAGCTTACTGGATTACTGTCATTTTCGCAGACGAGTCGAAATTCGAAATATGTATGGCGTAAGCCAAATACAGAACTAAATAATGAAAACTTAAGACCAACTGGGAAACACGGCGGAAGAAGTGTAATGGTTTGGGCCTGTATGTCAGCAGCCGGGGTCGGAAACTTGGTGTTTATAGAGGGAAAAATGAATAAGGAAATTTATCTCAATATCCTGAAGGAAAATTTAATACAGAGTGCCACAAATCTTGGTGTACGGGATAATTTTCGATTTTATCAGGACAATGACCCGAAACATAAATCGGTCGTGGCTCATATGGAATTGTCCACATCTTATGTCACCACCAGCACAGTCGCCAGACATGAATGTTATCAAAAATTTGTGAGCATTGCTGGAGCAGAATATTCGAAAACACCATATATCAAGTAAGGAGGGACTAAAGAAGGCGCTTCTGGAGGAGTGGGAGAAAATTGGTCCAGAAACCACCCAAAAGTTAGTGGATTCTATGCCAAAGAGACTTAAAGCTGTTGAGGACCAAAAAGGCGGTCATACCAAATACTAATAAAGGGCGTTTTTTATTGAGGTATAGAACTTCGAATTGAAATAAAACACAAGAAAATCGTTTTAATGTCCATCAATTTGGCTTTATTGGAAGGATAATTTTATGCCATTAATGTTTAAATATGATTTCGGGCATGTGGCCGCCGCGGCTGGCTCGAATATAGCCAATTCTACAGGTCCAATTTTCCAAAGCTCCAATTGCTGTGCACGATGGCGAATCGATTCATTCGGGTCCTCTTCAACACTTTGCTCTACAGCGGCAATTGTTTCTTGGGTGCGCACTGTTCGACGTCTCTGCGGATGCGTATTATCACATAGAGTAAACGTAGTGCGAAAACGATCCATGGTTAACCGAATTAATTGCTCTGATGGACGATTATGTCGATAAAATGGACGGAGCTTGCGGTGAACTTCGCGAACTGAACTGAAATAAATTTGCACGATTTGCAAGCGTTGTTCTTTTGTCAACCTGTTCATGATGAAATGGCAAACCAAACTAAATGTTAATCACTTGACAGCTGACAAAATGGCCGCCAGTTAAAAAAGTGATGCCAACTTAAAGTTCTATACCCCAATAAAAAACACCCTTTATAATAATATAATATAATATAATAATAATATAAGTTTTCTTTGTTTTTAGCAGCTTAACCATTATTTATTAATAAATACAAACAATATGTTAAATTAAACATTATTGTCTACAATTCCACGTTTGTACTTTGTCGTTATTTCTCTTAGTTTTCTTGTTATGATTGTTTGAATATTAAAATATATACTGCACGGAATAAGGTGTGAGCCACAGTATGTTTAGCCAGTCGCGAAAAAAAAACTGCAATTGTTGCAAAAATCCAAAATTCGCAATTGCAATTCCAATATTTTGGTATTTTTTATATGATACAAATTTCTTCTAAAGCAACTTTGCACAATTTTAGATTTTACAGCCAACATTTATACTATTTCCACACAATCAGCCTGTGATTTGGCTGAAGCAGAAATTTGACCTCCCTGTTTCTCGGATAGTTAAAATAAATATTTTCCAAATTGTTGGCCGCTAAAAAAGTGGAGTCTCCATCCGGTAACGTAACAAAGTTGTGCTCTAAAGAACAATTCAAAGACACATCATTATCATGTTGATCATCAGACTCATTTATTTCATGATGATGATCATCATCATGCTGATATTGATCATTGAATCAAGATAATGCCGGCGATCATTACCAGCGACAACATCATAATGAAGTCGATGAATCGGAAGTAATTTACACACGCAAAAAAAGTGAATGTTGTTCTTCATCTATTAAGAAAAACTTTACGATCATCACGGCAAAGGCGGCGCGGCGCGACGGCGCTGATAATGAATGAAATTAAATGGAAATATATTTTTTTATAATCGTAATTAATCTATTGATTTTGGTCTTTTATGTAGACACATACAATGTACAATATGTATGTCGTCGGTATGCCGACTATGACTATGGCTGGAAGCATGTGTGCGAGCGAGTGCTTTGTGGTTTTTATAATAAAATTTATTATTTTGTTTACTCAAAATTATAAATTATACAATAGCAAGATTAAGAAATACATACTTTAAGTTTTATGTATTCTCTCGCTCTCGCCTAACAAATGTATACTTTTAGCAAATCAATATTTCTTCTGCCGTATAGCTGGGATTATGTTAATCAATAGAAATTTTAACAACAACAAGACGAATAATTATTAAAAAATAAAAATCACAAAAATCTGCTTAAGCTAAGCAAGTTATTCAACCCGTCATCATTTGCTATGAAGGATTTCTAATGTATAATTGCCATTTGTAGCCATTAAAAAAGTCTACAAAGCCTTCACGGCGAGCAGATTATTGATTGGATGTGCTGGTGATTAGAGCGTAATTCCAAGCACCCCACCGCACATAAATTCTGGTGAAATTTGCCCAACGAGACTACATTAATTGGGGGATGTGCAAAGTCTGCAGAGTGTCTCAATGATAATTTGGTTATATAATTAGATGGGTTAGCTGAAATTTATGTAGATTTCTTTTACGATTCGAAATTGAATAAGAACAAGTACTCGACATAAAGGGAATACACTGACAGAATTTTTCGTCGTAATATTTATGAAACGATTTCATAAATTACATTGTTTTTTTATCAAATTTCTTGAAAAGCCCTGAATAGTTTACCATACAAATTAGTTTGTGAATTATTGAAGACACTTCAATCGGAAGCCATCATTTCTTAGAGTGATCTCTATTTCGCGGAAGTCTCACAGACGAAACTAAATTAATTTTTATTTATTCATATTTCATCGCTGAAGGCTAATAATTGTCTATCATATCATATTTTCGTACCGGTTTTCTGGTAAATGTGTCATGATTGAATGGGTTTGAGGCCACAATAATAAATAAAAAAAGCCATTCAGGATCATAGATGACAAATTAAACTTTATTAGTTTCGTATGGAAATTAGCAAAATATAAGAACATTGACCCGAGCTATCTATATGATTTCTGTGCATTATTCTATGCTGTATATTTGTGTATACAAATGGTGTCTCAAAGTGTATGCTATGAATAATTTTGATAGAAAATTTCAATTTGTCTTTGATCAAGAATGTCCATAATACAAATGGAAGAACAATTTCCAGTCACCCAACGAAAATAAAGTTTGCATTGCTTAATGTTGATTTGCAAAATATATCGTTCGTAGATCAAGCCAACCCGACTGTGAGCTAAACGCTCATGAAAATACCCGAAAAAATCATGTCTTTCCCTTGTAATAATTTTTATGTTGCATTTTTGTCCATAAACTTTTTCTGAATTAACCGACCGACCTTCTTGTCTTAGAGTAACTTATTGATCGAATTATTGGACCTCTATAGTATTTTTTTAACAGTGACAACTGGAACCTTTTTCGTATTTGGTGTTAATATTTTGTAAAAATAAATGATGAACATCGGAAGGAAATTAGAGCCGCAGCGCTCATTTTTGAAAGAATTTTAAAATTATAAATGTCACCATGCCATTTGTAAATAAATTTGCATTCTATTAAATATAGATGAAAATGGTCTTGAGCCAGGACAGTATCCCAGTTCAAATCAAATATTGATTACAGACCAAAAAAATACAAAGGAAAAATCTAAAACAAATGAGCGTTGGCGCGGCAGAAGAATTGCTGGGTAACTATACCTGCATATACACATACTTACATATGCAACTCAATGAGATGCTTGTAAGATGGCATGTGTGCTTTATTACTTGGTGCGATTTTTTAAACGCAAATTCGGCAAGTGAGTTGTGCTTCTCGTTCGTTTGTGAGAATCATCTCCTTATAGAGGCCGGGTTTGATGTTGAAAAGTCGCTGCGAAGCCATTTGAAAATACTTTTGACATGGTCGAAATCATGATTGTGGTAGTCTGCAGCCAAGTAATAAATGTCACCATGCCATTTGTAAATAAATTTGCATTCTATGAAATATAGATGCAAAATGGCCTTGAGCCAGGACAATATCCCAGTTCAATATTTATGAAACCTTTTCATGAAATTAATGAAAAATGATTCATACATTTTATGAAGTGTTTCTTTTGCGATTTTTTAATGAAAAAATAGTATGAAGACAATTCTTTCAGTGTATCATTAAAAGAAGTAAGAAAAGGCTTAAGATTTACATCAAATTGGCCTTGTTTTCTTCGTCAAGTACAATCCAGTCTAAAATAAATCAAAGGGGATAATTTAAAGAATAAACTTTTGTATATTCAAAGAGGATCATAACTTCTATCGATAAATAGATAGACTGTTAGAATATTAGCTATTACAACAAAACTTTTTTTGATTTAACCTGTAACGTTGAAGTTTTGCATAGTTTGGCAAAAAGTAGCTTACTCAAAAAAATCAACATTGTTGCTCTACGCAAGATATTGAGACAATTTGTTTTGTGGTTTTTGTGCAAAGAAAAAATAAAAATTAAAACAAGTAAGAAGGCGTTAAGTTCGGCCGGGCCGAATCTTATATACCCTCCACCACGGAGTGCACCACAGTATTACCAGCAGATTAAAAGATTTCGACTTTACATAGAAGTACAGTACCATATTACGAAAATTGTGATATTTTTATTCACATCACTATAATTGTTTACTATTTCAAACTATAATGTATACTTATGCGCACTGTTTAAAATCGACTACTATATATAAATAAAATGCTGTAATTGTGAAAGTGAACATGCCTAAATATTAGGCGATTGTCAATCGCCATTAGAAAGAAGCATTTCCAGATACAGACAAAGTGATAAGAAAAGTATAAATTTTAAAGATATCCCCATTCGCCCCATTCTCCGCCCAAATGTACAAATTTCAAAAATACCGTTTTTCTAGTCTTCATAGTCAGAATGTATACACCGAATTTCATGATTTCAACTTCAGCGGTTTGGTAGATTCCATTTTTATCCCTCTTTTTAATTATATCCCTTAAAAGTACGAATTTCGAAAAATCCCTCTATTTTACGTGTCTATGCAATTAGAGGGATGTACACACCGAATTTCATGATTCTAGCTGTTGTCGTATCATTGGTACCATATTTTATCCCTTTTTGTCCCATTTCGTCCGCTAAAACTTTTATTTTCTTTGTGGTGCTTCCAAGTTACAAGAGGAATGTCCGCAACAAATTTTAACTGTATGAAAATAAAAAAAATTAATTAATAAGCCAAGGCCACCAATATTTGTATACTATATATATATATAATGGATATAATACTTCAATTCATAAAGTAAATATAAGGGAGCAATCATAAATACCCTAAATATTGGGGGACAGAGAGTGTATTTTCAGCTACAGTCGTTTGATTGGTTGTATTTCCATCCTATTTTAATTTCAAAAGTATAAATTTTGAAAATACCTTATCTCTTGTTGTTGTCTTCATAATTTTACCATTTTTTGTCGTAAAAGCAACAAAATAAAGTAAGAATTTGGAAAAAATATTTTACGTGGAACACCGAATTCCATGATTCTATCAGCGGCCATTTTGTTGGTACCATTTTTATCCCCTTTTTCCAATTTTGCCCCCTCAAGAGTACGACTATCTAAAATCTCTTTATTTTAATTTGGAAAAACGTTTTATTTTCCGTGTCTATGCAGTCAGAGGAATTTATACTCCGAATTTCATGATTCTAGCTGCTGTCATTTGGTAGGTACTATTTTTATCCCCTTTTTCCATTTGAACCCCAAAAAGTACGAATTTTGGAAAGTTCTTTTATTTTACGTGTCTACGCAATCAGAGTAATGTATACACCGAATTTCATTATTCTAGGTACAGCCGTTAGGTTGGTACTATTTTTATCCCTCTATCCCCATTTAACCCCATAAAAGTACGAATTTAGAAAAAATACTTTTATATTATGTATGTACTCTATTAGAGGAATGTACACGCCAAATTTCGTGTTTCTATCTGTTGTCGTTTGATAGGTACCATTTTTATCCCTTTTTGTCCCATTTCACCCCCTACAAATAAAAATCACTCTATGGTGCCCTTTTATGCTATAAAGGGAATGCGAATTGCTGATATCAAGTAAATACAAATAATATGTTCAAAAAACATGCTGAAATACTCTAAATATTAGGGGTATTTTCAGTCATTGTGAGGGAAAAATTTTTCCCTCTGGGCCGATTTCGTCCACTTTCAATCCCAACCGATCTGCAACCATGAGACACATTTAGGAAAAATTTGAATCTCCTAGCTCATTTCGGTCGGCCGCTATCGTGCTTTCAACAGACAGACGGACTGACGGACAGACGGACATGGCTATATCGGCTTAGAATTTTACCACGACCCAGAATATATATACTTTATGGGGTCTCCGATGAATATTTCAAGGTGTTACAAACGGAATGACAAAGTGAATATACCCCCATCCTGGAGGTGGAGGGTATAAAAATAAGGATGTTCATTACAAAAAAGTAATGAAATAAATATACAAGAATATTTGTACATTTTGGCTGATATCTCAGAAACCTCCGAAAACAACACTCTGAAATTTACAGAGTATTTGGAATGCAAATGTGGCTATTTGCTGAGAAACTATTGAATAAATCAATAGTTACTTCTATGTTGAAAGTTTGACATCAAGTCATTGTCATCCTTCCGATCGAAATAATTTTTGAAATTGAAAAAACTAGAGGTATGCGCTCCAACAACTCTTTTTTATACCCTCCACCTCCAGGATGGGGGTATACTAACTTTGTCATTCCGTTTGTAACACCTAGAAATATTGACCTGAGACCCTATAAAGTATATATATTCTTGATCGTCATAAAATTCTAAGACGATCTAGCCATGTCCGTCCGTCCGTCCGTCCGTCCGTCCGTCCGTCCGTCCGTCCGTCCGTCCGTCTGTCCGTCTGTTGAAAGCACGCTAGCATCTAAACGAAAGGAGCTAGGACGTCCAAATTTTCCATAAATGCGTCTTATAGTCGTAGATCGGTTGGGATTGAAATGGGGCGAAATCGGCCCAAAGGGAAAAATTATTCCCTCACAAGGACTAAAAATACCCATAATAATCCCTACTATTTTAGCGTATTTAAGCATGTTTTTTGAATATGTCTGTTTATATTTGCTTGATATTTGGTATGCGTATTACCCTTATACCAAAAAACTGCACCATAAAGTGATTCTTATTTGTAGGGGGTGAAATGGGGCAAAAAAGGGATAAAAATGGTACACATTAAACAACAACAGCTAGAAACACGAAATTCGGTGTGTATATTCCTCTAATTGAGTAGATACATAATATAAAAGTATTTTTTCAAATTCGTACTTTTAAGGGGCAAAATGGGAAAAGAGGGATAAAAATGGTACCAACCTAACGGCTGTACCTAGAATAATGAAATTCGGTGTATACATTCCTCTGATTGCATAGACAAGTAAAATATACGGATTTTTCAAAATTCGTACTTTTTGGGGTTAATATGAAAAAAAGGGGATAAAAATAGTACCAATCAAATGACCGCAGCTAGAGTCATGAAATTCGGAGTATATATTCCTCTGACTGTGTACACACGGAAAATAAACGGATTTTTCGAAATTCGTACTTTTTGGGACAAAATAGAAAAAGGGGATAAAAATAGTACCAACCAAATGACCGCAGCTAGAGTCATGAAATTCGAAGTATACATTCCTTTGACTTCGTAGACATGAAAAATAAAAGGTTTTTTCCAAATTCGTACTTTCAAGGGATACAATCGGTACGGGGGCATAAAAATGGTACCAACCAAACGGCTACACCTGTAATAATGAAATTCGTTGTATGCATTCCTCTGATTGCGTAGACACTTAAAATAAACAGGTTTTTCGAAATTCGTACTTTTTGGGGTTAAAATTAAAAAAGGGGATAAAAATAGTACCAATTAAATGACCGCAGCTAGAGTCATGAAATTCTGAGTATGCATTCCTCTGACTGCGTAGACACTTAAAATAAACAGGGGTTAAAATGAAAAAAGGTATACAAATAGTATCAACCAAATAACCGCAGCTAGAGTCATGCAATTCGGAGTATACATTCCTCTGATTGCGTAGGAATCGGAAAATAAACGAATTTTTCGAAATTCGTACTTTCAAGGGATACAATGGTACAGAGGGATAAAAATAGTACCAACTAAATGACTACAGCTAGAATGATGAAATTATAATTGCGTGAAAACGTCAAGGGGGTAAAAATGGTACCAACCAAATGGACGCAGTTGGAATTGTGGAATTCGGTGTATACATTCCTCTGCCTGCATAGACACGCAAAATAATTTTTTTTTCAAATTTGTACCTTTTCTATTATGGCAAACATTGGTTGAATCATGAAGTTAAGTTATTTTGCACTATGTACGTCTGATAATGGATTTTTTTTGTACTTTTGGAATTAAAATAGAATGAAAATACAACCAACTGTAGCTCCCACTATCTACCAATATTTACGGTATTTAAGCTTTTTGAAAATATAAATATAAGAATATTTATTTTTTGATTTGAAATAAATAGTGGTTTGAAATTATTAAAATATTATATTTATTTATAAAATTATTTTTTCAATATTTGTATTTGTTTTAGTTTGCCTATATTAAAAAAAGTATATTTTCCTGTAATATTACTGCACTTCTACGAAAACCGACAACCTCTGTGGAATGCAATCCATGGTGGAGGGTATATAAAGTTCGGCCCGGACGAACTTAACGCCGTTTTTACTTGTTCGTTCTTATAGCCAATCGCACACAAAAAATATATTTTTTTAAAATAAATTTTGTTGTTGCATGGTGTTATAATTATATCTAACGATGAATCCGTAAATGTAAAGTCTTCTTAAGAGTTATTTGTATGCGACTTTTTGTTAAATACTTCTTCTGGGTGAGTCCATAGGAACGGTTGTGGCCCTTTTGACTGAGATTTTTACTATACTACCAATTGAAAACGTCAGTTTAATCGGAATATTATTTCAAATACAAATATGTCTTAGCATTTTATTTATTGGAGATACAAACAATTGGAGATATATTGGAGGTACAACAAACTAGATCGTCACGAGTGTGGCATTAGCTTTGAAGAAAATCTTAAGGTTTACTTATTTCCTTGAATTCGGAAATTTTCTTCCATTAGATGCCTTTTTTCATTTTTGTTAATCAAAAGAGTAGTTCATACACTTTCTTCCAAAAGTATACGTTACCGACATATCTTTATGAATATAGAAAATATAGGATATTTAAATTGTAACGGGCATGACATTTTGACGGAAATCCTGTTACGACACCAGTCTATATCTGGAAAAGGAATTGCTCTGAGCTATTGCTGTCATTATGAGAAGTATGGACATTACAAATGTTTATCGGTGATCTTTTAATGCATACATTGATTTTGATTTTTTTTTTCGAAAAAAAGGGTCACTTTATGTGGAATCACCCTTCTAAGATAATGATGTTTAAAACTGATAACTTTTTTCGTTTTCTTATTTTCTCTAACAATACTTTAAAGAATATTTTAAGCGTCTCCGCATAACGAAATTGAAGTTATTTCCGAAGTTACAACTCTTAGAAATTGGCGCGGCAGAGTCGGTACAAAGCAGTATATCGGACGGGCCGAATATATGATACCATACACTTACTTTCCAATTACAATTCAATTTGTTAAAAAACGTGAAATCGAGAAGGACTTTGTATCCTGTAAATGTATGTGTTTGACAAAAAATTTTAACTTGGAAATTACATTATTGAAACCTGGAACGATGTGACCCGCTTTTACCATGAATGTGTTTAGGTGAAATATAATATATAAAGTTTGGCCAAAATCGGGGGCTTTATCTAAATCTGAACCGATCTTACCCACTTTCCCCATAGGAGTTTTTAGTTGGATTATAAGATGTTGTGCCAAATTTAAAGAAAATCGGGTACCATATGTGGTTTCTACAGCGGAAAGTCATATCGGTAGCGAACTGAAATCTGAACCGATCTTACCCGATTTAACCAAAGATGCTTTTAGTGGGATTATAAAATGTTGTGCCAAATTTAACCCGAATGGTGCTAGCGTGACCAAATGGTCACACACAAAAGACGTTCACCAAAGTTTCTGGTGTGGACCACTGATAACATGAAAGTTTTTTCTCGAAATTCGAAAAAAATAATTACAGCACTATTCGGGTTAAAGAAAATCGTGTACAATATGCGGTTTCTAGAGCGAAACAAGTCAAATCGGTAGCGACATTTGCATGGGGGCTATATCTAAATCTGAACCGATCTTACCCGATTTTATTATAGACGTTTCTAGATAGATTATAAGATGTTGTGCAAAATTTAGAGAAAATCAATATGTGGGTTCTAGAGCGGAAAAAGTCAAATAGGGAGCGACATTTGTTTGGGGGCTATATCTAAATCTCAACCGATTTGCTTCAAATTGAATAGCATTCGTCCTTGATCCACAAAACATACTTATGCCATGTTTTGTTAAGATCGGACTATAATTGCGAACTGTATTTTGATTACAACAATAGATGGACAGACGGACATTGCTAATTCGACTCTTAAA
Source organism: Polietes domitor (assembly GCA_947397865.1). Taxonomy (NCBI): domain Eukaryota; kingdom Metazoa; phylum Arthropoda; class Insecta; order Diptera; family Muscidae; genus Polietes; species Polietes domitor. The sequence goes on from OX377621.1 coordinate 43,826,926, forward strand.
GTGATTCTAAGCCGATCTGTAATAAAAGATGGGTCTAACTCGTTTCCCTAGTGAAGGATATAAAGACTCAACTAAAAATTTTTTGCAAATCGAGATTTTTGGTTATTTTAACAAAACATAACAACTTCGGTCATAATAAACAAAAATATCGATTTGCAAAAAAAATAGTTAAGTCTTTTTTTTAGGACAACGATTACTTATTCGTTACAGTATTGTCTATCGTCCATCGTAGGGCTTTTTTAATTTAAGGTCCTGTTCAAAAATTATGCAAGTTTGATGAAAATTCGCCTATTCAATCCATTTTTCTAAAGAAATAAAATATCCTAGGATGGAGGATAGCCACAACCTTGCTGAATAAGAAAAAAATTTGTTTGAATTTTTCATATGATGTATAACGCAGGAAACATATACTCCACCAACAACCATGGTCACACTTGAGGGCACATATCTCCACCATTTTGATACTTTTCCAATTTCTTTTTTATTTTTATTTTTTACTTTTCTTAAGTTTTATAATTACCGCACAATAAAAATTCCTTTTTATGTCTGTTTATTTTAGGCTGTCAGGGTGCTGGTTAAAAAAATACACATAAAAATGTTAAAAATAAGACCCCCTGTCAATTTGCTTATATTTATATGCCATAATGAGGTCTTAATGTCATTGATAAATAGCAATTTTTATTTGCCAATTTTTCACCAACAAATTAATAAAGTTTTATTAATTTGATATTACTTAAGTAGACATAAATATTTAAAACAGGTCCATTTTACCCATGCCACGCTTTGGTCATGGCTCAGTGCAATTGCACTGAGATTTCTCTGAGTGCCTGAATAAAATGCCTGATTTATTTACAAACGACAACGAATTCCAAACACTGTGTCGTGCAGGAGGATACAAAGACAAATGCAGATTGATGTGGGGAACAGGTTTCCCTTCTAGCCGCAAGAGTTCTGATGGACTCCCATTGTTCCCATTGTTGGCTGAGTACAATGGATTCCGGATATATATGTATGTATGTTTGTACGCGCACATCTGTCACGAATTGATAATTCGCTATTATGACAACTTCATCTTATAGACAATACTGGCTGATCGATTATAATCGATGCTTTGGCGTAGCAAATTGAAATACTGGCTGGATGGCTGGCTGCCTGGCGTTGCAATAAAACTTGCAGATAGATTAATTTACGATGTACGATCTATCGTGTGTACGACGACGTACCTTTCGGACAGATGTCTTTTATGGCCAATAAAAAGTTATTGTTCCGAAGCAATTGGTATCATGTCATTCGACACACAAATACAAAAGGAATGTGTGAAGATGATTTACCGTGAAATATATAAAAGCGATAGAAATAAAGTACGGGCCACACACACACAGAAAAAAAAGTTAATTAATTTTAGCTTCTCAGTCACAATTTATCTTTGTCTAGGAAGTTTGTTTTGAATCGTCCACCGACCACAATACTGCTTTTTCGTCGTCGTCGTCGTCTTTTATTTAATATAATTAATCGTTAAAGAATTCAATATTACTCTGTTTCCCAGGAGGGGGTGGGGCAGCGGACGGGGGAGGCAGCTATTATTAGCCGGGCTGTACTCTTAAACTTTAAGATGCAATCATTAATGGCATCAAATAACAACGGCACATATCACCATCACAGCGCATATTGATATTTTTTATTTTCTGATGATTTTTTTGAAAGTTGTTGCCTTTGCAACTTAACAACAAAATGAATTGCGAAAAAAAGAATCATTTAAAGCAAACTTGTTCCACAGCAGCCAACAGCCAACCAGCCAACCAGCCACAGCAACAACAATGATCAAATTTCATTTTAACAACAACTTAAATAATGTTTAGTATCTCTGGTTAGAAATTTATAATTAATGCTAATGACTAGCATTAAAGCATCGGCAATATGTGTGAAATATATTGAATCATATTCCTGAAATCTAAACGGGCGACAGTTCTTGGTCGGGACGTGGGGCGGGGGATCAGCAGCAGATTAAGGTTAGTTGGGTGGCTTATTTTGGGATATGAATCGCTTGAAACGCAAATTATCGCACGGGGGACTTTTTCGTTGTCGCTTCCTCCCCTCGCCTTGCCTGACTTTAATTAATATATTCAAAAAACACTTGTCGCATGTTTCGTGGATCATTTTTTTTTTCTTTCATTTCGTTTCATTTCATTTGACTCTAGTATAAATTATACGACTCCAAATTGTCTGGCATTAGCATTTTTAATTGGTCTTGTGTTGTTGCGGTTTTATTAAATCATCCATCCCGCAAAAGGTTTGTGGAATCTAAACATATTGGTTTTGGTCACTAGATTTGCATAAATTTGTTACGAACACAAAATTTGTGGCTGTTGAAAGGTAACATTTTCCCATCCATCGAAGTTCACAACCGGAAATCGTAATGAAAACGCATGCCCACATTCGTCATAGTTTTTTATAAGCCTCAAAATATGCTTTAAAATATTCTCAATATTGTTTTGCTGTTATCAAATACCATAGATCAGCGTAAAGGGAAGAGACGAAAGTTCGAAAAAACACCCTACAAAGCAGTTATTTTAAATTGAGAATAATAAATATTTATAAGATATACATTAGGCTGGGTCGGGGTCCATACAAATGGAAAGACCATTTCCAGTCACCCCACGAAAATAAAGTTTGGACTGTTTAATGATGATTTGCAAAATATTTCCTAGATGAAGCCACCTGTGAGCTAAACGCTTCTGAAAATTCTCCTAAAAAGAATGTTTTTCTCTGTAATTGTTTTAATGTTGCATTTTTGTCCAAATTAATAGACCCTTGAAAGCACTTTAAATATATATTTTGATTCTTTTCTTAGAGTATCTTATTGATGGAATTATTGATCGTTTACAGATTTGTTTTTATGAGTTTTTTCATAGTGGCAACTGAAATCTTTTTTCGTATTAACTGGTTGCATTTTATGAAAAATAAATAGATGCATCCTTTCGGTTGATGCCTGAAAAGATGAACATCGGAAGGAAATTGACGCCGCAGCGCTCATTTTTGTAAAATGCGTTTGAAAATGTTGGCTCTTCTGTATTAAATTGTTTCAGTCAGCGACGTCATATTTTATTTGTTATAATACCTCTCACAAAATGATTCCAAGAAATATGAGTTTTTAACTGTCACTTTGAAAAACCACAAAAATTCGTTATAAACGTCCAATAATACAACAGAACAACATTTATATTTAAATTGCTTCCAAGGGTCTACTAATTCAGAACAAAAGTTGGACAAAAAGGCAACATAAAACATGTAAGGAAAGGCTAAAGTCGGGCGGGGCCGACTATATAATACCCTACACCACTCCCTTCGTATGTACCTCGCTTTGATTACTAAACCCAGGTATTTCATGGGAGCAATTTTATGTAGCTCGAATATGGTTAATAATATGGTAATTGATCCAATTATCCGACAGACAAATACAAATTATACAGTAGTAATAGGATGAATCGGACCGACATTTCAAAAGGGAGCCAATAACAACATTTTGAGCCTGGTCCACAACATGGGCCTATATATTTCTCATTCACGGTAGGTATTTCTAGTTGAAAAATATCATGATCTGCAAAATTGAAGATCCGATGTAAGATGTAGTTTCTACAGCTGTAAGAAAGGAAAGGCTGAAGACAGACGGACTTTATATCTCATTACAATTCAATTCGGTAAAAAAAGTGAAATCGGGAAGGATTTTTGCATCCTGTAAATGTATGTGTGTGGCATAAACTTTGGTTACAATAAAGCCGACATAAGGTTACACAAAATCTTTTGCAATTTGATATTAGAACATGTTTTTATAATCATTTTAAACCAAAAAATATTTACGCTTTAACCACGCCCCATCTTGGACCTCCCACACAATCGTCTCTATCCTAGGTGATATTAAATCCTAACGGGTGATTTTTTAGCTATTATCTTTTTGGCAACACTGGTTTAAACAGCTGACACACGTTTCGTGTTTTTTTTTTCACTGTCAAACATCTTCAGTTTGGTCTATAATTTAACAATGAATCGTCTTGCAAACGTCTTGCAAATTATTGAATTTTATTATCAAAATGCGTGCTCTGTTAAGAAAGTTCATCGCGCGCTTCAATTTTATATATATCTTTAAAAAAATCACCCAGTTTATCACTTTTCCTTTTTAGAGGGCTTTTCATTATCAATAAAAGATATGTAAACTTGTTTCACGGTATTCAATTTTGAAATAATAAATTACAAAATAAGCGAAACCGATTGCAATCTGAAACAAAGTTTTTTAATGGTCGTTAGAAGACGTCATATAAAGTCCAATGGTAACATTCCCGAACTGATCCTTGACTTTCGAAATCAATTTGAAAGTATTGCGCTGTCATGGAAAACTAGATTGAGCCATTATTGACAATAAATTTTCCATATCTGAACAATTTATGATCGCTTATTTGTTATCGGAAAATGGAACATCTACAATACTTTTCACAAATACGAGTAACCATAAAGTTAATTTTATGTTTCAGATGAAGAAAGAAATACTATTCTCATTCGGGCAACAAGTCACAAAGCACCCCATACAGGACTCAAATGGGAATTGAACATACAATCACCCCACATGGATAGAAGAAGAACGCACTTCAAATTCCATCATCAAAAATTCAATAGCTTTTAGTCTAGTAAACATTTTTGAATTCTACAAAAGATTGAAATTTGGTGATGACCCAAGGATTATTTTGAGTTATTAATTTTATTACCAGACAATAGAAACGTTCGAAGATGGACGAAATTACCACGCCCCTTCTGGTACCTCCCACACAATTGTCTATATCCTAGGTAAAATTACATCGTTCATAAATTCTATACTAGTGCATGGAATCCTATAACTATGACTTGATATTTGATCATATTCTTGCAATTGTTTTATAACTGTGGAAGATAGGACCAAATGCCATGAACCTTCTAGTACCTTCCACACAAATCATCCGGCTGTAAAATTTAAGTTATTATAATTTCTTACTTGTTTCCTATTTAATTGTAGTAAAATTATTGCAAGATAATTAAGAATTTGTAAATATTTTTTAAATAATTTGTCTGAAATGTACCCGTACTTTTTGTAACATTAATTGAAAATCAACCCCAGGTCAAAATCCTACGCACGGCCACGGATAATATGAATGTGAATTGACAATCAAAATGCTAAAATACACAGGGTTGTATCTGAATTTTAGTTGTTGTTGGGCAATTGCTTCTACCTCTATTATTGTGCCATGTGTTTCAACGATGAAATTATTATTATATGTTAAGATTTGTACTTACCTTCAATTGATGAGATGAAAATATGTTGGATTATTTATTTGCGGTCTATTAAGGCCCAGCATTTCAGTAGAGAATGTTCTGGTTTCATAGTTCAAAAGCGTTTAAATTCAATTGTATAAAATCACAAATCACACTAAGCACACATAGTTTAAGTCAAAATCTTAAAGTTAGAGTCATATTTCAATTATATTTTCTTAGCATATTATCACAGAATTATTCACGCAATTTAGAGCTATTAAAAGCGATATTTTGTGGTTATATTAGGAACCAACTAATAAGTATTTAATTGCATTTAATTAAAATGACATATGTAGACATGTATGAGTGTGGTTGTATCATTTGTTTTAATGTTACCATTGAAATCATTTTCCCGTCATTTCAAACTTCTTCATTCCTTCAACATTCATACATACAGTACAATTCACAATAACAATGATGAACAGTGGGGAGTAAACGAACGCACGATCAAACTCAAACGTACTGTGTATTTGTTTCCTTCCTGCTTTCATGCAACCGACGAAACTTACAACACGAAAAAACACAACTACACCGACAAGCCGGCAAAAGTTTACGACACACGCGACATGTTGTGGTTCGACACAGTTCACACACTGTGTCTCTCTTTTCACACGCGACATACGACCGACCGAACCCGACAGAAACTACGACATCGAACCGACAAAAACGCAACACGATAGATAAGTGACCGGCAAGATAGAGCCGTATTCAACTTTCTTTGCTTAGCTTATTATCCACAATTGTTTGTTGAATGTAAAGATATTAAATGCGTTATTTAGTGGACATATTAGTAAAAAAACTCATATATATTTAATTTCCATACAATGGCATATGTAAGAATGAATGCATGTATACATGTATGTGGTTGCATGATTCTTTCAATGTTATAATTAACATCATGTAATTCCAATTTCCCGTCTTCTAAATGTCTTCACGATTTGTTCAACACACAGTACGATTCACAATAACGTATAAACGAACGATCAAACTAAAAGGCACTGTGTATTTGTTTCCTTCCTACATTCATGCAACCATCATGACCCGCTTGTTCGGCAAAACTGTTATTGACGTTCTTTCTGTACTAAATTCGTCAATTACAATCGCCAGTACCTACTCTAGTGTAACTATGTATTATGTGAATTCAATACTAGCGAATTCGTTAAACAGCATATGTACATATTTCGTTGAATCAAAATAAGCAAGCAAGTTATCTATAACAACTATTGGTACACATTTTCTTTGCTTAACCATTTCCGTCAACTCTTTTTGTTTCATTGTAATCAGTTATTTTGGAACAGGCCTACTTTAGTGAGACACCCGATTTTAAGCAAAAAATTGTATATACCAAAGTTGGGGGAAAATCCTATTTTGGGAGTTATATGCCTCAAATTTTCATATTTCACACGGAAATTTAAATGTTGATTTAAGAAAAATCAAACTGTAGATCGAAGAGTTTGAAGAAAAAATGAGTAAAAAATAAATATTTTTTTTCTATTATTACGTATTATCTCACCCTGCTTCAGTGTTCTTTTCATCATATATTTTGTGGCATTGAATACTATGATGAATATTCTACCATGTTTTCGCCAACGGAATGTAAGCGAGGGGGTGGCGATTGCATCCTTCCTATGACATGCCCATGTTAAATTCATCACTCAAACGCACTGCTTAGGTATAGCTGGGTAAGTAGTGGTAGTTGCTTTGTGCATAATGGTATAATGACTGATGTAATGTATACTGGAACAAGCGGGGACTTACAACAAGCCAAAGACACAATACTACACCGACAGTACACACAGTGCTTTTCAAAAACCGCCAAAAGTTTACGACACACGCGACATGTTGTGGTTCGACACAGTTCACACATTTTGTCTCTCTTTTCACACGCGACACACAACCGACCGACCGAACCCGACAGAAACTACGACATCGAACCGACAAAAACGCAACACGGTAGGCAAGTGACCGGCACTGATATATTTGGACACATTTTCGCACATTTATTTTTCACGAAAAACGGTGCTAATTTCACATTTACCGACACTTTGGCAGTATCATTTAATTGCTCATTTCTTTGGCTCAATTTTGTACTACTTTTTGTATAAATCCGATGCGTTTATATCACTTTCTTATTGGAATTACCAGCACGACGATATTTTGTGCGCGAACATCTCAGCAATTTTAGAACAACTGAGGAAAAGCATGAACGTTCGTGAAGTAATTATCAAAGGAGAGAAAAGGAATGGAAGGGTTTGACGATTGGATCAGTGTTGTCAATTGACGTATTACTATGATTGTTAGAACGTTTAATTGTGTTGTTCAACTTTTATTAGGGAGCTACTTGAAATCAGTGTTACATGGATGTTTAAAATATGAAACAGTTTTTAACGAATTAATATTACAAATGGAACATGATTTCTCTAATTTTATTAAATACATATTTTTATAATTTGTATGTGTCCGCTAATATGGCGATTTGGCATGAAAAATTTTTCATTGGTATGAAGTAAACGATTTGTACATTAATTTCATTTAACTAACTACAATTGTTAATTTTACAGTGAGACAGTGGAAATGGCTTCTAAATTTCGATCGTCGATAGAAAAAATATCTTGAATACTTGGTTTTTTTTAATAAATTATAAAAGTTTAAAAATACTTAAATCTCCTTTCTTTTCTTTTTCAAATTAGATTCCCCACTCACATTGGTCAAGTAACGACAATCTCTGTCCAAAATTCAAAAGGCATATTGGCATTTCCACAGATAGGTCCACTAAGACCAAAAATTAAAAGTTCTTGTAAACACTTTTTTATCATATTTTCATAGAGAAATAATCAAATTTAACTAATGTAAAAAAATTTTACATTAATTCATATCCTATCTTGAGATATTCGAATGCAAATTCGAGCAAGTGCAACTTTACTCGTCTGAATATTTCTTTCCCATGTTTTGTTTTGATAAAAATTCTTAAAGAGAGGCATTACGTATTGATATTTGATGTCTAAAATCTTTCAGGGAGTACAAAGATTCAAAAAAGAAAGGATACGAAGTTATACGACTGCTATTTACTGTAACTTTTTGCTTTGCATTATCTAATATTTTGATGTCACGTTCGACATGGAAAAACAACATTTGTTGCTACTGTGTCCAAAGTAAATGCAGAAAGATCATAAAATTTTTTGTACAAACAGATATTTTTATACAATTTAAATAGAAAAAACATTACTGGAAAATAAGAAAATTTGTGTCCTTGGTATTTCATTAAAGATGGTCACGTGCGACATCTTAAGTGTGAAAATTAAAATTAAAAAAAAATCTTACTTCAATAATTTATTTTTGTAAAAAAATACTTTATAATTTATTTATTAGCAAAAACGGAGGCGAAAAAAATAAAGAGAGCTGAAAACAGCGGTGAGAAAGTCGAAAGAAGATCAGCTAAAATTTCAAAACAATAAATTAAGAAAAAAAACAAAATTTTGTTGTTTGCTGTTATTATGTGGGAATTTCATAGAAAGTGCAACAAAAACAAAATAAATACAATTAAGGAAAAAAATACGTGCGACATGTCACGTTCCACAGGGTTAAAAAATAAATTATAAAAAAAGTATTAATCATTTTTTGAAAAAAAAAATCGAATCCATTTTAAGAGACATCAGTGCACAACATTCTGAAATCAATCACATGGAAATATTGCCAAAGGTTTCGCTGAAATCGTTGTTTGAATTGTTGGTGACTTTGGTTTTTTTAATTATCTTGAAAAAAAAATTATCCAAACATTAGCACCAATTAATTAAGAACTATAAGTTAAGTATATGGTCGAAATGAAAAACATATTTATTTTGAAATTTTTGTCACCTTAAATGTGTACGACGGTCACGATGTTCATATATTTCATAGATTAAACAATTAAATTAAAAAAACTCTGCAAAATTAATTAAAGAAAGAACACTAATTTCGTGGACGAAAGCTACAAATAGAAATATAAAATTGTAGAGGTAAACAAGTAAGTAAACTATACTCGCACAAAATCGTACCAGAAAGTTTAAAATATTATATATAAAAATAATTAATAATATTCACATCTCCGCATACAAATGTCTAATGTGTAAGACCGAAGAATTTAAATCTGGCAAATTTCAAAGATATAAAATATCACCAACGTCAGTTTTTATCGAAAATATTTCAGGAATGAAGGAATTTTGTAAGATGTGTTTTTTCCTACTTAAATGTAGTAAAAATCTTGTAAGAAGAAAAAGACGTTGGCCTTATATTAGAAAGGATCTACAAATTAAAGTGTATCGGGCAGGAAAACAACACAAGAAAATTGTTTATGATAGAGGTCAAGATCAATGTATAGGTAAGGATAAAGGATAAATACAGTAAAAGGCGACAAATAACCAACCGGTCGTAAATATACTTAAAAAACGTTTATGTTTCAATTATAAAAGTATTATGTTAAGATTTGTACTTACCTTCAATTGATGAGATGAAAATATGTTGAATTATTTATTTGCAATCTATTAAGGCCCAGCATTTCAGCAGAGAATGTCCAGGTTTTAGAGTTGAAAAGCGTTTAAATTCAATTGATTAAAAGCACAAATCACACTAAGCACACATAGTTTAAGTCAAAATCTTAAAGTTAGAGCCGTATTCAATTTTCTTTACTTAGCATATTATCACAGAATTATTCACGCAATTTAGAGCTATTAAAAGCGATATTTTGTGGTTATATTAGGAACCAACTAATAAGTATTTAATTAAAATGACATATGTAAGTATGTGGACATGTATGTATGTGGTTGCATCATTTTGTTTTAATGTTACCATTGAAATCATTTTCCCGTCATTTCAAACTTCTTCATGATTCCTTCAACATACATACAGTACAATTCACAATAACAATGATGAACAATGGGGAATAAACGAACCCACGATCAAACTCAAACGTACTGTGTATTTGTTTCCTTCCTGCTTTCATGCAACCGACGAAACTTACAACAAGAAAAAACACAACTACACCGACAGTACCCAGTGCTTTTCAAAAACCGGCAAAAGTTTACGACACACGCGACATGTTGTGGTTCGACACAGTTCACACTTCACATTTTGTCTCTCTTTTCACACGCGACATACGACCGACCGACCGAACCCGACAGAAACTACGACATCGAACCGACAAAAACGCAACACGGTAGGCAAGTGACCGGCACTGATATATTTGGACACATTTTCACACATTTATTTTTCACGAAAAACGGTGCTAATTTCACATTTACCGACACTTTGGCAGTATCATTTAATTGCTCATTTCTTTGGCTCAATTTTGTACTACTTTTTGTATAAATCCGATGCGTTTATATCACTTTCTTATTGGAATTACCAGCACGACGATATTTTGTGCGCGAACATCTCAGCAATTTTAGAACAACTGAGGAAAAGCATGAAAGTTCGTGAAGTAATTGCCAAAGGAGAAAAGGAATGGAAGGGTTTGACGATTGGATCAGTGTTGTCAATTGACGTATTACTATGATTATTAAAACGTTTAATTGAGATATAAAACTTTTATTAGGGAGCTAGTTGAAATCAGTGTTACATGGAGGTTTAAAATGTGAAACAGTTTTTAACGAATTAATATTACAAATTGAACATGATTTCTCTAATTTTATTAAATACATATTTTTATAATTTGTATATGTCCGCTAATATGGCGATTTGGCATGAAAATAATTTTCAGGGGACAATACATTAAAATTCATTGGTATGAAGTAAACGCTCGAGTGATTTTTTTGAGGTTAGGATTTTCATGCATTAGTATTTGACAGATCACGTGGGATTTCAGACATGGTGTCAAAGAGAAAGATGCTCAGTATGCTTTGACATTTCATCATGAATCGTCTTACAAACGAACAACGCTTGCAAATTATTGAATTTTATTATCAAAATGCGTGCTCTGTTAAGAAAGTTCATTGCGCGCTTCCATTTTATGGTCAGTTTAATCGACCCACTGAAGCGGCTATTCGGGCTATTGTGACTAAATTTCGCACCAAATTTACATTGTTGGACATTAAACCACCAACACGCTTACGTAGAGTGCGAACTGAAGAAAATATCGCAGCTGTATCGGCCAGTGTTAATGATGACCACCAATTTTCGATTCGTCGCCGTTCGCACCAATTGGGTCTCTGTTACTCAAAAACGTGGAAATGCCAAAATTGGACTAAGCGGATGGACCACCTAAGACGCAGCCGCGGTCAACATTTAAATAAAATTATCTTCAAAAAGTAAATGTCATGGACCAATCTAACGTTTCAAATAAAGAACCGATGAGATTTTGCAAATTTTATGCGTTTTTTTTTTTTTAAAAAAGTTATCAAGCTCTTAAAAAATCACCCTTTACATTCATTTCATTTAACTAACTACAGTTGCTAATTTTATGAGACAGTGGAAATGGCTTCTAAATTTCGATCGTCGATAGAAAAAATATCTCGAATACTTGGCCTTTTTTAATAAATTATAAAAGTTTAAAAATACTTAAATCGCCCACTGTTACCTACTACTACTAGTAAAGCTACGCACGCGCGATTTTTTCAAAATTTTCATAATCTCCTTTCTTTTCTTTTCTTTTCTTTTCTTTTTTTTTCTTTTCTTTTCTTTTCTTTTCTTTTCTTTTCTTTTCTTTTCTTTTCTTTTCTTTTCTTTTCTTTTCTTTTCTTTTCTTTTCTTTTCTTTTCTTTTCTTTTCTTTTCTTTTCTTTTCTTTTCTTTTCTTTTCTTTTCTTTTCTTTTCTTTTCTTTTCTTTTCTTTTCTTTTCTTTTCTTTTCTTTTCTTTTCTTTTCTTCTCTTTTCTTTTCTTTTCTTTTCTTTTCTTTCTTTTCTTTTCTTTTGTTTTCTTTTGTTTTCTTTCCTTTTCTTTACATTCCACACTCACTTTGGTCAAGTAACGACAATCTCTGTCCAAAATTTAAAAGGCATATGTACACATACAATATTTTTCGATGATAATATTTTTTTTATTTTTCAAACTACGACTTTTACTAGCGATTTCGACTTTTACTAGCTTTTCGAAATGAACACACACACTGGTCCCAAATCCATTTTTATGGCATAAATTCGAAAAATAAAGATACAATCTTGTAATTTGGCACATTTGCTAGACATAACATACTTAAAAAATAAAAAAAATCGGACCACGCCCACTATCACCTCCCATATAAACTCAATATATAACCAACATAATTAAGGGTGACCAAAAACAATATTTTATGAAAGCTTAAAATAATAAAACTTATTTCGCTTTGACGAACAATGTTTTTCAGAACATTATTACAAAAGCAAAATATAGCATAGAAATATTCTACTTGACACTGCAGTTTAAATATTTATTTCAGGAAATAATATAAAATGTCTACACGTGTACAGAAAAGTGAATGGCGTTATATACCATTGTAAAGTTACTTGCAATATCTTTAAAATGAGATGTTGATGGGTCTCACATTCAAATCAGGTTCAGAGATATGATAAAATATGTGTACTGTGGCTAATCGAAATTGTGCTAAAACAAAGTGACAATTGTAGGAGTTTGCCGAAAATGCTGACGAGATATTAATTTTACTATAAACTACACACTCAGGCGAACACTTTCACATTTACACTTTGAGTCAAGTTGAGTCCTACATATAACTTTTAGTCCACGACATTTATAGGTTATGTTCACTACGAATCACAAAATTACCAAACTTAAGAAAACTGACAAGACTACAGTAATCATAAAATGTTAAATATAATTTTTCAACTACTTACGTCGGCCTTCAATTTCAATAAAATAATCACCTCATTATTTTCTTTTTACGCCTTAATTTTAAGTATTTTGTATAACTGCTTTAGACCCGAATTAATCCCACTTGTTTCAACGGCAAACTTTAAATGCCTCTCAGGCTTGCAGTGTTGCCACCAAGTTTTCTCCAATACATTTTCTTGATAGTTTGGAGTGTTACAATTAAGAAAATATATACACATTTAACAATTTCCAATTTAAATTTTTTGAATTTCTGCCAAAAAATATGGATTTGGGACCATAGTGCATGGGTACACCTGGTGGTATGTTGGTTTCATTTCAGCCTGCCGCTGAAACGGAAGCTTATGGGTTTATGAAGTGCAACAAACCTTAGATAATTTTATTTGCCTATTTTGATCAGTACTTACAAATGGTTTGTATATAGCATATTCTGCCATGCAGGCATGCAAAATTTTGTTAAAAATTCTTTGTAAAAATCCCAAGATGACAAAATCCGCAATTGACACCCCAACTTTGTGCCTATTTCGCCCGCAAATTATGGGAGAGATGCAAGAAATTTATATTTGATTTAAAAGTATCTTGTTCGATAATTTCTAAACATTCGTAATAAATATTAAATTTCGGTTAAAGTTACAACACTCTTTTTAATTGTAATTCAAAATACACCATTTGAAATTCAAAAAAATACTAGTTGAAATTAAAAAATATCAGTTGAAATTCAAAAAATTCCATTTGAAATTCAAAAAATACCAGTTGAAATTCAAAACTCGCCATTTGAAATTCTAAAGACATCATTTGAAATTCAAAACTCACCAATTGTAATTCAAAACTCGTCATGTGAAATTCAAAAATTTCCATTTGAAATTCATAAATATAAAAAAAACTTTTTAAGCAAAATGTACAGTATGGGGGTACCATTTATTTATTTCTGAAAATTTGGATATTCTCAAGTTTACAAAACAGATTTAATGGACTGATAATAATAATAGCAGATAATAATTATAAAGATGTAAATTTTCTGTAATTTCGTATATAATTTATAACTTTTACCAGCTCAGAAAACAGTTAACGGTATATAAGTTATACAATTGTGTAGGAAGAAGGAAATGGCAAAAACATAAATATCATATTAAGGTTATAGCTGTTATATTTTAACCAAAGGTTATGCCAAGTTATATGTGGAAGGTGATAAGTAAATGATACCCCACCTAATAAAGGGTGATTTTTTAAGAGCTTGATAACTTTTTTTTTAAAAAAAAACGCATAAAATTTGCAAAATCTCATCGGTTCTTTATTTGAAACGTTAGATTGGTCCATGACATTTACTTTTTGAAGATAATTTCATTTAAATGTTGACCGCGGCTGCGTCTTAGGTGGTCCATCCGCTTAGTCCAATTTTGGCATTTCCACGTTTTTGAGTAACAGAGACCCAATTGGTGCGAACGGCGACGAATCGAAAATTGGTGGTCATCATTAACACTGGCCGATACAGCTGCGATATTTTCTTCAGTTCGCACTCTACGTAAGCGTGTTGGTGGTTTAATGTCCAACAATGTAAATTTGGTGCGAAATTTAGTCACAATAGCCCGAATAGCCGCTTCAGTGGGTCGATTAAACTGACCATAAAATGGAAGCGCGCAATGAACTTTCTTAACAGAGCACGCATTTTGATAATAAAATTCAATAATTTGCAAGCGTTGTTCGTTTGTAAGACGATTCATGATGAAATGTCAAAGCATACTGAGCATCTTTCTCTTTGACACCATGTCTGAAATCCCACGTGATCTGTCAAATACTAATGCATGAAAATCCTAACCTCAAAAAAATCACTCTTTATGTATACCTTTTGCATTTTTGAATAATTATCTATACATATTGATATATAAAAAAATATATAAAAATCAATGCATTTCAATGCATCTAACTTCTGGACAGAGGATGGTTCATGGATATACTAGGTCATGATAGAAATAAAAATACACAAAAAATATTTTAAAACCATCAAAAATTACTCATTTTATCTTCCAAAGCATACAAAGTAGGGGAATAGGGAAAATAAACCCGTGCAACGCCGGCTACAAAATACTACTTTTTTATAATAATTTTTGAATTTCAATTGAGTTTTGAATTTCAAATGACTTTTTTGTATTCCAAATGCCGTGTTTTGTACTTCAGATGGTGTCGTTTGAATTACAAATGAGTTTTGAATTTCAATTTATATTTTTTGAATTTTAAATGGAATTTTTATACCCTCCACCTCCAGGATGGGCGTATACTAAATTTGTCATTCCGTTTGTAACACCTTGAAATATCGACCTGAGACCCTATATATTATATATATATTCTTGATCGTCATAAAATTCTAAGACGATCTAGCCATGTCCGTCCGTCCGTCTGTTGAAAGCACGCTAGCATCTAAACGAAATGAGCCAAATTTTCCATAAATGCGTCTTATAGTCGTATATCAGTTGGGATTGAAACGGGGCGAAATCGGCCCAAAGGGAAAAATTTTTCCCTCACAAGGACTAAAAATACCCATACCCAACTATTTTAGCGTATTTAGCATGTTTTTTGAATATGTCTCTCTATATTTGCTTGATATTTGGTGTGCGTATTCTCCTTGTAACAAAAAACTGCACCATAAAGTGATTCTTATTTGTAGGGGGTGAAATGGGGCAAAAAAGGGATAAAATGGTACACATTAAACGACAACAACTAGAAACACGAAATTCCGTGTGTACATTCCTCTAATTGAGTAGATACATAATATAAAAGTATTTTTTTCCAAATTCGTACTTTTAAGGGGTAAAATGGGAATAGAGGGATAAAATGGTACCATCCAAACGGTTATACCTAGAATAATGAAATTCGGTGTATACATTCCTCTGATTGCGTAGACACTTAAAATAAACAGATTTTTCGAAATTCGTAGTTTTTGTGGTTAAATTGAAAAAAGGGGATAAAAATAGTACCAATCAAATGACCGCAGCTAGAGTCATGAAATTCGGAGAATACATTGCTCTGACTGCGTAGACACGGAAAATAGACGAATTTCTCGAAATTCGTACTTTTTGGGGTTAAAATGGAAAAAGGGGATACAAATAGTACCAACCAAATGAACGCAACTAGAGTCATGTAATTCGGTGTATACATTCCTCTGACTGCATAGACACGCAAAATAATTTTTTTTTTTTCCAAATTCGTAATTTTCTTTTACGGCAAAAATTGGTTGAATCGTGAAGTTAGGTTACTTTGCACGTCTGATAATGGGTTTTCAAAATTTGTATTTTTGGAATTAAAATAGAATGGAAATACAACCAACTGTAACACCTATCAATATATATGGTATTTAAGCTTTTTGAAAATATAAATATAAGAACATTTATTTTTTGAATTGACGTAATGGTAGCCTTGCCTTATACGCGTGGTTTGAAATAATGAAAATATTATATTTATTTATAAAATTATTTTTTTTTTTCGCTATTTGTATTTGTTTTGGTTTGGCTATATTAAAAAATTTATATTTTCCCGTAATATTACTGCACTTCTACGAATATCGACATCCTCTGTGGAATGCAATCCATGGTGGAGGGTATATAAAGTTCGGCCCGGCCGAACTTAACGCCGTTTTTACTTGTTGAATCTCAATTGTTTTTTCTTTCTTCTTTCGTATTACAATTGAAATGATGTAGCTATCAATATTAAAAAATGAAAAGAAAACAAAAATTGGCATTCATCCAAAAATAAGGATAAAAAAATTGGATGTTATGACCTGTTTCCATTATTTCACACATCGTAATAAGTTTAGCTTTTTATTGCAATAAATAGCCTTTTTTGGACCCAATAAGGAACGTTACTGCATTTTTATGTTTTGAATATATCCAAAAAATGTGTTTCAATAATATAAACTTCCTTCATATGTAGAGAAACACATGTAAAAAATGTAATTCACATGTAACTTCAGTACATGCCCAAAAAGATTTAGGGATATAACAAATAAAGTGAAATAAATTGTTCTAAAATAAATGATTATTGTGGTATTTTAACGGGAAAATGCCGGCTAGCTGTAAACTATCACTCTCACACCCAGACACAATTTTAGGTTTTGCAGTTTATGTTGACAAAAATATAGTCACCACGCTCTAGAATTGCGACAACTTATTCCCGATTTAACGATATATTGATTGTCAGCCATGTTAATTAAATTGAAAACTGACTATTATATATTTTTATTTATAAGCAGTGTAATCATAACAATCAACTAGCTACAGGAAAAATGTGATATTAAATTTAATTATTCAATTGATATATTGAGTCGCGCGAGCTGACAAAAAGGTTGGCGTGTAAAGTTGCATAGTGTAAACAAAACACCATTTAGAGAGAGAATAGTAAAATTTGACTGTTTGTTCCAATTGTTTCTAAAACTTGTCAAAAACTCCACACTTTTCGTGCGATCAGAATTATATTCCATGAGACAAGCGAAGGAAATGAGAAATAAAGTAATGTAAAATTAAAACGTCATATTATATGTTTTCAATTTATTAAAAATTCAATTGAAATTGGAATATTACCGAATTAAAAAGCATGATAAGAGAGTAGAAATATGTAGAAATTATCTGAATTTTTTAGGTAAACGTAAGATGAAACGCATAAAAATTAAATTCTGTTAGCCTGTGCGTTTATTTACATTATGAACTAAAATATATTTCAAATGTATCATTACATAACAGGAGAACGAAAGAAATATTTCACAGTAGTTGTTAAATATGCGTAAATGAACAAATAAAGTTTTACAATTTTTTGAAGGATATTATTTCCAAAAAAGGTTTACTAAAAAATGGAAATCAGACCACACTAATAGCTTTCAACTTTATTTTTTTTTTCCTTATTTCGACAACTTTTTTTATTATGAAACTTGAAGTTAACTTGTTCTCTTTTATTTTTATTAAAAGTGGAAGTGATATAACGAAAATTACTATTTTTTTACTACGAGGGGAAATTTTTGTCTCGTCCGTTTTGTCGCGTCTGTATTTCTGCTGTACCTAATTAAAAAAATTTAAGAGATAATACTCATATTTCATAAATCTACGAACAAAATATATCCTCTGACCTTCATTTACATGTATATAAGGAAAAACAAAGTTCTCGAAAAATCGCTGAACTTTGTATATTTTTATAAGACCATCAAAAGTACTTCTGTTTCTTGTCGCGTCCGTTTAGATGTAAAATTGTTTATAATTGTTGTCATTTATTTTGGTTAATATCAAAGGTTGTGCTGAAGTCTTCAGCAGAACCCAAAATTAGCAAAAAGGCAAAGTGAGACCTTTATTGTTGCAGCTAAAAGTTGATTGCGAAGTTTCGATGGGCGCTACCCCATCTCGTCAGAACTTTTGCAACTAATGTATGTATTTGACTTCAATCAGGGTTCATATTAGTACCAGCGGTCACATATGACTGTTTAATGTTGTTTATAATTTGTACTAATTTGTACTGAATCCTGACGATATATTTTGAAAAGGTAGTAGTCTTTAAGCGCCTTCGAACACTAAAAAGACTGATCGACTTTTTCAGTTTCTTTCTTGTTTTTGGCGTAGTTTAAGGCGTGCTAATGTCGCGCCCGGGCCAGTGGGAGATGCCCATATATAAAATTCAATGTGTATCTGTATGTTATGTATAGTACGTCAAACCGGTGGACTGATTCGATTGGACAGGGGATGGTTCCTGGATATACTAGGTTACTATAGGACAAAGGGGCGTGGTACCGCCCACACAATCTCTATTTTAAAACTATCAATTAAAGGGTGATTTTTTAAAAGCTATAGGAAAGTTTTCAAAAAAAAAACATAAAATTCAGAAAAAATGCATGAAATCCTTATTTGAATCGATAGTACGGTCCATATAATTTAATGTTTGAAGATTATGCAAATGTTGACCTTGACTGCTCCTCAAATGGTCCATCCGCTTAGTCAAATTTTGGCATTTCCACGTTTTTGAGTAACAGAGGCACAATTGCTGCGAACGGCGACGACTCGATAATTGATGGTCATCATTAACACTGGCCGATACTGCTGCGATATTTTCTTCACTTCGAACTCTACGTAAGCGTGTTGGTGGTTTAATGTCCAACAATGTAAATTTGGTGCGAAATTTAGTCACAATATCCCGAATAGCCGCTTCAGTGGGTCGATTAAACTGACCATAAAATCGAAACGCGCGATGAACTTTCTTAACAGAGCACGCATTTTGATAATAAAATACAATAATTTACAAGCGTTGTTCGTTTGTAAAACAGTGCAACAAAACACGAAACGTGCGTCAGCTGTTTAAAACAGTGTTGCCAAAAAGATAATAGCTAAAAAATCACCCTTTACTAGGTCACTTTAGAAAAAATGGGTGTTTTACCGCCCATACAAACTCTGTTTTAATACTATCAATTAGTACACATTTTATAGGTAGTACACATTTAATACGGTAGAATGAACCCGTGCAACGCCGGGTACAAATAGCTAGTTATTAATAAGAAATAAACAAAATTAGAAAACGTTTTTGTTATTTGACTATTTTAGGAGATATTTTCATATATTTCTTTCATTGAACGCACACGAATTTGGGATGATGACTGTAAAATTCAAATGGAAATCACCATGCATTCGATATCGAACATATCTCGATTGTTTTTTCTATCGGCCATTTCCACAATCTCATAAAATTAGCAATTTTTGTCCCCTGAAAAATATTTTCTAATCAAATCGTCATATGACACATTTTCTAACTAATATAAAAAATATATTTAACACATTGAGTGCCACGTCGTACGTTTCCGTGCGACAGTGATTGCTTTTACTTATAGCCCAAAAAATGTTTGACACTCAATGTGTTAATAAAATTAGAGAAAATCATGTTAAATTTTTAATATAAATTCTTTAAAAACACTTTAATATTTTAAACATGTGTATCTATCTGCAAAGCCTCCAGAATTAATATGGCTGTTTTTCTTTAAGACTGGATAACTAAGCTGCGATAACAAAAATCTAAACAAAATGTTAACATTTCGCCCAAAATAAAAAAAATCTTTTTTTATAATTGTCGCCAAAAGCAATATCAATCAATGTGTGTGTGAAAACAAATTTTGAAAAAATAATTTTGTGTTAAAAATTTTTGACTTAGCCTGGATAATTATCCAGTGTAAGTCAAAGTGATGGATATAGAGGCTAAGTCCACAAAGTCGACATAAGATATTTTTTTTTTAATTTCTTTTGATACATATATTTATATTGTAGATGGCGACAATGTGAAAAAATATTTTTTTATTTTGAGCAAAGAATTACATTTTTATTAACGTTTTCGTTATCGCAGCTTGTTATCCCGGCATAAGGAAAAACAACCCTAATACTCATTTTAAATAACTCCCTAATAAAAGTTGAACAACACAATTAAACGTTCTGACAATCATAGTAATAAGTCAATTGACAACACTGATCCCATCGTCAAACCCTTCCATTCCTTTTCGCACCTTTGATAATTACTTCACGAACTTTCATGCTTTTCCTCAGTTGTTCTAAAATTGCTGAGATGTTCGCGCACAAAATATCGTCGTGGTGACAATTCTAATAAGAAAGTGATAAAAACATGTCGGATTTACACAAAAAGTAGTACAAAATTGAGCCAAAGAAATGAGCAATTAAATGATACTGCCAAAGTGTCGGTAAATGTGAAATTCGCATTGTTTTTCGTGAAAAATAAATGTGTGAAAATGTGGCAAAATATATCAGTGCCGGTCACTTGTCTATCGTGTTGCGTTTTTGTCGGTTCGTCGGTTTTGTCGCGTGTGAAAAGAGAGACAAAGTGTGTGAACTGTGTAGAACCACAACATGTCGCGTGTGTCGTAAACTTTTGCCGGTTTTTGAAAAGCACTGGGTACTGTCGGTGTAGTTTCATTTCGTGTTGTAAGTTTCGTCGGTTGCATGAAAGCAGGAAGGAAACAAATACTCAGTACGTTTGAGTTTGATCGTGCGTTCGTTTACTCCCCACTGTTCGTCATTGTTATTGTGAATTGTACTGTTTGTATGAATGTTGTAGGAATCACGAGGAAGTTTGAAATGACGGGAAAATGATTTCAATGGTAACATTAAAACAAAATGATGCAACCACAGTCATACATGTCTACATACTTACATATGCCATTTTAATTAAATACTTATTAGTTGGTTCCTAATCTAACCACTAAATATCGCTTTTAATAGCTCTAAATTGCGTGAATAATTCTGTTATAATATGCTAAGTAATGATAATTGAAATACGGTTCTAACGTTTAGATTTTGACTTAAACTATGTGTGCTTAGTGTGATTTGTGATTTTAATCAATATAATTTAAACGCTTTTGAACCATGAAACCAGAACATTCTCTGCTGAAATCCTGGGCCTTAATAGACCGCAAATCATTAATCCAACATATTTTCATCTCATCACTTGAAGGTGAGTACTTAAGATTTGTACATAATACTTTTATAATTGAAACATAAACGTTTTTTAAATATATTTACGACTGGTTGGTTATTTGTCGCCTTTTACTGAATCACCTAATGTTATTGAAACTATACATTGATCTTGACCTCTATCATAAACAATTTTCTTGTGTTGTTTTCCTGTCCGATACACTTTAATTTATAGATCCTACCTAATATAAGGCCAACGTCTTCTTTTTCTTGCAAGATTTTTACTACATTTAAGTAGTAAAAAACACATCTTACAAAATTCCTTCATTCCAAGACAAACTGAAATATTTTCGAAAAAAACCTGACGTTGGTGATGTTTTATATTTTTAAAATTTGCCAGATTTTGATTTAAAATCTTCGGTCTTACGCATTAGACATTTGTATGCAGAGATGTGAATATTATTAATTATTTGTATACATAATATTTTAGTATATATTTTAAACTTTATGATACGATGTTGTGCCGGTATAGTTTACATACTTGTTCACCTCTACAATTTTATATTTCTAATTTTGTTGTTCCTTAATTTAATTGTTTGATCTATGAAAAATATGACATTTCATAAAGTATATGGGCATTTCCAAGATGTCGAATGTAACCACCGTACACATTTAGTGTGACAAAAAAGGCAAAATATACTTAACTTATAGCTCTTAATTAACTGTATAATTGGTAGTAATATTTGGGTACGGTTTTGTTTTCAAGATAATTTAAAGAAAACCAAAGTCACCAACAATTCAAACACCGATTTCAGCGCAATGTTTGGCAATATTTCAATGTGAGTGATTTTAGAATAATGTGCACTGATGTCTCTTAAAATGGATTCGATTTTATCAAAAATGTTTTATATATTTTTATAATTTAATTTTAAGTTCTGTAGAACGTGACATGTCGCACGTGAATTTTTTTCCTTAATGGTATTTATATTGTTCCTGTTGCACTTTTTACGAAATTATAGATTATATATTTAATCAAACGAATTATATAACATATATAACAGCAGACAACAAAAGTTTGTTTTTTTTTAATTATTGTTTTCTAATTTTTGCTGATCCTCTTTCAACTTTCTCATCGCTGTTTTCAATTCTCTTTTTTTCGCCTTCGTTTTTGCTCAGCTAGATTTGAAAAATGAAAAAGTTTTTTAAAATAAAAAATACATTAAATGAAGTAGAAAACTCTGGGGAGTGGTATTATTTCTCTTGTAGGTATAGTCGAGTAGAACAAGAATCTGTATTTGAAATTTGGCAGACCCCCAAAATTTTGAGTTTCGGCTAAAAACGATTTTTTTGTACCTTAGTAAACTTATAAGCATATAACTTAGTTTGTTATCAACCGATATTCACTTCCACATCGGATTTGAAAAGAACAAACCTGGAGCTTTCGATCAATGTATAGATCATTTAAGAAAACTTAAGAAATCGGTGTGATTTTGTCCGGCAAAAATTTTGTTTTTTAATAAATTTTTATAAATTTTTCAACTTTGATAATATTTTTGCACATTATTTTGTTTGGTAACGGTACCATTTGTAAATTTACTTAAATAAACGCCGCTTTGTTTTTAAAAATCCATCTGTAAATGACTGAGTTAATAAAGTTTTCGCTAAAACAAAATTCTTGCAAATGTACAAGTTTTGGTCATTTCAGTACAAATCTCTCATAATTTTACGAATTGGAGTCCAATAAAAACAATACGTTGAAAACCAACTGGGCTACAGGCAAGTGTGCAAAGAAACGAAAACCGCTTTTTTACTCGTAACTCAAGATTTTGGGGGTGTCTGGCAAAATTCAAATGCAGTTTCTTGTTATATTCGACAATATATACAAGAACAAGTAAAAGGGCGTTAAGTTTGACCGGGCCGATTCTTATATACCCTCCACCATGGATTGCACTCCACAGTATTACCAGCAGATTAGAGGCTGTTTACTTCACGTATAAGTACAGTAAAATATTAGGAAAATTATGATATTTTTGCTAACAGTGATATTTGTTACATAAATTATTATGTTTCATTATAACAATTTTGAATTAAAATTAATGAGTTAATTTAAAAAAAAAACGTCCCACACGCAAGGCGCCTTTTTTAAAGGTACAAATTTCCAAAAAATCGTTAATTTGGCGCGTCTATACAATTAGATGAAACTACATGCCGAATTTTATGATTCTAGATGCAGCCATTTGGTCGTCAGCAATTTTATCGCATTGTATTTCGAGTCTACAACACCAAAACGAAACATTTCATTATTCTTACCGTGGAGGTTTGATTGTTACCGATTTTTCCCCTTTTTCCACGTTTCTATATAAAAGTAAAAATATCGAAAATTTCTTTGATTTTGTACGTCCAAGAATGTACATAACGAATTTCGTAATGCTAGCTGCAGCAATTTCGTCGATACTAATTTTGTCACTTTTCACATTTCCCTCCTTAAAAGTACGAATTTTGAAAGGGAACGTACACACCGAATTTTTGTCGTTTCATTGATACCATTCTTACCCCTTTTTGCCCATTGCATCCCTTAAACAGTGTGGATCAATGTTCCTATTTACCCCTTGAAGGTACGAAGTTGGAAGAAACTTTTCATTTTACACGTCTACATAGTCATTCACACTGAATCTCATTATTATAGCTGCATCCGTTTTTGTTGGTACAATTTTTATTCCTATTCGCCCCATTTTCCGTACAAATTTTGAAAAGTTCATTTTTGCTTCACGTCTACACAGTTAGATGAATGATTATAGCAGCGGCCATTTGGGTGGTACAATATTTATCCCCTTTTCCCATTTTACCCCTAAAAAGTACGAATTTGGACAACATACTTTTATATTATACAGAGGAATGTACACACCGAATTTCGTGTTTCTAGATTTTGTCGTTTGATTGGTACCACTATGCACTGTGGTACACTGTGCACAATTTCAAGAAATTCGGAGCGAAACAAACAACTTTGTATGAGAAATTCATTTTGGGTTACATTGGCGGTATGTGATATTGATGACACTTAATATTTTCCTCAATTTCGTTCAGAAAATGCTTGGTGTAAAGTTGCACCACTCTACGAGCACTCCCACTGGGAGACGTGACAGAAACAGTCGACATCTAGCATCGTTAGATCCTTTTATAAGTAGCATTAGATGTCAACCCCGTAAACAGGTTCTGGAACTTGATGATATAGTTGCAGAAATGATAGATGATGAATAAAAGTCTATATTTAAATGCATGTACTGAAATTTATTCATAAAATAAAAGGTTTTGCTAAAGAAACAAAAAGTTTTGGGAAAAATATAATATGGGTTATATGGGCGGTGCGTGGTGGGCGTTAATTGAGATAATAAGAGGTTCTGTGCCAAACTTCAAAAAGTTTGGATCAAAAATAAATTTGGGCTCTATGGGCGTTGGGTGGTGGGCGTGTCCAATTTTGATGAAACTTTATATTTTTCTTAATTGAGCTAACCAAAGGCTCAGAGCAAAATTTCAACATTCTACGAGCACTCCTTATATTTTTTTTGTCAAACTTTGTATGAACAAATCCCTCTGTGCTACGTGCCACACAAACAAGGAAACCATTGCTCTTTTATGGGAAAAGTTTCCGGACTGTGTTACCTCCCGAAGAGGTGATCACAATTGGCCACCGAGATCTTGTGATTTAACATCTTGCGACTTCTTCCTTTGGGGCCACGTGAAAGATAAGGTCTACGGCAAACGCCAACAGCCCAGCGTCGTCAAGGCCTCAAAGATAGAATTCGTGAAGTTATCGAGGACATAGGGCAGCCATTTTGCGATTTTGTTATGGAAAATTTCATGAAAAGGATAAGGTCGTGGTGGCCATTTGGCTGATGTTGTTGTTCATTATTAACGACATACCTTCCTCTTCATTATGAAATAAACATCCGATCATTTATCTCAAAAAATGACATTTTTCTTTGAATACCAAAATAACTCCTCTTGTTGGAAAACCTTGTATTACAAAGATTATTAGGACGTTTACTTGTTATGTACAACTGTTTTAGGGAACTACTTAAAATCAGTGTTAATTCAGGAGACTTTGCAGATCCACATGCATAAAATACTAAACATTTTATTGAATACAACGAATTAATATTACAACTTGAATATCGAGGGCTTATATTCATAAGCGGCTATTAACAAAAACATAACTTTTCAGGATAGCGAAAAAACTGATTTTCTCCTTCATTTTAAGAGTAATTATTAATCATTCTTCTACAGTTTAATCTAAAAGGGATTACTAATTGATATGTTTAAAAAGTTTTCAAAATTTCCTATTATTCGCGGATTGGAGAGCGAAAAAACTGATTTTCTCCTTCATTTTAAGAGTAATTATTTATCAATCTTCTACAGTTTAATCTAAAAAGGTTTACTAATTGCTACGTTTACAAAGTTTTCGAAACTTCTTATTATTCGCGGTTTTATGGTTCATAGCCACTTTTGCTTGTTTAAAATTGAGCACTATGAATGTTGAAACAAGCACATAGCCATTAATGCTCAAATAAATTATATAAACAAGATTTTTTGTAAACTCGATAACGTTTTTTAATGAAATCCTGGCAATGTTGTATAGAAAACGCATTTTCTGTGATGTACACAGGTACCATTTTTATCCCTTGTTCCATTTTTTTTACAAAGTGCATATTGCAGTAGGGCACGGTAAACAAAAAATACAAATTGGATATTTTTTGGAAAATTTTCATTTTCGCGGGAGATGTGACTTAAATGATTTTCATTCATGACATTTTTATTGTTTGATTTTCTCGCGATATAGAAAACGGATCAGACTGAATTTTTTATGTGTATTAAGAACCAATGTCGCTTGTATCATATATGTAGCCAGTCGCGAAAACCTATGCAATTGTTTGAAAAATCCACAATTCGTGGTTGAAATTGCTTATATTTTAACTTTCTTCATCCAGGATTCTGAAACTTTTCTGACACAAAAATTTCCCATGAAGTCAGCAATCACATACCAAAGAAATATTTTGATATTCTCATTATAATAAAAAGTTACGTGGGTTTTCCTAAAGATACTTTTCACAATTTCTAACTTTACAGCCACTATTTATCCTATTTTAGTCTGATAACTTGGGTATTAAAATGCTATTAACGCGAAATGCTGGATTTTGATAGTACGATATGCCCTAAATCTAAAAAAAATATTTAAACAAAATATTTTTAGCGAATTATAACCTACCGTTATATGCTGCTCCATTGTTGAACTATTTTATTTCTATTATTTTTATGTTCATAGCCACTTATGCCAGTCACAAACTAAAGTCTGAGTGAATGGCCAAATCAGAAAAATTTTAAAAAATTGTTTTAGAAAAAAATTTTCTTTTCCAAATTTATATGACAGATGACATCAAAATCTGAGAATAGGTTGCTATCAAAGACTCATTTTTGAGAAAATGGTTCATAGCTTTTGAATATAAGCCCTCGATATGATTTTCTCCGATTTTTTTATATGGCCATTTATCCAGAAAGTTCGAAAAAACAGTTGAAAAAATATTGTTTCTGACTTGTATTAGTAAACGAAAATATAATTAAATTAAATAATTCAAAACGTAGTTTAGTTACAATGATGATCATACGGACTGCAAGGTTGCATTCATGCATGAACAATGTCTAATAAATTAAGCATGTGGATCTGCAAGCCTTCTGAATTAACACTGATTTTAAATAGTTCCCTAAAAAGGTGGTACACAACAATTAAACGTTCTAGTAATTGGTGTATTACGCGAATTGGCAACACTGCTCCAATCGACCAAATATGGTCGTGGTGACAATTCTAATAAGAAAGTGATAAAAACGTATCGGATTTATACAAAAAGTAGTGCAAAATCGAGCCAAAGAAATGAGCAATTAAATGATACTGCCAAAGTGTCGGTAAATGTGAAATTCGCATTGTTTTTCGTGAAAAATAAATGTGTGAAAATGTGTCAAAATATATCAGTGCCGGTCACTTGCCTACCGTTTTGCGTTTTTGTCGGTTCGATGTCGTAGTTTCTGTCGGGTTCGGTCGGTCGGTCGTATGTCGCGTGTGAAAAGAGAGACAAAATGTGTGAACTGTGTCGAACCACAACATGTCGCGTGTGTCGTAAACTTTTGGCGGCTTTTGAAAAGCACTGTCAGTGGATTTGTCCTTGTTCGTGTCGTACGTTTCGATGGTTGCATGAAAGTAGGAAGGAAACCAAGGCATTGGGAGTTTGAGTTTGACCGTTCGTTCGTTTATCTCCCATTGTTCTTCATTGTTGTTGTAAATCGTACTGTATATTGAAGGAATGTGAAGAAGTTTGAAATTACGAGAAAAGGAATTCAACGATTTCAATGGTAATATTAAAGGGTGATTTTTTAAGAGCTTGATAACTTTTTTTTTAAAAAAAACGCATAAAATTTGCAAAATCTCATCGGTTCTTTATTTGAAACGTTAGATTGGTCCATGACATTTACTTTTTGAAGATAATTTCATTTAAATGTTGACCGCGGCTGCGTCTTAGGTGGTCCATCCGCTTAGTCCAATTTTGGCATTTCCACGTTTTTGAGTAACAGAGACCCAATTGGTGCGAACGGCGACGAATCGAAAATTGGTGGTCATCATTAACACTGGCCGATACAGCTGCGATATTTTCTTCAGTTCGCACTCTACGTAAGCGTGTTTGGTGGTTTAATGTCCAACAATGTAAATTTGGTGCGAAATTTAGTCACAATAGCCCGAATAGCCGCTTCTGTGGGTCGATTAAACTGACCATAAAATGGAAGCGCGCAATGAACTTTCTTAACAGAGCACGCATTTTGATAATAAAATTCAATAATTTGCAAGCGTTGTTCGTTTGTAAGACGATTCATGATGAAATGTCAAAGCATACTGAGCATCTTTCTCTTTGACACCATGTCTGAAATCCCACGTGATCTGTCAAATACTAATGCATGAAAATCCTAACCTCAAAAAAATCACTCTTTACAAACAGAATGATGCAACCCCATACAACCATATGCCATTTTAATTTAATGAAATTAAATACATACATATTAGATTATTATTAATATTATCACTAAATTCCACATTTGAAAACTCTAAATTTCGCGAAAAATTTTGAGCTAATACGTTAAGTGAAGAAAATTGAATACGTATCTAACTTTAAGTTTTTGACTTAATCTGTGTGTGCTTAGTGTGCTTTGTGTTGTTAAGCAAGTAAATTTAAACGCTTTTGAACTAAGAAACCAGAAACTAAGGCCATCAATCAATAATCCAAAATATTTTCATTTCATCATTTGAAGGTAAGTACAAATCTTGACATAACATAATAATTATATAATTGGAACATACAAAAATTATTGCATTTTTGTTATGTTAACTAAAAACAATTTAGCTATTTTATCTTAAAACTACAAAATAAAAGCTATTCGTAATTCAATGACTCTTTTAAGTTTTTCCTTGCGTCACATAATATAATATAATCTATATATGGGCACTTCCATGATGTCGAACGTGACCGTCGTACACATTTAAAGTGACGAAAACGGTTTTTTATTTTGACAATATGCTTAATTTATAGCTCTTAATTAACTGTATAATTGGTGCTAATGTGGACTTTGGGTAATTTTTCGTTGTCAAGATAATTTAAAAAAACCACGGCATTCGCACGTGACCAAAACAGAAGTCGTTTTCGCCACCAACAATTCAAACTCCGATTTCAGCGAAACCTGTGGCAATATTTCAATGTGACCAATTTTAAATCGTTGTGTACCGATGTCTCTTAAAAATGGTTTTGATTTTATCAAAAAATTATTGATACTTTTTTTGTAATTTAATTTTAAACCCGGTCGAACGTGACATGGCGCACGTGACATTTTTTTCCATCATGGTATTTATGTTGTTTCAGTTGTATTCATTCTCAAATAATAACAGCAAAAAACAAAATATTGTTTTTCAATTTATTGTTTTGAAATTTTAGCTGATCTTCTTTCAAATTTCTAACCGCTGTTTTTCAGTTCTCTTTATTTTTTTCGTCTCCGTTTTTTGCTAATAAATAAATTACAAATTATTTTTTTTACAAAAATAAATTATTGAAGTAAGAATTTTTTTAAATTTTTTAATTTTCACACTTAATATGTCGCACGTGACCAATTTTAATGAAGTACCAAGGTCACAGATTTTCTTATTTTCCATTAATGTTTTTTTTTTATTTAAATTGTATAAAAATCTCTGTTTGTACTCAAAATTTTATGATCTTTCTGCATTTACTTTGGACACAGTAGCAACAAATGTTGTTTTTCCATGTCGAACGTGACAGCGAAATATGCGATAATGCAAAGCAAAAAGTTACAGTTAATAGCAGTCGTATAACTCCGTATCCTTTTTTTTAGACTCATTGTAATCCCTGACAGATTTTAGAGACCAAAAGTCAATGCGTAATGTCTCTCTTTAAGAATTTTTATCAAAACAAAACATGCGAAAGAAATATTCAGACGAGTAAAGTTGTACTTGCGCGACTTTGCATTCGAATATCTCAAGATAGGAAATGAATTAATGTAAAATTTGTTTACATTAGATAAATTTGATTATTTCTCTATGAAAATGTGATAAAACAAAGTGTTTAGAAGAACTTTTAATTTGTTGGTCTTGGTGGACCTTTCTGTGGAAATGCCCATATGTAACTTTATAAAGCAAATATTTCAACTTCTTTTTATGTTTATTGGCCCGGTATTTTATCTAAAATATTACGTACGATAAGATGGATATTTAACATTGTTTTTGTTCGATTCTTTTGTTGCATTTTAGTTTTATTCCATCTAAAGTACAAATAATACGAAAAGTGATTGGGCAGTTATTTAGCACAAATTAAAAAACTTTAATAAAAACAAAAAAAACTGAACTAACCAATACATTTTATTATAAAATTAATATTTGTTTGGATAACCACTATTTTGAGTAATAGCTGTACATCTTCTGGACATGCTCTCCACTAGAGACATAAAACGCTCCATTGGAATAGCATATCAGGAATTTTGAGTTTCATTCAAGAAATCAGGCAAATATTTGGATTTTATTGCTATACTTTATAAAAATCTATTCTGTTCAGCCCCAAACAGCTCTTCAATGGCGTTATGTGTGTTTTGGTCGGTTGTCGTGCATAAAACGCCACTTAATTTGCATGTCTTTATCTGAATATGTTATCATAGTATCAACAAATAGATTTTTGTAAATATACTAATCCATTAGTGCATCGATTTTGTGTATCGGACCAACGCCGTGTCAAGAAAACGCAGTATACACCATCAGATTTTCGCCAACAAGCTTTACCGTCTCAGATTTGTACTTTGCGTTGTGCTGTATGTTTGGAGGGCACAATTCGTATTGTTTCCTATTAGATCCGCACCGACAAATGTTCGATTCGCCAATCCAGGCGATATTTTCCCAAAAATCTTGGATTTTTCTAAATGATCCTGAGCAGATTAAATTTGACACTATAAGCCATATTTTGATACGTCTGGCTTATGTTGAACAATGCATCCAAGTAAAAAAATGATTTATGGCTTGGTTTGCTAGGCGTAAGACGTTTTGCAATACTTTTGAACCTCCCATAAGTGCCAATATGGCTTAGTATATTGCACACAATCTGTCTGGATCAATTTATAATGTTTGCAATATCCCCAGCGGTACTTCCACAGTCGTTGAATTGCATAATAACCTGACGCTGCGCCTCAATGCACCATTTTCCTTTTGCAATGTCTAATTATAAATTTTCTTAAATAATAACTTCCATTTGAGTAAAAATTACCCATACATACCAATTAATTAATTTAAACGCAAAAAGAGACAGAGAAAATAACAACTTTAATCAAATGTGCTAAATTTGTGTCCACCCAGATTACGAATTACTTGCAAAAACATGAGAGTACGAGAAAAAGGCACAAAAGAATACGAAAAAAATTATTGGGCTTACTGATCACACCATAAGCAACACTAAAAAACAAATATTTTGCGCAGAGTTCATAATCAGAACAAATTATTTGCTATTATAAACAACACATGCGAAGTGTGCTAAAATCGTGGCCACCACTGTATATAATATATTATATGATTTGATTAAAGAAAATCTATTTTCTATTTTTGTTGCTGCAAAAATTGAAAAAGCAAAATCAAACAAATCTTTTCGATACGATCTAATGTTCAAAACAAACAAGTTCATAAGTTTGCCTTAAAACAAAACGTTTGCAGATGAATGGTCCACATCTCGCTTATATTAAAGCTTAAGTTTCGAAAACTTTCAGCATCACACAAAGTGGAGACATCAACCGAGACGGCGAAGCCAAACTCAATCGAACATGTATCAACGAAACATTCATTGTGGACTCTGTAGTGCGCAAGTTACCAGTAGATGGCGCGAGAACCACTATGCCACGCGTACAATAGAGTGAGAATCAAGATGATATTTGACATGATTGAAATTTATTCGACAAAATTTAATATGATCGTCGATATCGACTCGATGTTCATTAGGGTGGACCTCATTTTGCATATTCCCATTGTGCCTTAACCCATAACAAAAAAGGATGTATAGATTACTTTGACTTTGAAAGGTAGAAAAACACTCATTTTTATTTTCAGTTTTATATTTGGCATTTGCAAAATGAGAATTATTAAAAAAAAAATATTGAAAACTTACTTCCAAAGTAGTCAGTCATTAACGAAAACTATAAGAAATTTATGTGGAAAATTTTCCACAAGAGATTGGCCTTCAGCTCAGCCTTCATGAAGCTCATTTTCATCTAGGTGGCTATGTCAATAAGCAATATTGCCGCGTATGGGGTTCAGAGAACCCACACATGGCTATTGAGTGGCCAATGCATCCACAACGAGACACTGTTTGGTGTGAATTTCGGGCTGGCTGCATCATTGGGCCATGTGCTGAAAATTTCGGTTGATCGGATAAGGTACTTTCGAGCCAGTCGTGGTAGTCATATAATTTGAATGATATTGTGTTCCATTATTATATGAAAAAGTACAACCTTTCCAATAAAACCAGAAAAATAAATACTGATTTCTAATTTACCAATTCTAAATTAAAAAAAAAAGTGCAAAAATTGACTATTTTATATATTGACAGCAAACATTTCGCCTAAAAAAAATACTTGCCCTATTGTATATTTTCTAATGTTGTCTCTAATGTTCATCCTAATTTCCTTAATTTACCACACATAGTCTGTAGACCAGATGGATTGTAGAAGTCTTTTCGAAAATTACACTGTCCAATAAATTAAGACGTTTTGATACGCCCACCATAGCGAACCTATAATACTGAGTAGACAATTTTTGCAGAATAAACTTATAGTCCAACTGGCCCGATTTTCTTTTTACAGTCATTTTATGGGGATCATTTTTGTGGAAGATAACTAACTAACCTCACTTTATGGGTCAATTTGAGCCTTTTTTCGAAAAAAATAAAGGGATATTAAACAGGATTAAAATGTTCTACAAAAAAATTCAGGTGGCGTCGCAAACTTATACAAAAAACGACTAGTGTTAAAATTCGTCCATATTCTTTGGAAGATCGATCTGTTTCGACCAAAAATGTGGGTGTCTTGTAGAGTCGCTTTATGTGTTATGAGTCGCGAAATTATAGGATCGCCAACATGTCGTTTCAGAATTATAGGTCGCCACTCTGTTCCAAAAAATCTGTTATTAAAAAGGTATAAGTC
The DNA here is from genome assembly GCA_947397865.1 of Polietes domitor. Lineage (NCBI taxonomy): Eukaryota > Metazoa > Arthropoda > Insecta > Diptera > Muscidae > Polietes > Polietes domitor. The sequence goes on from OX377621.1 coordinate 43,860,265, forward strand.
ATTACATGTCAATCGGTATGATTTTTGATCTAAATAGCTGCGATTGTTTTGAAAGTTATAAAATGTCAGAAAAATATTCTATACGTATTTTTGGAAAAAAATGAAAAAAATTGTTCGTGAGTTATGATCTATTTAACAGTGGCAAAAGTTCAACTTTTTCAGAAAGATGTGTTCATCATTTCACTTTCAAACTCACACAGTCGCTTATAAAGAGAACACTACTTCCAAATTTCTGAAAAATTGATTAATGTAATCATTTCGAATATCAAAATAAAAGAATTAAAATTGATTTAAAAAAAATATAAAAAAAGGTTAAAATAAATTTGAAAAGTAATTGAAATTACCTTCAAAACAAGGTATAACACATTAAAATCGGTCCAGGATTTCAGAAGTTACAGTTATAAATTTTTGAAAAAAGGAGTATTTTTTCCACTGTAAAATTTATCATAACTCGTGAAAATTTTTTTTCCAAAAATACAATATATACAATATTTTTATGAGAAGAATGCATACTCAAACTTTCATAACAATCGCAGCTATCGAGGTCAAAAATCGTACCGCTTGACATGGAATGACTCATATACTAAAAAACAATTTGCAATTTGATTAAAAATAATGAATAATGATTTGAACTGGGATATTTATTGTCCTGGCTCAAGACCATTTTGCATCTATATTTAATAGAATGCAAATTTATTTACAAATGGCATGGTGACATTTATTACTTGGCTGCTGACTACCACGATCATGATTTCTTTCGACCATGTCAAAAGTCTAAATAAATTTGCATTCTATTAAATACAAAGCCAGGACAATATCCCAGTTCAAATCAAATATTGATTACAGACCAAAAAATACAAACGAAAAAACTTAAAAAAATTGTAAAAACTTTAAAAAATCTAACCCGGCTATATAACACGCATTAAAAATTTTAAAAGTAATTGAAATTACCTTCTAAACAATGTATAAGACATATGATATTTGAATATTTGAGTATTTTTCCACTTTAAATTGATCATAACTTGTGAAAAAAAATACATTTTTTTTTTTCAAAAATACGTATACAGTATTTTTATGAGAAGAATACATACACAAACTAAAAATACAATATTTCCAATTACCAATTACAATATTTCACAATTTTACTATATTAATATCTATAGTTTTTTTCAACTCGAATATTGCCATTTCTCAAGACCACTTTGCATCTTTATTTTATATTTTTTGCTTCCGCAAACATTAAACAACTCTTTTTCTCATATTACCAAATGAAATCAACAAAGTTGGCTATAAAAATAAGATGTTATTATCAATTTGATGAAACTAATATTTTTGTGATAAGCGATCTCTGCCCATGCCTAAATTTGCACATCACCTAATGCAACTACGTAAATGGCTCTGAAGATCAAAATTACTTGCAGTAAAACAACTTTCTATATGGATTGGCATATTTAAAATAATTTTATTAATCTGATTTCAAGTATATAAAGATAAATTAACAAAAAAATTGGAAACTTGTAGAATATGGTCTCCTATAAACTGTGAATTTTGGAATTTATAACGTACAAACACTCAAATTACCTGTATTAATGGATTATGATTATAGAAGGACAGATACAAATTTAAAAAAATCTCAAACAGATATTTAAGGAGATGTCACAAACGCTGCTGTTAGTTGCAGTTAAGCCGCAGCCGATTATATTTTCTGGATACTTATATACTACTTATGCACTGAACTTTTTGAACTTAAAACCTGGCATTTTCACTTAATTCATTAATGTTTAAACTAAAAACACCCACCTTTTTTAAATATCCCAGAAAAAACTCTCATTACAAAGTAATGTGGGGAATAAGACAAAACCAAAAACCTTCACTACTTATTAGTCTGATCCGTTTCTAATTATTTTTATAATTGAATTTTTTAATATAACCCATTGAATCTACAGCATAAATTTTTAGAAAACATAGAGAACTAGAAGGATTTTGTAAAACTATTCAATAGGATTAAAGTACTTCTCGACAGCTATCAAATAGGGATCCTAGGGTATATTTACTGTCCGTGTTAGATTTTTTTCCCCTTTGGACCAATTTCTCCCCCCGATCTACAAATATTTGAAGTTTGCTAGGAAGATTTCCTATCGTTTGCATAGAATATACATATGGTTGATTCTGAGATTAAAGGATAATTTCGACATCATTAAAGTTTTTTGCAGAATTTAGTATTTTAGATAGGATACTCAATTATCAAAGGTATATATATATCTAATGTTTAGCCGAATTATACGAAATTTTATTCTAAGACAAGAATAACAACTTGCATTGAATGTACTTCGAAGGGTCTATTAATTCAGGAAAATTGTTGACAAAAATGCAATAGAAAAATATTAAAAATTAAAATGTAACAGACGGCTCGATCTAGGAACGAAATATTTTGCAAATCATCATTAAACAATCCAATCTTTATTTTCGCGTGGTGCCTGGAAATTGTTTTTCCATTTGTATGGACCCCGACCCAGCCTAATGTTTGTATATGTAGTATATATGATTTACTTTCCAATTTGAATTACTGGAAATCAAATCAAGTTTGAAAATTGGAATTTTACCTCATATGAGATTTTATAGCAGAATGGTGTGTACTTTCAGAGACTAAAGGTATTCACCCTTAAAAATAATTATTTAAAAAAATTTAAATATTAATAGAATAAATAATTTATTGTAATTATTTACTTGTATAGGGTGTTTTTTTATTGAGGTATAGAACTTCGAATTGAAATAAAACACAAGAAAATCGTTTTAATGTCCATCAATTTGGCTTTATTGGAAGGATAACTTTATGCCATTAATGTTTAAATATGATTTCGGGCATGTGGCCGCCGCGGCTGGCTCGAATATAGCCAATTCTACAGGTCCAATTTTCAACCACTTTCTCCAATTGCTGTGCAGCTCCAATTGCTGTGCACGGTGGCGAATCGATTCATTCGGGTCCTCTTCAACACTTTGCTCTACAGCGGCAATTGTTTCTTCGGTGCGCACTGTTCGACGTCTCTGCGGATGCGTATTATCACATAGAGTAAACGTAGTGCGAAAACGATGCATGGTTAACCGAATTAATTGCTCTGATGGACGATTATGTCGCCCATAAAATGGTGAACTTCGCGAACTGAACCATTACTTTCGAAATAAATTTGCACGATTTGCAAGCGTTGTTCTTTTGTCAACCTGTTCATGATGAAATGGCAAACCAAACTAAATTAATCACTTGACAGCTGACAAAATGGCCGCCAGTTAAAAAAGTGATGCCAACTTAAAGTTCTATACCCCAATAAAAAAAACCCTTTACTAATTTTATATAATACATTTATACTATTTATGTTAGAAATTCAGAAAATATTAAGTAAAGTAGTGCTAGGGACGGCCAGAGTAATGACATTTGAACACTTTTGTAGGCAACTTTTTGAAGATTAAATCAATTTTAGGAAAAACTATTTTAGTTACTACAAAGGACCTACAAAACGTTATTGTAAAGTTAATAATAAAGTGGAATGCATTTTATATACCTCGCAGGGCTTAGGCAAATATTTAAAAGTTTAACAAACGGGATGATAAACTTAGAAACTATGAAATGCAGTTCTTCATTCGATGAACTTTTTTCATAGAAGTTCATTATTGTTTTAGTGGTAACTCTTACTCTTAAATGTCTCACACTTCTTTTTCAAATACTTTGTTTTCTGTTTAAGAAAACAAAACAAATGATTTCGAACCTGAGTAAGAGTTACAACAAAAACTATGAAAGAAAAGATCAAATAATAAAAAAACAAAACAGTTCATTATTTTTCATAATATGATGTATGAAAATTTTTTAGATTTTATGAGAAACTTCATTATGAAAGAGTTTCATAAATAGTAATAATTTATACTGAAGTTTCTAATATAAACAAAAAGCAAAAAACCACCATTGCGAGAGTCTCTGCAATGAATATGTCTTTGACCTAAATCAGGGTAAATACTTATGTCAGAGTTAACAGAGTACAAATGAGAATTGCTAGCATTCAACGAATAAAGTCGACACTCTAAAAATGTAGATGTAGGTTATGAAACATTTCATAAAATCTATGAAATCCTTCATTATATTTATGAAGACAAATTAAAAAAAGGAGTATTTTTTCCACTGTAAAATTTATCATAACTCGTGAAAATTTTTACAAAATATTTTTATGAGAAGAATACATACTCAAACTTTCATAACAATCGCAGCTATCGAGGTCAAAAAATCGTACCGCTTGACATGGAATGACTCATATACTAAAAACAATTTGCAATTTGATTAAAAATAATGAATAATGATTTGAACTGGGATATTTATTGTCCTGGCTCAAGACCATTTTGCATCTATATTTAATAGAATGCAAATTTATTTACAAATGGCATGGTGACATTTATTACTTGGCTGCAGACTACCACGATCATGATTTCTTTCGACCATGTCAAAAGTCTAAATAAATTTGCACAATATTTAAGAATTGTTTCTTTAATACTCTGAAATCTTTCTTTGATCTTATGAATCTATGTTTCACTAATTTAACAATTTTGTTTTATGAAAAAATTGTATGAAACATTTCATTTTATTTATGATTTTTTCATAAATATTAAGAAAAAATGCACGAAATTTATGAAAAACCTCTTATGAAATATTAAGAAGGAAAATTCTTTCAGTGCAATAGCTGTCACTGCCTTGTTGAGTAGTGTTACATGAAATATGAACTATTCTAGAGGGTGGTTACATTTTAAGGGCCGATGTTTATTTTGAATAAAACAAAAATTATTTAGGAAATTATTGTCATTTCTTTTTATTGTTTTGATATTGGTATGGTTGAATTATGTATGGAACAAAATATCAGCCAAATGGCCGCCGCGGCACACCTCCATCAGATGGTCCCAATTTTCGATGACGCTGAGGCATAATTGAGGTTCTATGCCGTTAATGTGCCGTCCTTTAGCTCTTGAATTGTTGCTGGCTTATCGACGTGCACAACCTCAAAGAAAGAACTCAAACGGTGTCAAATCACATGATCTTGGCGGCCAATTGACATCGCCACCACGTGAGATAACACGGCCATTGAATTTGTCGCTCAAAAGAGCCATTGTTTCGTTAGCTGTGCTGCAAGTGGCACCGTCCTGTTGAAAAAACATATCGTCCACATCCATATCTTCCAATTCGGGCCATAAAAAGTTCGTTATCATCTCACGATAGCGAAGACCATTCACAGTAACTGCCTGACCGGCCTCATTTTGGAAAAAATACGGCCCGATGATGCCACCAGCCCATAAACCGCACCAAACAGTCACTCTTTGTGGCTGCATTGGTTTTTCGACAATCACTCTTGGATTATCATTCGCCTAAATGCGGCAATTCTGCTTATTGACGAATACACTGAGGTGAAAATATGCCTCATCACTGAAGATGATTTTCTTCGAAGTGCATGATATTTTTTTTTTCACTAAACCAACACTCAGGGGATGTCCCCTATGAATGCAACGCATTGCGTTGGCAGAAGGAAGATAGTATTGGAAGGAGGAAAGAGGGAGTAGTGTTTGTTGACTTCTGAATATCATAATTAGCTGGGAAGATATGTGGCGGAAGCCGATTCTACATACGGATAGTGCGGGCGAAAAACGAATTCATTCCATAATGTGTGGTGCGGTCGGTTGTCCAATTGATAACAAATGGGTGAGAATTGTTGGAAAGTCGCGTATCTCTACCGAACGTTCTCACGGGCGGTATAAGATCACGAATATCCGAAGAACAAACACCATGAAAGTAACGATAGAACAAGGACACACAACCCACATTACGACGATGTTCAAGGGAAACAATAGAATTGGATATCCTATCGTCACCTATCAACACTATCGCCCTCCTTTGGACTCGGTCAAGTAGCTCCAGTGATGAAGCTGGAGCACCCGACCATATATGGGAGTTGTATTCCATCTTTGGTCTGATGTAGGTAGTGTAGATATTGAGAAGATCAGAGGGTGTGAAATATTTCTTACATCTTTTTAAAAAGCCTAAACATTTGAAGGCATCTTTCGACACATCAAATACATGTTTTGTCCAACGAACATCGCATTGTATTTTCATGCCTAGAACATCAAGAGTATCTGATTGCTCAATATCTACACCGTTCATTAAAATCGACGACACCGTTGGATCAGCGAATCGCTTGTGAGACAACAAGGAGCACTGGGTCTTACGTGCATTAAAATCTACTCTATTAACTTGACCCCATTCGGAAATGGCCAGTAAATGCTGGCTGAGTGACTCATCCATCAAACGTCTCTAGTCTTCAATTTCTTGACGACGAATGAGTATGAACGACAAAGGTTGCTGTCATCCGCAAATGAGTATATTGGATTCGAAGTCCGATCCAAGAGGTCGTCGATGAAAATAAGATAAAGGGAGGGTGAAAGGAAAGAGCCCTATGGTACTCCTGCAGTTAACCTATACTCGTCGGATGAGAACCCATCTACAACAACACGTATAGTGCGATCTCTGAGGAAGCTCGATATAAATCGAGAGAAGTCATTACCAACACCAAATGCGACAAGCTTTGATATGAGTGCACCGTGCCAGACCCTATCAAAGGCCTTGGAAAAATCTAGAGCAACAACTTTACTTTCACCAAACTGATGGATGGATCGATTCCATTTTTCGGATAACAGTGTCATCAGGTCTCCCGTAGATCGATTCCTACGGAAGCCATACTGTCGATCATTAAGTAAGTCAAAAGTTTCGAAATAGCTCAGAAGATGGTGGTTTACCATACTCTCCATAACCTTCGAGAGCGCAGAGCAAATCGCAATCGGGCGGTAATTAGCAGGGTTATTAGCTTTAAGTAAGTCAATAGTTTCGAAATAGCTCAGAAGATGGTGGTTTACCATACTCTCCATAATCTTCGAGAGCGCAGAGCAAATCGCAACCGGGCGGTAATTAGCAGGGTTATTAGCTTCACCTTTTTTAGGGATGCGCTGGATGTTCGCAATTTTCCAACGCGCTGGGAAAACCCCTGCACGGTATGCAAGGTTGATAAGAACGAAGTGAACGGGCAAGCGTCGAAGAGCACTTATATAGGACAAGTGCTGAAATGCCATCCGGGCGCGGAGATTTATTTACGTCGAGATTTTTTGATCAGATTAAAATAAGTTTGCTACGGAGTACTTCCTATTTTTTAAGGGGTGATATTGCGAATCTTCACTAATTGAAATCGACGTTTCATGTTATTATTGTTTTCTATTGGAAGTAGACATCCTCTGACCGTCTTAAGAATTAATCAAAAACCCCAAATGTGACAATCTTCATGAGAAACTGTATATACTCTTCACATATGCTGTAGCGTATAGCAAACGTGTTCACACATTACTGCATTGTTGGTGCGATGAATAGGCGACACACGCTTTTAGATCTTGTAGATGTTGTCAACAGAATGGTCAGTAATTTTTATCGCTGCTCCGTGTGACCAGTTCCGTTTTCAGAGTTCTTTGCACATTGTAATTCATTTAAAAAGTCATTAGGTTTCTTGGTTTGGATTCGAGATTCATAAATGCCCTCATAGAAAAACTTACAAATTTATTTAAAATTTATGACTTAATTTTATTGTTTAATAACCACTGACAGCCACTGATAATTTCTGTTTAACGAACTTCCAGTTTTGACTTTGGCCATTAGAAAAAAGACATTTTATTCTAAACGAACAAAAAAATGAGTGTGTGTGTGTGTCTGTTTTTTGTCATTTTGCTAATTTAGAATTATTACCGCCGTTAACGGGCAATAACAATGCATAAAAATTCAACCTTAAAGCAATTAGTCGAGTAAATCTGCCATTTGGCGAGATTCATTTAAATTATGTTGTTTCTAAAATTATGACAATGATAATGGCAGCGGGTTCTTAGCTGTCGAAAGGTATGGCAGGCTTTTCGTAGAAATAGCCATTGTTGGAATTGGCTGTGGAGTCACCCGGAGAATATTTGCCACTCTGAGCGGGTCGCCGCGTTGTAGTCGTTACGGGGATTTTGTAGTCCTTCACGATGACCTCTTGGTCGCCTGCGTCCTTCTCGACATCCTTTGTCGTTTTTGGTGGGAACGTATGGACGTAGTCATCGAAGACACGCTGATCATCGGCGAATGAGGTGTCATCGCCCGGCTGGAATATCACCACGGGTGCCGTTGAGATCAAGGGCAGTTTATCATAAATGTTGAATAGCTCAAACTCGGTGTTGGGACCATTATGATGATTTATATAGACGATGTCAGGGTCGAAACTATATTTGGAGTTTATTTTGGCGGGATACTTCGTTTCTGGTTTATACACATCTTCGACTTTATCCGAAGAGGTGGGAACTGGTGGTGGCTGCACCAGCGAAGGTGCTTTGGTTGTGGTCGTCCTCCTTGTGGTTCTGGTCGTGGTGCGATAATTTTTGGTAGTAGACGTAGGCTTCCTCGTTGTGGTTTTGGTCGTGGTGCGATAATTTTTGGTGGTAGACGTAGGCTTCCTCGTTGTGGTTTTGGTCGTACTGCGATAGTTTTTGGTAGTAGACGTAGGTTTCCTTGTGGTGGTTGTGGACTTGGCGTGATATTTGTCCACTGGTGGCTGTATTTCGTCCTTGGGTATTAGGGAAGTTGGCGCAAATACTGGCCTAAACAAAGGTTTCACTTGATCCTGAGCCGCCTGTTGGAAGTCCACTACCACGGGGTGTATATAGTTCACTTTTTGCGGCAAAGGATCATCGATGGCCTTAGGTTTCGAGAGTTTATACTGCACTTTGTTGGCACTGGGAATCCCATACAATTCATCGGCTCTAGCTTGAGGCTTGGGATAGTGATAAGATTCTCTCAATTCATGTACTTCAGCCTTTGCCAAACTTCCAGTGAAAATCACCAAAATCCCCAAAGCCACACAGAAATTCTGAAAATATTTTATTTTTAAATTATTTTCTGTTTCAAAAATTGATTTTTTCATTTTGTAAACTAACCATTATTTTCCACTTGACTTTCTTAACCGTTCAAATACCTTTTTCGCAATGTTCCGAAAATTTCCGCACTCTTCATTTTTTATTTACAAAATCTTAACAGAAAATTTGCTTTAAGCATATCAATGCACTTAACAAATTTTGTATTCATTTAGTTCTTATTCTCCTCATTTCGGCTCTCGTTATATTATCTCCAGTCACACGTTGAGGTTTTAAACGTTTTCGAAGTAGGCACTCTACAGACGATGAGCTGGCCTGGTCTGTCGGTTGGATATGAATGGGAATGAATTATTTAAATTCAATAACATTTATTAAACTCCAGTCTCCGTACAACAAGTGACCGAATTTCTATTTTTTGTTTGTCTATAATATCCAGACAAATCTGACTTATGCCATTTAAAACTTTAAATTAGAATTGGCTATAAAAAAGTACTGATAATTTTTTCAACTTTTTGGATTTATTGGAAATGTTGAACTTTGTCACTAAATAATGGAAGATATTTTATAATTATTATTATGAATTACAAAGTAACTTTATATTCTAATTTTGGGTCCAGGGATGTGACTGAGACCATTGTAGCTAGTTATTGCAGCGACAGACCGGAGCCTCTGGTGTGAACCCACAACCCCCACGCTGATAGCCGAACACGCTACCAACTCGACTCGCGGGGCGCTCTAATAATGGAAGACAATATCATTCATATGACTGCCAGGACTGGCTCGGCAGAACCTCATCCGATCAACCCAATTTCTCAGTACAGTCCAAAATCCACACCAAACAGTGACTCGTTGCATTGGTTTCTCAATAGTACGTGTAGGTTCTCTGAACCTCATATACGGTAATTTTGCTTATTGACATAGCCACCGAGATGAAAATGAGCTTCATGAAGGCTGAACTGAAGACCGATCTCTTCTCGAAAAATTTCCACGTAAATTTCTTACAGTATGCTGCGTTAAAGACTCACTACTTTGGAAGTAAGTTTTTTCTATTTCCCAATTTTGTTCAAGCGTCTCATTTTGCAAATGTCAAACATTAACCTGAAAATAAAAATAAATAAATGAAGATGATTCTACATTTTAAAGTCAAAATAATCCCTTCCCTTCGCAGCCACAATGCAAGGGACGTATCGGAGTGATCGCCCATTGACCTATACAAACCCATGCACTATGAATGAAGCCGGAGCAATGTATCCATTCCTTGAGGAGAGTTTTTCTGGACTGAAAATTAATAATAAATTATCAACCAGCAAACAAGAAATTTATTTAATTCTGTCTCTTTTTAACTTAATAGCGTCGAAGTCTATTATCGAAAGAAGTTCATCTCTAATTTATACTGTAGGGATTTTCTTAAGTCGCCCTCTACTGCCACTGCCACACTACTTGTACTTATTGCAGGTGAATAATCTAAAAGAATGCATGAGAATTTTTGAACTTTTGTCTTGTTTCGTTTCTTGCTAAAACGTATTCATTTTAGTCTCTTATTGTTATTGTTGCTGCTGTTTGTTGTTGTATTTAATCAAAGAGTGTGTTTTAATCAATTGCCCTGTCTTTGTTAAAATGTGTTTTTGTTTAAATGCTCACATCAAGAAAAATAACGTTTGTATTATTTAACCAGAGTTGGTTGGTTCGTTCGTTCGTTGCCTTTATTATTCATTTTCAAAACAATTGAACTTAAAATTGAAAGTGGTAATTTATACAGCATACGAGGGTTTGGCAGAAAGTTTCATACAGTAGAATTTCATTGAACAAATAGATTGGAAAAATATGTTCAGATTTAACCCCCATACTAATGTCACCGATTTTAGGTTTTCAGCTACACAGAAAAACACATTCGAAGATTTTAACGAAAATAATTGAATTGCTGAAAAGTTTAGCCAAACATTTCTTAATATTTTATAATTGCACAATTATTTAGAAAGTGAATTCACAATATTCCCTTTGACATACGTGTCATCGCCATTGTGCGTGAAGATAACTTCTGAATTTAACTATCGAAGACACAAAGCCAGAATACGATAATACAGGGTTTTCCAGCAAGAGGTGTTATTTTGAATCACCCGGTATTTCGGTAGCTGACAAGTAGAAACTACGCCATTACTAAAAATGGAACGATACACGCTTCAACAACGCATTGAAATTATTAAAATTCATGAATGAAAATGATCCGAAATTCCATCGAAAAATCATCTTGACTGAAGAGGCCCATTTCCACCTCGGTGGCTACGTCAACAAGCAAAATTGTCGCATCTGGGACTTGGAAAACCCAAGAGTTATTGTTGAGAAGCCTCTCCATCCTCATCGTGTGACTGTTTGGTGCGGTTTATGGTCCCGCGGGGTCATTGGACCTTACTTTTTCGAAAATGAGGTTGGATCAACAGTTACGGTGAATGGATTGCGCTATCGAGAGATGATTAATGATTTTTTATGGTCGGAGTTGGATGCTATTGATGTGTGCCACGCAAGCAACGAAACCATTGCTCTTTTACGTGTTATATCTCGAAGAGGTGATCACATGTGGCCACCGAGATCTTGTGATTTAACACCGTGCGACTTCTTCCTTTTGGGCCACGTGAAAGATAAGGTCTACGCCAAGAGCCCAGCGTCGATTCAAGACCTCAAAGATAGAATTCGTGAGGCTATCGAGGACATAAGGCAGCCACTTTGCGATTTAGTTATGGAAAATATCATGAAAAGGATATGGTCCTGTAAGCGTGCTCGTGGTGGCCATTTGGCTGATGTTGTTTTTCATTATTAACGGCATACCTCCCTCTTTATTATGAAATAAACATCCGATCATTTATCTCAAAAAATGCCATTTTTCTTTGAATACCAAAAAAAACATTGTTATTTTAATTGCATTGCATTGATATTAAGGTTTGCATTTTTAAACTCTCACTCTACAGAGTTGTAGCGTATATATCATTTGGGACATACAAAAAGTGTAACGCATTGAAGGAGTGACTTAAGACCCTAAGTATGTTTGGTACACATCGGTTTCATGACTTTTTAAGCTGTTGGAGCCATGTCGTCCGTCCGTCCGTCCGTCCGTCTGGCTGGTGTACACGATAACTCTCGAAAGGAGTTGAAGAATCAATTCAAACTTTTCACATTGTAATATTTTCCCAAACATAGTTTAAGTTCGAATATGGCCGAAATTGCCACGCCCTTCTGGTACATCCCACACAAAAACACTTCCAAACGGATATTCGGTATCAGCTATATTTTGGTTTATGATAAAGCTTTTATAATGACTTTAAGCGTACATAATATGGAGGGGTTTTGCCACGCCCGTTCTAGTACCTCCAACACAAATCACCCAACCTACGTAAAATTAAAGCTGGCATAACTTATACACGGATGATCGGAAACTCTTAAATTTGACGTTCGGCAGTGCTTTTATAGACATTGCATTCACATAAAATATGGGCGATATTGCCACACCCCTTCTGGTTCCTTCCACACAAATTGGCATAAGCTTTGGTCAAAATAAGACTAATATATCTTCCACCTGGCTTGTCGAATACAGTTGCAATTTGAAAATGTTTTTATAATCACTCTAAACCTACAAATTATTAATGCTTTTGCCACGCCCCTTCTAGCACCTTCCACACAATTGCCCCTATGCTAGCTAAATTTAAATTCTTTCTGACTTTCATACCGGAGCGTGGAAACCACCATGACTTGTTATTTGATCATGTTTTTACAGCTATTTTATAAATGTGGAAGCTGTGACCATGTGTCAAGAACCTTCCAGTACTTTTCACATAAATTATCCGACCCTAAGTCAAATGTAAGCCCTTATAACTTTCATGCATATGGTATCCGGGAGTATATATACTATGAGCGTCAAAAGTTCTCTTCAGATTATTAGAAAAATGTAAAAGATAAATAGATTTTATTTAAGCAACGGTATAATATATAATTGACTCACTTTTGACGCGTAAAATATTGACTTTTTTATTCAAATCTTTACAAGAAAGAATATTGAATAGTTTTTGTTGTTTTTTCTCTTTTTCGCTTTTACTTGTTTATGTTGAATAAATCTTTAAGTTTGCTTAAATAAAATCTATTTATCTTTTATATTTTCAAATAATCTGAAGAGAATCAAAATTTTGGTAGGTGTTGCCACACTTTTGACGCTCATAGTAAATCGGTTTCGCTGACTGACGCTTACTTACTTTTTTCTTAAAATTGTCTCTCATGGAGCAATGATGCTACTGCTTTCTTATGTCAACATATTTGTTACAACAAAAACCAATAACAATAATATGAATGAATAGATCAATTTAGTGACATTTTTTTATTTGTTTTCATTGGCCTTTCTTGTGTCTTATGCCCAAAAACATAAAGAAATTTATGTCGCATCACGTAACCCAAGTCACGTTCCACATTATAGGTTGTAAGAACGTAAAAAACTTTTATTAACTCGCCAAATTGTAAAAGAAACTAATCATTTTTAAAATCATTTATGAAAAGTTTTATCAAAAAAGTCTGACGCAATTCGCACTGCTGTGCATTTTTGTAAAGAATGATAAAACTGACTTCTTTTTTGTCACGTCACTGTCTTTACTGGCTTATACAAGGTTTTCCAACAAGAGGTGTTATTTTGAATCACCCGGTATTTCGGTAGCTGTCACTTTTGAAGCTTTTAGAAACTACGCCATTACGCCAAAATGAAACTATACACGCTTCAACAACGCATTGCAATTATTAAAATTCGCTACAAAAATGGTGAAAATCTTGCAGTCACAGTTCGCAAAACTAAAGCGTTTTTGGGTCGTCGTGAAGCACCTTGTCGGACCGCAATACAGAAATTGGTGGAAAAATTCGAGCTGTTGGGACAAGTTAGTGATGTGAAGAATAAAACCCGTGCACGTCGCTCAAGAACAACTGAGAATATTGCTGCTGTAGCCCAATGTGTTGAAGAAAACTCAGGTTTGTCCATTCCTCGTCGTTCTTTGGAATTGGGCATTCCACAAACGTCATTACACCGTATTTTGCATAAAGACTTGGGTCTTAAGGCTTATAAAGTTCAGTTAACACAAGAACACAAGCCGGCCGATCATCAAAAACGTTGTGTCTTTGCTGATTGGGTCCTTGAGATGAATGAAAATGATCCGGAATTCCATCGAAAAATCATTTTGACCGATGAGGCCCATTTCCACCGCGGTGGCTACGTCAACAAGCAAAATTGTCGCATCTGTGGCTCGGAAAACCCAAGAGTTATTGGTGAGAAGCTTCTAAATCCTCATCGTGTGACTGTTTGGTGCGGTTTATGGTCCGGCGGGGTTATTGGACCTTAACTTTTTCGAAAATGATATTGAATCAACAGTTACGGTGAATGGATTGCGCTATCGAGAGATGACTAATGATTTTTTATAGTCGGTGTTGGATGGTATTGATCTGGACAACGTTTACTTTCAACAAGACGGTGCTACGTGTCACACAAGCCACGAAACCATTGCTCTCTTACGGGACAAATTTCCGGACCGTTTTATCTCTCGAAGAGGTGATCACAATTGGCCACGGAGATCTTGTGATTTAACACCTTGCGACTTCTTCCTTTGGGGCCACGTGAAAGATAAGGTCTACGCCAACAGTCCAGCGTCGATTCAAGACCTCAAATATAGAATCCGTGAGGCTATCGAGGACATAGGGCAGTCACTTTGCGATTTGGTTACGGGAAATTTCATGGATATGGTCCTGTAAGTGTGGTCGTGGTGGCCATTTGATTGATGTTGTTTTTCATTATTAACGGCATACCTTCCTCTTTATTATGAAATAAACATCCGATCATTTATCTCAAAAAATTGCATTTTTCTTTGAATACCAAAATAACACCTCTTGTTGGAAAACCCTGTATGTCCCCAATAGCTATTCTGAATTGTTATACCGTTAAAAAAATGTGAGTGAATGAATATACGATTCAGTTTCAGCATCTTCATTATTATGACTGTGATTTATAATCATTCATTCACCAATTTTTTTGTATTGCTTAATGCAATTAATTACATACTAGGGTAATTCCAAAAATAAATATATAAAAATATCAAAGTCAATTTATTCTCCCAGTCACCAAGAATAATCGGGCACGCAAATGCTTTAAGCAAAAAATCTATAATTTCTGTTTTTTAAACAACAGACATTGAATGCTTGACGAAATTGTGGTTTCAAGAGACCGGGCTGGGTGATTGACCAAAATTATCGAATAATACATAAGTCGTCATTTTGTATGTGTATTCCCTTATTAATAAAACGGAATTTCGCTACCCCCATAAGAAATCCATTTTTGCTACCGCAATTCCCTTTCGTTCATTCCTCTGCATTTCTTGTGGGGTAGCGAAATTCTGGTTCTTTATAGTTTGTCATTTCATCATGAATAGTCTAACGAACGAACAACGTTTGCAAATCGTGCAAATCTATTTCGAAAAACATGCTTCAATTTATGCAAGTTCTGCATTAATTTTGAACTAATAAATGTCTTTCGGCTGCGATTTCTTCACACATTTATTTGATAGATAAATGAGGTGCTAAGAGTGTCACCCTCTCGTCTCAACACACAAAATGATCTGAGACTGAACACAAATAAACAGAAAATTCATTTAAGTTTAAATATTTTATTGTGTTTAACAAATGCGCATGATTTAATGTTTTAACCAATTCATTTATTTCTGCTTTGTAGCGCCTGTCAACAATTCATTTAGTTTATTGTCACACGCGGATTTAATTCATTAAAACATTCAATGGTTGTTGTTGTTAAGCCAAATTTGACCATAAATCGAGTAATATATGGCCCAAAACACACATGCGCACCATCTAAGTCAATCTAGAAGTGGTAGTCATACAACTACCAAGTTCAGTTTTTAAATTATTCTCAATCTCCGTTATAATTGCTGCAGAAAAAAAGAATTCTTGTTTGGGCGCAAAAAAAAATTAATCAGCAAAACAGAAACACAACTAGAAAGCAACGAAAAATGTTAACCATTTCTAAGCGGCTTTGTTGATTTTAATGAAATCTCTCGTACAGGCGTAAAAGCTCGACAACAATGTCTAACTGAGCTTAAGTTATGGATTAACAGGTCCCTCGACGAATGGATCGGTGGGGTCCAGAGTGAAACGCTTCGCTTCAACTTTCTCTGAGTCTATAATGACAGGTCGGTGGCTTTGTAATTACGTGAAGGGCCGAGAGCAAAATTTGGCGTTTTGGGGCATAGAGGTACGAGTAAGAATGGGATATACAGGATGGGCCGTTGAAAAATATAAATTAGAATCGGCTATAAAAAAGTACGTATTATTTTTTCAAATTTCTGGTTTTATTGGAAAGGTTGAACTTTGTCATTTAATAATGAAACACAATATCAGCCATATGACTGCCACGTACTCATCCTTCAATTCTTGTACGCTTTAAGTCCGAGATCCTTACGTAAAATATGCCGTATATATGCCAATACGACAAGCCAAGCTTCTGAGACGAAGAATCTACTTGCCACGGTGTTCTCTCTCACAGAATGCTGAACAATTTGGAGACGCTGTTGTGGAGTGAGTCTTTCCATGATGACTTGTCAAACGATATTGAAAATCAAATCTCACGATGAATTGCCCATTTTAAACAATGTGAAAACTAATTTGGACTCCAGCAATAATCTGCTGTAACAATTATATATATAAAGGGAGATTTTTTAGCTATTATCTTTTTAGCAACACTGGTTTAAACAGCTGACGCACGTATCGTGTTTAGTTTCACTGTCAAACATCTTCAGTTTGGTCTATAATTTAACCATGAATCGTCTTACAAACGAACTACGCTTGCAATTTATTGAATTTTGTTATCAAATGCGTGCTCTGTTAAGAAAATTCATTTACGGAAAAATTGTCTTTAGCGACGGAGCTCATTTTTGGCTCAATGGGTACGTAAATAGACAGAATTGTCGATTTTGAGTGAATATCAGCCAGAAGCATTGCAAGAGCTACCAATGCATCCAGAAAAAGTCACAGGTTCTAGCGGTTCATGGGCTGGTGGCATCATTGGACCGTACTTCTTCAAAGATGATGCGGATCGTAACGTAACTGTGAATGGTAAGCGCTACCGTGAGATGATATCGAACTTTTTTTGCCCAAAATGCAAGAGCTTGACTTGCATGACATGTGGTTTGAACAAGACGGTGCCACATGCAACACAGCACGCGCAACAATGGACTTATTGATAGGCGAGTTCGGTGAACATTTTAGATCGCCTAGATCGTGCGATTTAACGCCTTTAGACTATTTTTTGTGGGACTATGTTAAAGCTCATGTCTATACAGACAAGCCCGCTTCAATTGACGCATTGGAAGACAACATTGAAGCATTTATTCGTGAGATACCGGCCGAAATGTTGGAAAGAGTATGCCAAAATTGGACTAAGCGGATGGACCATTTGAGGCGCAGTCAAGATCAACATTTGCATGAAATAATCTTCAAACATTAAATTATATGGACCGTACTATCGATTCAAATTAAGATTTCATGCATTTTTCTGAATTTTATGTGTTTTTTTTTAAATTTTCCTATAGCTTTTAAAAAATCACCCTTTATATATCACCCCTGTCATCTTTTCTTCGGATTCCACTTGCCTTCTCCACGCGTAGGCAGGCTTTCCACTCCTTCTGCTTCCTTGCGGGTTTCATTCGATGGCCATCTTGGCTATGTCATCATTATGTCTTCTCAGAATATGTCCGATCCAATTCCATTTCCTTTTGGCTATTTCTATTCGGAGCACTGCTCCTCCTGTTCCGTTCCCACAAATCTCTGTTTGAAACGACATTTGGCCAGAACATTTTCAGAATCTTCCGCAGTCATCTGTTTATGAATGTAGATATGTAACGCTTGTAGATCTTTGGCTGAGGTATTCCACGATCCATATAACAGTACAGATCGAACATTTGAAGAAAAGAGACGAAGCTTTAAAGTGAATTTGTGACGATCTCCAAATCTGCAGGCTATTTGTAGCATTCCAAAAGCTTGGTGTGCTCTTTTGATGCGGTTTTGGATGTCCTCACCTGAGCCGCCTGCGGAAGATATTATGCTGCCCAAATATGTAAACGAGTGGACTTCATCTAGTTCCTCGTTGTTTATCTTGAACTTACATTTGTTAATTGTTTTCAGACGAATAACTTTGGCCTTGCCAATGTTTATGTGTAGTCCAACACCGCGTGCATTTATGTGAAAAGCATGAAGTTTCGTTGGCATATCTAGATGATTGTGTGCGAGGAGACATATATCGTTGGCATAATCGAGATCTTCCGGCCGTCCTTATAGGCTCCATGTGATGCCACGCCTTGTGCTAATTACTTGTCTCATTATTAGGCCAATACACTTCTGTACAGGGTTTTCCAACAATAGGTGTTATTTTGGTATTAAAAGAAAAATGTCATTTTTTTTTGATATAAATGATCGGATGTTTATTTCATAATAAAGAGGAAGGTATGCCGTTAATAATGAAAAACAACATCAGCCAAATAACCACCACGACCACGCTTACAGGACCATATCCTTTTCATGAATTTTTCCATAACCAAATCGCAAAGTGGCTGCCCTATGTCCTCGATAGCCTCACGAACTATATATTTGAAGTCTTGAATCGACGCTGGGCAGTTGGCGTAGACCTTATCTTTCACGTGGTCCCAAAGGAAGAAGTCGCAAGGTGTTGAATCACAAGATCTCGGTGGCCAATTGTGATCACCTCTTCGAGAGATAACACGGTCTGGAAACTTTTCCCGTAAAAGAGCAATGGTTTCGTTGCTTGTGTGGTACGTAGCGCCGTCTTGTTGAAATTAAACGTTGCCCAGATCAGTACCATCCAACTCCGACCATAAAAATCATTAATCATCTCTCGATAGCGCAATCCATTCACCGTAACTGTTGATTCAATATCATTTTCGAAAAAGTTAAGGTCCAATAACCCCGCCGGACCATAAACCGCACCAAACAGTCACACGATGTGGATGGAGAGGCTTCTCAACAATAACTCTTGAGTTTTCCGAGTCCCAGATGCGACAATTTTGCTTGTTGTCGTAGCCACCGAGGTGGAAATGGGCATCATCAGTCAAGATGATTTTTCGATGGAATTCCGGATCATTTTCATTCATCTGAAGGACCCAATCCGCAAAGACACGACATTGTTGATGACCGGCCGGCTTGAGTTCTTGTGTTAACTGAACTTTTTAAGCCTTAAGACCCAAGTCTTTATGCAAAAATCCGGTGTAATGACGTTTGTGGAATGCCCAATTCCAAAGAACGACGAGGAATAGACAAACCTGGGTTTTCTTCAACACTTTGGGCTGCAGCAGCAATATTCTCAGTTGTTCTTGAGCGACGTGCACGGGTTTTATTCTTCACGTCACTAACTTGTAACAACAGCTCGATTTTTTCCACCAATTTCTGTATTGCGGTCCGACTTTAGTTTTGCGAACTATGACTGCAAAATTTTCACCATATTTGTAGTGAATTTTAATAATTTCAATGCGTTTTTGAAGCGTGTATCGTTCCATTTTTAGTAATGGCGTAGTTTCTACTTGTCAAATGTCAAAGAATAAAAGCTTCAAAATTGGCAGCTACCGAAATACCGGGTAATTCAAAATAACACTTCTTGTTGGAAAACCCTGTATATTCTTTCATTACCCCCTCTGCAAGAATCCGTTGTCTGATAGGGCTTATTACCTATACCTATTACAGCGGGCATAGTCCCCAGAATGAAAATTGGGGCATTATGGCAATGAAAGCGTACCACCAATAAAACCGCGTTAAAGCGTTCTCAACATTATGTTTGTCTGGTCAGATTTGATAACATTACTTTCAATTCCATATTTTTCGAAAATCATTACTTCGAAACTGTTTTGTTGCAGTTTTCGGTGCTCTCGCGGAAGCGTCTTAAGGCACAGTTTTAGTAATGAGCTTCATTTTTGGTTCAATTTGCATGCCAATACGCAAATTTGTGGAATCTGGAGTGAAGAGAAGCCACGAGGTACACAAAAACGCACTGCGTGATGTGCTTTATGGACCGTCCAGTGAAATCTAGCGTCCTTACCTATATAAAAATGGGAACGGTAAAGTAAATGTCGAGCTCTAGAGATCCATGACTTATCCCAATTGAATATAATATTGTCTGAGGATATATTCTCCAACAGGACGACGGCACAACGCGTTCGACAATCGACTTATTGCAGGAAACGTTTTGTGATCCCATTATACTTTGAAATGGACCAGTCAATTGGCCAACGAGAACATGTAATTTAACTCCTCTAGATTATTTTCTCTGGGTTACTCCCCTGAATTTGAAACAACTAGAAAAATTGAGATGCCCGTAATATTAAATTTCCACAATGCGTGCGTACGTCCTAAATTATATTCAAACACTAATGGAATGAAATAATCTTTTTAATAAATTCAAGTTTCAGCTTAAAATTATCTTTAAGTACAATAGACAGCATTGCCCATATATTAGTCGCAGTTACGGCCAACATTCCAAGTAGATACTCTTTTCTATTATACGCAATATTACCCGATAAACTTGATTTTTTATTATATCACAAAATAAACAACAAATTGTTCTTTCCAAATAATAGCAAAATAATGACAATAACAATAGCAATAAATATTGTCAGCTTTGTTCCACAATCCATGGAGTGATTTAATTACAATAGATATAACTAGTAATGTGATGCGAAGTCGTAAAACATGATTTGGTAACAAACACGGAGGTTTTTAAATTTTTAAAAGATCTGTATTAAAAAAGAGGCAGAGTTTTTATGGACAGGCTCTCCAAATGGTCCTGAATTTCCAGCGTTGAATCTTCTGTTTTATCATAGACCTATGACTTTGGCATAGAACATCGTATGGAAAAATTCAATCATGTTAAAGCACATGATCTACGGGGTCATTTCTGATCATCGAAACGCCACATACAGTAATTGAACTGTATGGTACATGTCCTTCCTTCACATCAATATCATCCGATTTGGGCAGAAAGATATCTAATACTATACTAATCAGCACTGGCGACGCCCAATGATTGGGATATTCCAAATAAATATTTTTAGGAAATGTTCGAAATCAATTGATTTAAAAGATATAGTCAAACAACAACGGGAGAGAGTCTGTATTAATTATATAGTCATTTGCATGGTAGATGTCATAAGCCGTGAATTTCTAGATTGACTTCAGGATTTCAAGACAAAATCCAGCTTTTTGTTAATTATTGTGTCCACCAGCTATGGCTTCAAACGACTATAAAAGTCATGAGAAGGATTGATTCCAATCATACTCAAATTTTTAAGTTACTCCCAATTTCTTTGTTATTATGTCTAGTAAGAGCTGTGTGGGATCCCATATTGTTTTAAACTTTTTCTTTTGTGGTCCTCACTTTGAAAATTAAACCAGAAATTCAAACGACTCTAAAAGTCATGAGAAGGAAGGATTGATTCCAATCATACCCAGATTCTTAAGTTACTCCCAATTTCTTTATTACTATGTCTAATAAGGACTGTATGGGATCGGATTTTTTCTAAAATTTATCATTTTATGTTCCTCCCTTGGAAAATTAAACCAGAAATTTAAACTTTTTGTAAAACTTTAAGATTTTTATTCGTTTCTCGTTAACAATTCAATTCAATTTTTTCAACACATTTGAACACTTTCGCTCAGAACACATTTTACTTGACATACGCAACATACGTATGGACTTAAACACGATGTGGACGAGGATAGCTGTAACCATCATGACCTCCTGAGCTGGAGCCACCGGCACTACCATGATAAGAGCTACCGGAGGAGAATGAACCACTGGGAGCGGCAGCAGCAGTATGATGATAAGTGGCGGCAGGGGCGGGGGCAGAGAATGATGATTGTTGGTAAGAGTTACCACCGTTGAAAGAAGGAGCTGGAGCGGATGCTACGGCATGGTGTTGTGCTGGTGGCACATAACTACGGACTGGAGCAGCAGCTGGGGCACTATATGAAGTAGCAGGGGCTGAAGCAGCGTGATGAGAACCAGAAGCACCAGCGGCACCACCAGAGTGATGAGAACCAGAAGCACCAGCGGCACCACCTGAATAGGAAGTGGAGCCATGGTGAGAGGCAGCAGGAGCGCTGTGGTGGCCAACATTGGTGGCTGGTGGGACATAAGAACGGGAAGGAGCAGCGCCACCGTGGTGAGATCCACCCGAACCGAAGGAAGCAGCAGGAGCAGAGTATGAGGGAGCAGCAGGCTGAGCATGGAAAGTAGCAGCTGGGGCCGAAGCGGCAGCTGGTGGAACGTAAGATCTACCTGGAGCAGCAGCGGCTGGAGCAGAGTAAGACTGGCTGTATGTGGCGGCTGGGGCGGGAGCAGAGTAAGACGATTGTCCAGAGGAGAAGGAGGCAGCTGGGGCGGGAGCAGAGTAAGACGATTGTCCAGAAGAGAAGGAACCAGCTGGGGCAGAGTGTGAAGATTGGCCAGTAGAGTAAGAGGCAGCTGGAGCGGGAGCAGAGAATGACGATTGTCCACTGGAGTAGGAGGTAGCTGGAGCAGAGTATGATGATTGGTAGGTGGCTTCTGGGGCAGAGAATGACGACTGTTCGCTGGAGTAGGAGGTAGCTGGAGCAGAGTATGATGGTTGGTAGCTAGCAGCTGGGGCAGAGTATGAGCCATGAGAACCGCCATGAGAACCACCATGAGAACCGCCATGAGAACCGCCATGAGAACCGCCATGAGAACCACCACCACCGGGTTGAGGATAGCTGTATCCCAAGTGGGACACATCAGCGGCGACAGCAGCCACCAAGGCCAAAGTGATTAGAAATACTTTCTGAAAATAGGAAACCGAATAAAATACATCCATCCATCCATCGCCACAATATATTTGGCTGTATTTTTGTGTGTTTAGAATCTTACCATGATTTGAGTTGCTATTCGATATAAGGTCGGTTACCAAATGTGATGCAGTAAGTAAAATCTGAAACTTTTTATATAGACGATAGATAATCTTCTTAGTAAATCATTTTTTTTTCGTTCTGTCATTATTAGCTTTTTTCGGTCTCTCGCTCGTTCTCTCTCTCCCGGCGATGTTTTGTTAATATTTTTTTTTAGCTTTTTTGTCGTTTCTATTGACACACAGGCCAGGCCAAACGAAACAAAGCAACAACAACAACAGCAACAATTATCTACAAAAATTAGATGTGCGGATGCGCGCTTGTCTCGATTCTTATTTTTTGTAGCTTTTCTTGCATGCCAAGCTCCCGATACACGATGGCTATGGCTGGCGTTGACTTTGGTGTGATGGAGATGGTGACGCCGTCGATGTTGATGTCGATTTTGTTATACTATTATTTATTTCTCTTCATAAATCTCTTTCAAAAGCTAATTATATTAATTGGCAGTTGTCATCCTTTGATTGTGCATTTTTAAGCTAACGTCTCCTCCTTTGGCTTCTGCTGCTTAATCATTTCGGTTTTGAAGCGTATTCGCTGCCCTGCTCTTTTTTCGCCTTTGCTGCTTGTAGGTTGTTGTAGCCCCTACAGCACACAAATTTGTTACCATTGATACATACTCCTCGTAGTAGTAGATTAAATATCAATTTTTATAATCGGATGTCAGTTGTCTGTCATGTGGCCATAAATCGCCGTAATTTGTCTCGCTTTGAACCATGAACCCAACAACCTTACAATGTTAAGTTGATGCGGATAAATTGGCGGAAAGCGTTTACAGATGCCATAGTTTAAGCGGAGCTCTCAGCGACAAACAAGACCCACAGTAGGGTGGCTCTGCATTCCACTTTTTTCTGTTTCTTCGAACTGCACATTAATTGCTGCCTAACCAATCGAGTAATTAACATTTAAATTGTTCTTGATTCAGAAATTACCATCGAGAATTGATGATTGTGCCGCGCAACAAACAACTTTGTTAGATTATGTCACAAATGTTGATCAATTTAAGATCAACAAACTGCCTGGAAAAAAGCAATGGAAGGCTCATTATCATAGGCAAAACTATATTTCGAGATTATGTCATAAATGATAATTGGAAGAAATGCATTAGGAATGTCATGATAGCAATTAATACTTGTGGTCTATTTAATGAAATGTTTAAGAATTCATTTAATTATTTTTCTACACTGGGCCGCAAAGTTCTAGGAAAGGTTGGACTAGACTTAGAAAAATATCGGCGTGCTAGAGTAGAAATTGCTTCTGATAACAGCCTCCGTGAGTTTTACGTGATTCCCGCCCATAGGATTTAACCATGGTCTGCCGACGCACGAGGGCCAGCGCCCCAGCAGTATTATCCAGCTGACTTCTTAGAGGGTGCTTGTCCTCCACAGGAGCACCTGAAGATCTACCCCATTAGTATTAATTCTAAGCTTCTGCAATATGGCCATAACTTCCCTCTCGGTATGGGGTTGAGGCCTATCTAACACTTCTGCTGAACTATGAGTCACAGCACCCGATTGAAATGTGCAACTTCACATGGAGCGAGCGCTCTTCCGACGATTTGTGTTGTTTTACCACTGCCAATAGAGGCCTCTGCATCTCCCAATAGAGGTCTCTCCATAACTCAGCTAGGAACAAGTCCTAGGGCTCTGACTAGCCGGGGTTTCCGGTCAGATCTCGTAGTTGAAAACTACTTACAGTTTTTTCTCCACAAACCACAAGAACGTTTCCAAATTGAGCTGTAAACAATGTTCTGTGAGAACGAAGCCCGTCGCGAATCGATTTGTCTTCGTTCTCAGCAGCATGGCTTGTTGTATTTGACAACTTGGTGTATTCTACGTAAGGATCTAGGCCATAAAGCGTACAAAATTCTACTTGTGCAAGATTTGAAGCCAGGTGACTTAAATTTGCGTATTATTTTCAGTGAATGGGCTCTCCAGTCGCTATGCTCGAACGAGTCGTTCAAAATTGAATCTTTCGAATGGACCACCTCAGACGTAGTCGTGTCCAACATTTACATGATATCATTTTCAAACAGTAAATGCTATAATTTTGTTCCTTTAAACGATAATACAAATTTTAAGTTAACTTTGAAATTTATGTATTTTATTTTACATTATAAATCAAACTTCACGATGAATCACCCGTTATAAATACAGAAATAAATGTCTACATGTCGGTGAAATTGTCTAATCACCACGAATTCATGGATGTGATTTAGTCACCGTGGTCTATATCTACCTCATCCGTTCGATCTCAGTGAGCGGCAAGCTGTATTAAGTCTAGGCCCGACCGTGCCTCACACAAAATTCTAAGATTTGTAATGATAGGGCGAAGTGTTGCTTATGAAAATGTTTGGGGGACGATAAGGGCTATCAGAAGCAAATGAGCCACTGGTAACTGGAAGCGAGGCAAGAGGAATATGAAACACATCCGAAAATCGTGTTAAATCCCCTAGATCATGTCTAGGGGACCAATTTTGACCATCGAAACGGGAGAGGAAATTGCTCATACAGTAATTGAATTATTTCAATAGGCACGCCACAGCTACACATCAATATCATCCAAGTTGGATAGAAAGAACTGAGTTATCGTTTTGTGATCGCAGTAACCGTTACTGCTTGAAGATCCTCATTTGCAATGAAACATGGATCAAAGATGTCTCCTAAAAAGAACGCATCAGCTAGACGATACGTATAAATTTGTGTGTTTCGTTGAACCAGAAATGCGACAATTTTGACAATCAACGAAGCCATCAAGTTTAAAACTAGCTCATAGCTGAAAATGATTTTGTTCGAAAACTTCCATTATTTTGAAAGGCATTGTTCTTGAGTTGATGTTACGGTATGATTGGAAGGAAGCACTAACATGTTGTGGTGGTAACACACATAAATTGATGGGCAGTAGGCGCTGAAACGTGGTGGAATTCAGCAGCGCCTCCACTATTATACCACAATGATCCAGGAAAGATAGATAAATACGTCAAATTAGAAAGTGCTTCGATATGATAAAAGAAAGGTTTGGAAGAAGCAAATCAACCAGCGACGCGGTAGGATATGAAGCTCAAGTTTGTTGTGATGGTGACACGTGTGAACGAATGAGAAGAAAGGTGGTGAATGTCAGCAGCACCATCACCACTGAACCAGAATGTTCCAGGAAAGATTGGACTAAATTTCGGACGATTCCAAAATGCTAAATTAAAAAGAGGTTCGACATGATAACAGAAAGGAATGGAAGAAGTAACTCAACCAGCGAAAATGTAGAGAGATTCTGACTACAGGGCATTTACCTAAGTACGATACCTGAGGCCACTGGTGTCGGCGGCGGCAGCATGATGATGTGAGGCAGCAGGAGTTTGAAGCCGAACCGAGAAAGAATAAGCTAGAGTACTGAAGAAGATGCTACGCTAAGATGAGCTGGAGCACAAGCTCGTTGTGGTGGTGGCACGGCGAAGAAGGGTGATGATCAGCAGCGATCAGGGAATCGGCAGCTTGCGGAAGGCAAGATCTAACTCGAGCAGCAGCTAGACCAGAGTACGACTGAGTATAGGTGGAAATGATTAGCCCGGACCATCCCAGAAAGCATTGGAAGAAGTGTCTCTTTAAGCAATACGGTAGGATAATTCTCAAGTTATATTCGGTTACATCTTACTTAATTAAGAAGTACGCAAAAGTGCCTCAATTATCTTACTTAAATATTGCTTAAGTACGTTCAATTGTTCATTCGGTTATCATGTATCAATCCTTGCATTGCATTGGAAATAATTTTCTAAGATTTGTTTCAATTCAGGACTGTTAGGTACGCATTCGCCAATATATAAATTATTAAAGCTTCATGTGTTAGATCGGTAACTTTCCGCTGTGCCCTCGCAGTTTCTCTGCTCAGGTGATTACAGGTCAGTCATGTACCCCAAGTGATACCAGTTTTTGCAACAGTTAAATCAGATATTGACTGCAAAATTGCGAGGTGATGATTCCGCTCAAATATGATTTAAGAATCGATAAAAATTAATTAAATAAAAGCTAATGCTTTGCGTATTTCAGTTATTTTTCGATTACCATAATCAACTAAATGAAAATACATTTTTGCGATCCAATAACCTGTATATTGTTTTAATGTGTTATGGTTTTCGATTTTATCCGAAAACATAAGAAGAAAAAATGTGTTGTTCAACCAAAAAATATTGTGAAGAATCGAAAACGGAAGTAAATGGTTATGTGATAGGAAGATCATAACACTCTTCCGAACGCTTAGTGGAAAGCCTCACCATATATTTTTTGTATATTTTTTTCACTTAACCAACTCTCAGGGGATGTCCCCTATAAATGCAGTGCATTGCGCATATGTAAATTTGCAAAAATCTATATATACGGCTGATGACAGCATTGTAACACCACGCACTCCATACAGAAGATTCACTGATGTGTTATCCCCACACAGGATACGAAATGCGAATACGGCCAAAGTGTGCATAATTCAGCATGAATCTCCTCCTTTCCTATTTCCTAACAAAAATTTCCTTCGTAAGAAGAAATAACCTTTGTCCAAATAGCTGTATTCGAATGTATTCAAAACACCATTGCCAAAAAGGTTGTAAAAATGAACTTCAAGCAACACATGCAAATTATAAATTATATTTAAGCCCTAATGGCATAACACTATTTTGTTTTAATAAAACCTATCTTCAGTTTTAAATTTTGTAACAGCATGGCTAAAATCTTTCTTTGCTTTCTATGTTTCATATTATTATTTTATTATTTTCAATAATATTACATATTAGATCAATAACTTTCCTATGTGCCCTCGTTGTTCCTACAGCCGGGGTGGTTACAGGTCAGTCGTTTACCCCGAGTGGTACCTGTTATTGTAACACTTAAATAAGATATAAATTGAGACTTGATTTCGCTCAAACTTTATAAATACATCAACAGATTTATGATGATGATAACGATAATTTTAGGAAATAACAAATAAAATTTCATGTCAACGATTTGTCGTGTGAAGTTGTCAGAATCTGTTAACCATTTTTGAAAATAGGCTCCATCCAAAATAGCATTTAGATGAAGTCGTCCACTTCAGACGTGTATGGGACTTGTTTTTATGCCCTCCACCATATTGAGGTAAAGAGAATTAAAATCCAAAAAGGAAATGTGATATACACATAATTTATTAGGTGTCGGTGCAGTGCAAACAAATTTTGGACTGTTTTCGAATAATTATTTTCAATTATTTTATTCTTTAAAGTTTATCAAAAGTTGGCTGTATATTTAAGTATAAGTAAAGAAGTTGCTGTCGGCATCTCCAATGAAAGCAATAGATCATTTAAGCACTTGTTTCTAGACACGCGCAAGAAGACAAAAACAAGTAAAAAGGCGTTAAGTTCGGCTGGCCCGAATCCTATATACCCTCCACTACGGGTGTATTCCACAGTATTATCGGTAGAATAGAGGCTGTCGATATTACATAGAAGTGCACTCCCATATTAGGAAAATTGTGATGCTTCATTATTATAATATTAATACTCCTCTACTATATATAAATATAAAACTTCAAGTGTAATCAAAAAATTAATATTAGGCATCAATCTTCAGAATACCACTCCCCGTGATCGAAAATGTACCCACTTCCATGCCTCAAATATTTTTTCGAACACGTGGAATTAAAAGGGTTCTCGCAAATCTCGTCGTAAATAAATCTCCAGGCCCGGATGGAAGTTTTCCCAGCGCGTTGGAAGATTGCGAACATCCTGCCCATCCCTAAAAAAGGTTAGGCTAATAACCCTGCTAACTATCGACCGATCGCGATTTGCTCAGCGCTCTCGAAGGTTATGTAGAGTATGGTTAACCACCATCTTGTGAGGTATTTAGAAAACAATGACTTACTTAATGATCGACAGTATGGCTTCCGAAGGAATCGATCTACGGGAGGACCTGATGACACTGCTATCCGAAAAGTGGAATCGATCCATCCACCAGCTTGGAGACAGTCTTGGATCGGACTTCGAATCCAATATACTCATTTGCGGATGACAGCAACCTCTGTCATTCATACTCATTCGATCATAGACCTAGTCGCCAAGAAATTGGCGATCGATGGATGAGTCACTTAGCCAGGATTTGCTGGCCATTTCTGAATGGGGTCGAGTGAATAGATTCGATTTTAATGCACGTAAGACTCAGTGATCCTTGTTGTCTCATAAGCGATTCACTGATCCAACGGTGTCGTCGATTTTAATGAACGGTATAGATGTTGAGCAATCAGATACTCTCGATGTTCTTGGCATGATAATAAAGGGTGATTTTTTAAGAGCTTGATAACTTTTTTTTTAAAAAAACGCATAAAATTTGCAAAATCTCATCGGTTCTTTATTTGAAACGTTAGATTGGTCCATGACATTTACTTTTTGAAGATAATTTCATTTAAATGTTGACCGCGGCTGCGTCTTAGGTGGTCCATTCGGAAAGTCCAATTTTGGGCAACTTTTTCGAGCATTTCGGCCGGAATAGCCCGAATTTCTTCGGAAATGTTGTCTTCCAAAGCTGGAATAGTTGCTGGCTTATTTCTGTAGACTTTAGACTTGACGTAGCCCCACAAAAAATAGTCTAAAGGCGTCAAATCGCATGATCTTGGTGGCCAACTTACCGGTCCATTTCTTGAGATGAATTGTTCTCCGAAGTTTTCCCTCAAAATAGCCATAGAATCGCGAGCTGTGTGGCATGTAGCGCCATCTTGTTGAAACCACATGTCAACCAAGTTCAGTTCTTCCATTTTTGGCAACAAAAAGTTTGTTAGCATCGAACGATAGCGATCGCCATTCACCGTAACGTTGCGTCCAACAGCATCTTTGAAAAAATACGGTCCAATGATTCCACCAGCGTACAAACCACACCAAACAGTGCATTTTTCGGGATGCATGGGCAGTTCTTGAACGGCTTCTGGTTGCTCTTCACTCCAAATGCGGCAATTTTGTTTATTTACGTAGCCATTCAACCAGAAATGAGCCTCATCGCTGAACAAAATTTGTCGATAAAAAAGCGGATTTTCTGCCAACTTTTCTAGGGCCCATTCACTGAAAATTCGACGTTGTGGCAGATCGTTTGGCTTCAGTTCTTGCACGAGCTGTATTTTATACGGTTTTACACCAAGATCTTTGCGTAAAATCTTCCATGTGGTCGAATAACACAAACCCAATTGCTGCGAACGGCGACGAATCGACATTTCACGGTCTTCAGCAACACTCTCAGAAACAGACGCAATATTCTCTTCTGTACGCACTGTACGCATTCGTGTGGTTGGTTTAATGCCCAATAAAGTAAACTGAGTGCGAAACTTGGTCACAATCGCATTAATTGTTTGCTCACTTGGTCGATTATGTAGACCATAAATCGGACGTAAAGCGCGAAACACATTTCGAACCGAACACTGATTTTGGTAATAAAATTCAATGATTTGCAAGCGTTGCTCGTTAGTAAGTCTATTCATGATGAAATGTCAAAGCATACTGAGCATCTTTCTCTTTGACACCATGCCTGAAATCCCACGTGATCTGTCAAATACTAATGCATGAAAATCCTAACCTCAAAAAAATCACTCTTTACAACGTGATGTTCGTTGGACAAAACATGTATTTGATGTGTCGAAAGAAGCATTCAAATGTTTAGGCTTTTTAAATCGATGTAAGAATTATTTCACACCCTCTGATCTTCTCAATATCTACACTACCTACATCAGACCAAAGATGGAATACAACTCCCATATATGGTCGGGTGCTCCAGCTTCATCACTGGAGCTACTTGACCGTGCCCAGAGGAGGGCGATGGTGTTGATAGGTGACGGTAGGATATCCAATTCTATTGTCTCCCTTGAACACCGTCGTAATGTTGGTTGTGTGTCATTGTTCTATCGATACTTTTATGGTGTTTGTTCTTCGAAAATTCGTGATCTTATACCGCCCGTGAGAACGTTCGGTAGAGATACGCGACTCTCCAGGAACGCTCACCCATTTCTATCCGTATGTAGAATCGACTTCCGGCAAATATTTTTCCCTCCAATTACGACATTCAGAGATTCAAAACAGATGTCAACAGACACTACTCCCTCTTTCCTCCTTCCAATACCTGATCTTCCTTCCACCAACGCAATGTACTGCATTTATAGGGGACATCCCCTGAGTGTTGGTTCAGTGAAAAAAAGCCAGATTTTTCCAATTTGCAATTTCTTGATTTCAGCTACAGCCTAAATGTCTGTACCATTTTGATAGGAAAAGTTCTAATATTGAAGATCCAATATGTTACAGATTTTAGGTACAACCATATGATTGGTACCAGTTTCACTCCATTTTCCATTTTGACTTTAAAAGTATGAATTTAGATAAGCTCGCACCTCTTCTTTTCAATGTAGACAGACGAGTGAAAATACTGAATGCCATGATTCTTGCTACAGCCGTTTTATTGTTGCCCAATTTAATCCCATTTAGATCCTGATGCTACGAATATCGACAGAACTCTTTATTTTTCGCATCTACGCAGTCAGAGAAGTGTACACACCGAATTTCATTATTTTAACTGCAGCCGTTTGGGTGGTACCATTTTCATCCCCATTTTCGCGTATTTACAATCAGATGAATGTATACACCGATTTCAACTTCAGCGGTTTGGTTGGTACCATTTTGGTCCCTCTTTTCCAATTGTATCCCTTAAGAATACGAATTTTGAAAAATCGCTTTAGTTTGTTTATCTACGCAATTATATGGATGTACATTCCAAATTGCATGCTTCTAGCTGTTGTCGTATCATTGGTACAATTTTTATCCCTTTTTGTTCCATTTCGACCGCTAAAACTTTTATTTACTTATCGTTGCTTTCACGCTACAAGAGGAAGGTACGCAACAAATTTCAAGAGCACATAAGCAGACATTTTCAATAAAAAATTGTTATATTGTCTAAATATTAGGGGGTATTTTTCAGTCCTTGTTAGGAAAAACATTTTCCCTCTGGGCCGATTTCGCCCACTTTCAATCCCAACCAACCTGCAAGCATAAGAGGCATTTGGAGAAATTTTGAACCTCTTAGCTCATTTTGTTCGGCGGCTAGCGTATTTTCAATAGACAGACGGACATGACTAGATCGTCTTAGAATTTTACCACGACCCAGAATATATATACTTTATGGAGTCTCCGATGAACATTTTAAGGTGTTACAAACGGAATGACAAAGTGGAGGGTATAAAAGCAGAGAGAAATCTCATCTGTCCAATTTTGTATTGACGATACTATTTCACTTTGAATGACAAGTTTTGTTAATACAACGAAAGATTTCCGACCACGGTGTAAAAATTGATTTTTTCGAGTTTTTTTCTCCCAAATGGAGATCAAACACTTTAATCTGTTCTAACAATGCCTCAGAAAATCCCAATAGATAATATTTTTACAGGTTCCATTTTCTGATAACGATTAAACGGTCATAAATTATCAGTTATGCTTAGTTCGGTTCACCATTTTAACACGAATGAATGAATCATGGACACAAAAGGAATTGGAATTGAAATCTGCAACATCTATAGCCATCATAAGGGTGGGCCATTTTAAATTTTAAATAAGAATCGGCTATAAAAAAGTACTGATTATTTTTTCAAATTTCTGGTTTTACTGGAAAGGTTGAACTTTGTCATTTAATAATGAACAATAATATCACTATATCATTTATATGACTATCACGACTGGCTTGGCAGTACCTCATCCGATCAAACCAATTTTTCAGTACATTTTCGATTGTTCCGACTCGAATCTCTTGAATGGCAATTTCGATTTCATGTTTCAACACTTCAATTGCCTCTGGGTGGTTTGCGTAACATTTATCCTTAATGGCTCCCCACAGAAAATAATTCAAAGGGCTCATAGTTCCGAATCGGCCAATTGACATCACAATTTCGGCTAATTATTCGATGGTTGCTTGCATGTCATCCATGTCATTTTCTTAAATTTTTGGAAACAGCGATTCGTTGAGCATTTCCTGGCTCATTTTCGAAGAAAATTGCCCAATGATGCCGCCTACCCAAGATCCATACCAAACAGTGACTCGGTTGTGGATGCATTGGCTTTTCAATAGTCACGTGTGGATTCTCTGAACCCCACATGCGGTAATTTTTCTAATAGCAACCGATATGAAAATTTATCTGAAAATACGATTTTTCGGTAAAATTCATCATCTCCTGTTAAACAATCAATCGATGCGAAAACGCATCGGATAGTCATAAGGCTTCAGTTTTTGGACCAATTGAACTTTGTAAGCCTTCAAAACGAGGTCTTTATGCAAAATTCTTCTCAAAGAGAACTAAGAACGATGACGAGTTGATATTGATGGATGTTCTTAGACATTCTCAGCCACAGCAGCAATGTTTTCGATTGAACGCCATACGATCCAATTTCATGAACTCGCTTGACAAATTGAACTGAAGGCCCATCTCTTCTCTAAAATTTTCCACTTAAATTTCTTACAGTTTGCCTTAAAGACTCACTACTTTGGAAGTATGTTTTTAACCCATTTTGACCCAGTGTTCGATTAATCGAACAGTAAACAGTAAGAAACAGCGCAAAAACAATTTGGCTGAGCTTTATTGGGTTAATATTTCACAATTTTGTTCGATGTATAGCGTCCCGTTTTGTAAATGTCAAAAATATACATGAAAATGAATGTCATTCTACTTTTCAAACTCAAAGTAATCGGTAGTTAAAATTAAAAATTTTAAATGACCCACCCTGTATAAATATTAAAGGTACATTCGAAAATTGGAATTTAAATATATTTTTTGACTATAGTTTACAACAAAAAATAAAAAATTTTGTTAGAAACCTAAAAATCTATTTTGTGTGCGACATATATTTTTCATGGATATTTTTATTAAATTTTTTCTAAAATTCCAATTTGCTTTAATATTTGTACTCTCTCAAGTCATACCCGGTTATATTTTCAAATCGTGTGAATTTTTCTTTCAGGTTGGAACAGTGGCAACAGTAGCCAAAAAATATTTTTAAAAAATCTTGTTTTATTGGCACAAAACCCCCATTAAATATAGAAAAAAATCGGAGAGCATTATTTATTGTTTTAATAGCTAGCAATCTCGCGAAGAATGCATTGTGTATTTGTTTGTGATTTATGCATAAATGTAGAAGTTATGAGAATTGCAAAATTGCATCTTAACGAAGGAAACAAGACATATTTGAAGAAAATCTATAGACAAATGTAGAATTTTTACCCTTTTCAAATTAAGTTTTCTCTGAAATTGACGTGAAGAAGACATGCTTTTATTTTTTCTGCAATTGACGTGAAGAAGACATGCATTGATTTCCTGTAATTAATTAAAAAAAAAAAATAAAAAATTATGAAATCGCTTCAAAAAATATTGTGAATAAATTCTTTCAGTGTAATATACTCGAATGTTGAATTAAATTTTGTGCTGTGCGAAAACAAACAAACGTGTCTTCAGCGTATGCATTTCAAATCCAAACCAAATCAGAAACCTAATTCCAAGCATGAAAGCTACATGGAAAGAAAAGATAACATATTATAATACATACTTGCAGATGGAGCCAGCGAACTACTTACTCTAATATTATACAAGAAGTTTATCCTTACCTTTTTCGATTTTATTTATTTCAATAGTCTATGGAAACATATCCTTACAGACTTGCTTAAAAACTAAAAGTAATATAAATTTAAAATTTCAATAAATTTATTGATAGGAAGCGATAAATCTAAAGCAAATTTCTTATTAATTAAATTGAATTCTTTCAATGATCTCAAAATAGGTACATTACGAGAATAATTATTTCTATGCACAGGAATATTAAAAAATTCAAAGAATCGCAGACATCTAGCAGGAACGTTGAAGCCAATTCCACTAAGGAGTAAAGGACAATCAATAAGTCCGCAAATCAACTTGTACACGAATAGAACAGAACTTTTAGCTCTTCTGTTGGCCAGGGTTTCCAAACGTATAAGCTTACATCGAGACTCATATGTGGGAAAAGGTTTAAAAAAAAAACTTAAAGAAAATAAGGCAAATTTAATAAATTTTCTTTGCAATATTTCAACACGATCACAATTTACATCATAAAATGGATGCCATACAGTGGAAGCATATTCATGTTTTGATCTAACAAAATTTTTCGAGTATATGGGTCATCAAATTCGTTACTATTTCTTTTAATGAAAGCAAGACCGCATAAGCTTTTGGCAATACAGAATTAATATGAGCATTGAAATCTAACTTTGAATCAAATAAGACACCAAGGTCTAACACGCGATTTACCATTTTCAAACATTGACTATTGATATTGTACTGCGAATCAATCATTCTAGTACGTCTAGTAAATGGAAGGTGATAACATTTAGAAATATTCAAAGGAAGATTATTTTGTTCACACCAATAGAACACCTTATTCAAATCTTCCTGAAGAAATGCAATATCTGCAGAATCTGAAATATCTAAAAATATTTTAACATCATCCGCATAAATTAAATATTTAGCAAAATGAAAGCAACTAGCGACATCATTTTCAAATAAAATAAAAAATGAAGGACCTAAAATGCTACGCTGAGGGACCCCAGAGAGAGCTACGTACATATCCGATTTAAACCCGTCAACAGACACAAAACAAAGACTAGTAATGAGATATGATTCTATCCATTTAATAAAAGATACATGGAATCAAATTTTAGCCAATTTTAAAAGAAGAAATTTGTGTAAAATTTTATCAAAAGCTTTGCAAAAAAAAAAATCTACATAAATAACATCAACTTGATATCCATGTTCAAAGCTGGAAATGCAATGATTGACGAAAGTAGTAAGATTAGAAACAGTCGAGCGATTTTTCATAAACCGTGTTGCGATTCTGTTATGATTGGAGAGACGGTTGGATAAACGTGATTGTAAACAAGGCATTCAAACAATTTGGAAATATTTGATAATTTAGAAAATGGCCTGCAAACATCTCCCTTAGGGCCCGATTTATAGATCGGGGTAATGGAAGATATTTTCCAACAATCTAAAAACGTTCCTGATGCCAAAGAGTAATTAAAAATATACTTCAATGGCACAGAAATCGAAATCGATGAACTATATTTTTAAAGAAAATGGTCTGAGATACCATCAATATCATATTTAGTTGATTCTTTGACATTTAAAAAACTCGAAACAATATCCATTTCTGATACATGAATAAATTCAACATCAATGTCAGAAGTAATATTTTTTAAAAATATATTATTGACGGACTGAAAATTCGCTTTAAAAATCCTCAAAAAGATTAACTTGCTCACAAGAAGACTTAACACGGTTATCCCCATGGTACATTACTGAGGGAAAATCGCTATTAGATTTTATGAATTGCTATTAATTTTGTTCTCAGAGTTCATTATATATTGTTTATATACAAACTTATTTTGAGAAAGAAAATTCTCTTGAGTAGTGCTCATATAGCCTTTTACTCTCAGGGGAGTTAGAAAATGAATAAGCTTTAAAATACTTATTCCTCAGATTCTTAAGCTTTTTCAAACCTGGCGTGTACCATGGTAGTTTATAGGATTTTGGCGTCTATCGCGGAATATTACTTAAACAAATACTTTCTATTTTATTAGTGAAATCAGAATAGCACTCTGCCAGAGTTCTGTCCTGGAAGATATGCATCCAGTTGATACTCATAATTAACTCATTTAAAGGGTGATTTTTTAAGAGCTTGATAACTTTAAAAAAAAAACGCATAAAATTTGCAAAATCTCATCGGTTCTTTATTTGAAACCTTAGATTGGTCCATGACATTTACTTTTTGAAGATAATTTCATTTAAATGTTGACCGCGGCTGCGTCTTAGGTGGTCCATCCGCTTAGTCCAATTTTGGCATTTCCACGTTTTTGAGTAACAGAGACCCAATTGGTGCGAACGGCGACGAATCGAAAATTGGTGGTCATCATTAACACTGGCCGATACAGCTGCGATATTTTCTTCAGTTCGCACTCTACGTAAGCGTGTTGGTGGTTTAATGTCCAACAATGTAAATTTGGTGCGAAATTTATTCACAATAGCCCGACTAGCCGCTTCAGTGGGTCGATTAAACTGACCATAAAATGGAAGCGCGCAATGAACTTTCTTAACAGAGCATGCATTTTGATAATAAAATTCAATAATTTGCAAGCGTTGTTCGTTTGTAAGACGATTCATGATGAAATGTCAAAGCATACTGAGCATCTTTCTCTTTGACACCATGTCTGAAATCCCACGTGATCTGTCAAATACTAATGCATGAAAATCCTAACCTCAAAAAAATCACTCTTTACAATTCAAAGTTGCAACAATTATAATCATAAGCAATATTATTAGAACACTTAACCGATTCGAATAAATAAAACTCAATATTTAAAATAATTGGCACATGATGCATATCCTGAGGACTAAACGGATTTTCACAAACTCGCATTGAATAATTAACATTGTTAGAAATAATTTTAGCGTATGCAAGTAGTTTATAGACACAATCGTAAATGCTTTCATTGTAGAGTTTCTACAATTCGACTTCAGCTTAGCTTCACCTTCCCAACTTCTCTTTCTTTGGGTTATGTTAATGTTTTGCCATTTTGCTACTTTGTGATCTTTTTTGCTCATTTGCATTTGTTTGACAATCATTTACATTTTTGACAATTGGACTTTTTGTTTTTGCCGATGTGTTCTTTCCCTCTTTCATCCTCTACGCCGGCTTGCAAAAAAATTGTTTGTACTGTTTTTTTTTGTTCTTCTTACTCGTAAAGTCATTATCGGCTGCTAAAAATAAGTTAACAACAATTAGCGAGTTTGAAAATGTCTAATACCGGAAATATGTCTAATTAATTAACAACATAATTATGAATTTTACGAACGTTTTGAGAGAGAGATGAGATGAGATGTCTTGACATTTGCCTTTTCATTTTGTTTATTTTTCTATGCGCGTAATGTTGTTTTTTTTTTTTAAACCAAAATGATTGAATGAATGATAGATACCCTGCAAGGGAATGATTATACATAAATTATATATTCATTATTTAATTGGTCTATTCAATACCAGATGTCGCAGGGCGTTTGATAAATGTTTGACTAGGCGGCCAAACAAATATGTATGTCATTGTGTTGACACTGATAACTCCTAAATCATCAGAGTTGGCTTCATGTTGGCAAGGTTATTATTAATTGTTAATGACACATTAATTTTATGATATGATTTTTTATTACTTTGTTCAACTGAGGATTGTAGTTAAGGTTCTGTCAGAACAATGAAACAATTCTAAGAATTCCTTGCCGCGTAATGATGCAGTTTTATGTGTATGACTTTAGTTGAAACTTCGTTAGTAGCATTTTTGTTTTCGATCGGTCCACAAGGAGCTCGTAGTATACAATTTCAACTGAAAAGTATTTCCTTCCCCATTTTCCAATTGAGACTCTAAAGAAAATATGAATGAGGTAAAGGGTAATTTTTTGCTCATTTTCCAATAACGAGCAAAAGGTCAGAAATTTGCCAGCCTCGCAATTTTTTGGCTTGCTGTTTACAGGAATTAATGTCGCATGAACCTCAATTGCGCCATAATGCTTATCGCAGTATTCTATTGAGTTATGAGGCTCATTTTCGGCTCAATGGACATGTCAATAAGCAAAATTGTAGCATTTTAAGTGAAGAGAATCCTCAAAAACTCACTGTTTAGTGTGCTTTATCGACCGGTGGAATCGTTGGCCCTTACTACACTAAAAATCAGAAAGGTGAAAACGGTAAAGGCGAGGCTGCCAATTATTCATGTCACGAATTAAATGGAACTTGATATGCTCTGACAGCTTATTAGAGGAAATGATTGGCGGACATATTATTACTCGAAATGGGCCAGTCAATCGACTACTGCGTTCGGGCGACTTAAGTTAAGAGAGGTAAGGTTTAGGTCACATCAGTCGGACAGGTTGAAAGTGAGTATGTTGTGCACTCATAATTTAGAAATCCATCCTGAGCTTCAGTTTGGGTAATATTGATCCTGGATGGTGACAGGCTCTGAGCCTGGGGTAATGACAAAGACAGTTTTCAACGTACCCTGTGCCCTACATTCATCAGAAGAAACATTCTTTCCAGCGAGGAATATAAAAATATCCGCCTCCAAATCATCAGCCACAATATCAACTACATTCTTTGAAGATGTCAGAAGGGCATTGAATTCTAGAGTCGACGACACAACAATACAGACTGTAAATTAGCCAAAATTCCTTGTGCGTCACATTCGATAGTATTTATATATGGTCCTATTTATACATGGTCCTATTTATACATGGTCCTCAAATCGCTAGCCGCCAGCCCTTGAGTAACAAAGAAAGAAACATTGTTGACCTCTTAAAAAATAATAGGCCGGTCCGTGGCGAACTATGCGGCTCCAATGTGGTATGCGAATATGAGTGATACACAGTGGAGGAATATACAATATAGCCACAATGCAGCCCTGAGAACAGCAATGGGCTGTCTCTTCATGTCCCTGCATGATGAGTCTAAGGTAATTTTCGTACGTAGACACAACCTTATATGTCCACGCAGTAACTGCTAGAGTGTTATCACAGAGGACATCCAAGTCAGCAACTCGTGGATCTGTCCCCTCCGTCCTGACAGGTAAGAAAAGTACTCTAGGATCTGGAGAGAGAGAGGTGTAAGATAGAGCCTCTAGATCCGACTGCATATTAGACAGGCATGAACGATATTCACAGAGCTGTTCTCGCATCCGAAGAAAAGGTCTGCCGCGACAAACCAGATCGGTTCTCGCCCAGCTGAGATTTGGATGGTGTAATTGACTCAAGTCGTGCTGGGCGCGAATTCATACCAACGTGCTATACCTTTTCAGGTCCCTTCGTGCATCTGGAGTCTAGAGTCTACAGAAGTCGGTTCGTATCCCAGTTAGAAGAAATTATGGATTTCGTTTATCTAAAAATATTCTTTATTTTCGCATTTTCAGGAACTATCAACATAACAAAATTCGAGATTATTGGCGATTCGTAATCACAGCTTAAGCACGGTTTCTGATGACAACACGGCGGACAGCCTTGTATTTGTAACCTTGTTCGGCTTGAGGTTGAGCAGCATAAGATTGAGCTGGAGCTGGGGCAGCATATGATTGAACTTGAGCTGGGGCGGCATAGGATTGCACTTGAGCTGTGGCGGCGGCATGAGATTGAGCTGGGGCAGCATAAGAGTGAGAAGCAGCAGGAGCGGCATGAGATTGAGCTGGGGCAGCATACGATTGAGAGGCAGCAGGAGCAGCATAGGAGTGAGAAGCAGCAGGAGCAGCATGAGATTGAGCTGGGGCAGCATAAGAGTGGGATGCAGCAGGAGCGGCATGCGATTGAGCTGGGGCAGCATAGGATTGAACTGGAGCTGGAGCTGAGGCAGCATAAGAGTGGGATGCAGCTGGAGCTGGGGCAGCATAAGAGTGGGATGCAGCTGGAGCTGGGGCAGCATAAGAGTGAGAAGCAACAGGAGCGGCATGGGTTTGAGCTGGGGCAGCATAGGAATGGGATGCAGCTGGAGCTGGGGCAGCGTAAGAGTGAGAGGCAGCTGGAGCTGGGGCAGCATAAGAGTGAGAAGCAGCTGGAGCTGGGGCAGCATACGAGTGAGAAGCAGCTGGAGCGGCATGAGCTTGAGCTGGGGCAGCATAAGAGTGAGAAGCAGCTGGAGCTGGGGCAGCATACGAGTGAGAAGCAGCTGGAGCGGCATGAGCTTGAGCTGGGGCAGCATAAGAGTGAGAAGCAGCAGGAGCGGCGTGAGATTGAGCTGGAGCAGCATAAGAGTGGGAAGCAGCTGGAGCGGCATGAACTTGAGCTGGTGCAGCATAAGATTGAGAAGCAGCTGGAGCGGCATGAACTTGAGCTGGAGCAGCATAAGAGTGAGAGACAGCTGAAGCGGCATGAGCGTGGGCAGGAGCTGGGGCAGCATGCTGCTGGTAGTTATAGCCTAATTCAGAGACATCAGCGTATACGCTGGCGCACAAGGCAAGGGCAACAATGAAGAATTTCTGCACAAAAGGAAGGAGAGAAGAAAAAGAAGGCATATTATTATCCGTGATAATGTTCAATAATCGAGTGAGCTCTTACCATATTGGTTCGTTATGTTTTAGGTTTGAATGCTTGCGTGTTAATGCTGCTATCACCCAGACATTATGGTTATTTTATATGTAAATCTGAAGCTGCCACCGTTGACTAATGATTTTCGATGGCCCAGCAAAACGAAACGAAACAAACACAACAACGATCAACAACTGGCAATAGGCGGAAGTTTTATCTCTGAAGAATACATGATTTAAAACCTTATGATATGGCTGATATGGCTTTCATTTAAAAGAACTTTATTTTTTGTTAATCTATTGTGTCAATATGGGTATCCAACGAAATTTTGCAAATATTCCGAATTGGTTGTCGTTTATCTTATTTCGCTCAGCAATTATTAATATTCTGAATTCGGGTGTTCAGATTATTAATGATTTGCTTACAAATGAAAGATGGTTGCTAAACTGCCACGATTTCTGGTCAATGACGACCGTTCTCCATTGAATTTGTTCTTAGAAACAAACTAGCTCTTCAAGTCAGAAGTTTCCCAACGATATCAGTGAGGATTTTTTTCAAAAATAACAACTTATAATAAAATGTAAACGTTTGTTAAGCGATCAGGGCAGTTTTTGGCCGAAAAGCAGCCTGAAGTGAAGAGGATCAAGAGTTGTCTTCGTATCTCGACAAAAGTATGATTTACTGAGATTTGAAAGCTATTGGAATAATCTGTTCACATTTCTTCAAGAATTAGGTGAAGCGAAATGTAACTGCCCAGCAAACAATTTCATCAGAATTCGTCCAGAATTTTACAAGAGAGCAGTAGTGGAAGCCAAATTAAAAATTATGATATATATCATCATTATAATGAAGTTGCTGCAGGAAAATTAAAGTGTAGACCACTGGGAATTGAACTAACCGAAAGGTTTTTTTCGGAATCTCTTCTGTTGCACACTGAACTGAATAACCTCTGACTTTATTTGGAAATGTGGATTTTACAGTGGATCTGGTCATGCTCGATTCCAAAAGTCACTTTGCCATGCAACAATATTGCACAATTCCGACTCTTCTTTGTTGGCTACAATACGTATTCCTTAAAGACTTTTGCAGCCACCTGATACCCCTCTTTGACATAATCCACCGTCACAATCATCCCAATTTGACCTCCATTGAAATGTAAATGAATATGAATTAATATAAAAGAAGAGCTAATTTTGTGAAATAATATTAATAATTACTAATAGAATAAATAAAGACATAAAATGTGAAAGGTGTCTTAAAAACCCCGCGTAAGTTTTTAACAAATACAGAGCATCAAACTAGGGAATTTTTGTGACAGAATAGTTTCAGAAACCAAGACATAGAAATAAATGCAATTGGAACAGTGAATTTTGCATTTGTGCAAGAATTGCAGCTCTTTCGCGAACTACTACATATAGGGTGGGCCATTTAAAACTTTAAATTTGAATCGGTTACATATTTTTCTTAATTTCTGGTTTTATTGGAAAGGTTGAGCTTTGCCATTTAACAATGGAACACAATATCATTCATATGACTACCACGACTAGCTCAGCAGTATCACAACCGATCAACTCAATTTTTCAGTACAGTTCAAAATCCACACCAAACAGTGACTCGTTGTGGATGCTTTGGCTTCTCAATAGTCACGTGTGGGTTCTTTGAAGCCCATAGGCGGCAATTTTACTTTTTGACATAGCCACCGAGATGAAATTGAGCTTCATGAAGGCTGAACTGAAGGCCGATCTCTTCTCGAAAATCCACGTAAATTTCTTACAGTTTGCGTTAAAGTCTCACTACTTAGAAAGTACGTTTTTAATATGTCCCAATGTTGTTCGAGTGCATAGCGTTCCATTTTACAAATGTCAAACATAAGCCTGGAAATAGAAATGAAAATTAATGTTATTCTACCTTTCAAAGTCAAAGTAATCAGTAGTTCAAATTTAAAATTTTAAAACAGGAGCATGCCTAATTCCATTTATAGATCATCATCTAACAAGTTTAGAAATATATCTGATTACAACGTGCGTCAATTTTACATTTTTTCACGAAACTGGACATCGTATGTAGAAAAGCTGTGCACTCAGTTTGGTTATCTTTTCTCCTTTTTAGAGGACTTTTAAATTCCAAAGGATATATACGTTTTAACAATTTATTTTCATTCTTCTGCAGGTCATACAAAAACGATATGGGTATTAAGTGAAAGAGAAAAATATCTGTTAAAAATAATTCGAATTTCATGCATTTATGTGCATTAATTTAGCATTAACAAATATCTGAAGTTTCCCACCTTAAAAAATTAAAATTTACTTATTTTTAAGGATGAAATTTGAAATGATTGTCAATGCTATACTTATGCAGACGGAAGCATGGTATTTGAAGTATTTTTTGCAGATATTCTTCTTTTTCATTTGTAACCCCCATAGCCTTTGTATGACTCGTAAAAGTACTAAAATAAATTCTTAAAACATCTATATTCTTTGTAAATTAAAAGTCCTGTAAAAATTAGAAAACTGAGTACACAGTTCTCCTATATATGACGTCTAGTTTCACGTGTATGTGGTCTTCTTCAGCTGCAAAAATTATAGTCACACGGTGTTATCAATCTGAAACTTTTCGTGCGAAGGTATCTAATTTATAATATGAGATAAGTCCTTTACAATGCTGGATTATATTCTTTTTTATATAAATCCATTTATTTTCAATGATAATAATTTACAATTTATTAAGTGCCCCAGCGCCACTTGGACATTATTGGGCGAGTTGGTATATGTTCATGACTTCATTAAAAAGTAAGCAATAATTCATCAAATTTGAATTTTTAGTATACAATTGTGATAGATATAAAAGAAAAATTACAATAGAAGCATTTCTATACTTTGGAGTAGATGTGATTTTAAATCAGATTTAAATTCTGAAATTCTCGATATACTTTTAAGAGTTTGAGGTAGGTGATTGTACTCAGTGCAGCCGATGTATTCAATACGTTGCTTCGTGGTTTCCAGCCTACACCTTGTCACACGCAAATTCAAATTGTTTCTAGTATTAAAAACCAATTGGTTTCTAGAAAAATCTATGGTATTATGACCAATATTATGTATCGATTTGTACATGAACATAAGTATCTGCATTTTGTGTAAACCATATAAAGATAAGACCGTTTTACATATGTAACTATATAGCGAATGTGATGGATGCATCAAAGGGAGATTGTTGATTTGGGACCTTTGAAGACTTCGAAATTCTGAACATTTTTTGTAACCATAAACTATGCGCAGATAA
Source organism: Polietes domitor (assembly GCA_947397865.1). NCBI lineage: Eukaryota > Metazoa > Arthropoda > Insecta > Diptera > Muscidae > Polietes > Polietes domitor. The sequence goes on from OX377621.1 coordinate 43,904,617, forward strand.
TTCAAATGGCTTTGGATAAGGCTATTGTAAATTAATAGTTTTGTTTTGTTCTTCAATTTATACAAAATTCCAATCGCTGGAGCAACTTTCCGTTTTATGTATTGAATATGTGTATTCCATGATAAGTTGGACTGAAAATGGATAACCAAATATTTCAACGAATTACACTCATAGACTTCTTTTCCACCAATTAAAACATTAAACATATTGCCGCCTCCAGTAGAATATGGTCGAAATCTAATCAGCTTCGTCTTTTCGGCATTCAAGTCCTACATTGCTTGTGCAATCATTAATTTCGACATAATGCTTTCTCCCTTGTAGATAATTTTCCATTAATTGTAGTGAATTTCCAGTAATGCCGTAGAATGGAAGTTTCTGCATAAGAATTTCATGATTCACCAGATCGAATGCTTTTGAAAAATCATAAAAAATTCCCGCTACTCCACCGTTACCAGGATCCAGACCATCACATATCATATTGACCACCACTGCCTTTTCTAAACCCAAATTGGTATCGATAAATCAGTTTAGTTTGCTCTAGGAAAGTAGTTAACTGGCTATGTAAATTTTCTCAAACACTTTATCCATTATCGGCAACAACGCGATTGGTCTATACTTATCAACGGTACACGCACCAGGTTCCTTAGGAATGAGAATTATTTTAGATATTTTAAGAACTTCAGGATATATTCCAGTGTTTACAACATCATTAAACATACATTTTGATAGAGCTTTGCTTGAAATGCCGTCATGGCCAGGACTTTTATTAAACTGGAGATTTGAAATATGCTTCAAAATTTCTTCATCTGCAATATTTGTAAAAGATAAAAATTGTTGGCATTGTATCATGTTGCAAAATATATTATCACAATCTCCAGGTAACTGTACAATACTTCTGCCTTCTTTGTGTGTATTTTGTCATGCTGGAAAAAATGCAAATTTCGTAAAAAACCGACAATATAGAAGTTAGAAAAAGAAGGAAGGAAATTCAAAAACGTTTTTTTGGAAATGCTTGGTCAATAGATATGCCGGAAGTAGGTGTCTGTGGAAGTACTAATGATGGAAATATGGCTCGTTGAAAAACAAAATTCCAATACATTCCAGATAAATAATATAAAATACAGTACTTCCAATAGGATACTTCGGAGAAGATGCTGCTTAATCTGGACACAAAAAATGTATAAGGTACACAGATTACACCACATTCGAAAAAGCAGCCGAAAAGTAGACAACTTTGGTCTAATTTCTAAAATATATCCGATTGTAAGATGTGTTCGCAGAGCAATCCTTGTGTGCTTGTTTAATTTCAATTTTTTACAAAAAAAACTCAAAAATGGATATTGATTCTGAACCTTAGGGACCTTACAAGAATCAATGCTGCTGATTTATCCTACCTGGTAGTACATTGTACAAACGGTGCCTTTAGACACTACTTGACCTCCATGTAAACCAACATTAAAATTCTCTCGTTCAGTGGCTGGGTATATCCCATCAAAATCTCTAAACCAGAGATCGCCTCAAAGAGAGCATTCCAGTATTTCGAATGCAATGGTATTCTTGAAAGAAGCGGATGCCATCCACAATGCCAGGTAATAATATGTCATTACCGTCATGATTACTTATAATAAACAAATAATGTTTTACTAATTATGACATGAATAAAATGCTATTCGTTAATCGCATTCATTTTGTATGCATGTGCGCAATCCCAGCAATAAATTGTTAAATTGTCCTTCTTTATCATCTGCAACTCCAGCAATAAATTGTTAAATTATCCTTCTTTATCATCTGCAACTCCAGTTAATGACACGTCATTACACTCACGATTATATATAATTAATTAAAAATGACTGACCAATTACGGCATCAATAAGTTGCTATTGTTAATTCGTATTCATTTGCTAACAATTGTAAAATGCACTTCATTGCCATCTGCACCACGAGGTAATGACACCTCATTATCCCACGATTACTTATAATTAATAAATAATGACTGATCAGTTACTACACGAATAATTTTCTATTGGCAATTCATATTTGTCATAAGCGTGGGCATAAATAGTTATTTTTTATCTTCTTGATAGAGTCGAGAATTTATGATTTTAAAAAATGTTTAAATTTTGACAGACAAATATTCTTTTTCGTCACAAATTGTTAAATGTTAATAGCACTTGTTGATAATTCGATTTTGATTGTTTTGATATTTTTATGCTCAAAGTCGGACTAATTGTTCTCGATTTATGTTAACATCTGTTGAACAACTTTTAGAGAAATCGACTGTTTTTGTAGCATATCAAAAAATATATAGTGGTTATTGGATGAGATATTTTTTTGATACATAGTGACTCCAAGAGTAATCCGCGGTCAATGAGCTGGTAAGTTAAGAACAATATTACTTTTGTCTCATCCCCAAGGAAATTGCCATCACGTATCCTGTTTTTATGATACATATCATCCGGTTCACATCCCATTGGAAAGACATTTTTGTTATTGTTTATCTAAAAATATTCTTTATTTCGCGCATTCATTAACTATCAACATAACAAAATTCGAGTTTATTGGAGACGCGTAATCACAGTTTAAGCACGGTGTCTGATGACAACGCGACGGACAGTCTTGTATCTGTAGCCTTGTTCGGCTTGAGGTTGAGAATAACCATAACCATTATCAGAAGCTGCGGCAGCTGGAGCGGAATAAGATTGAGCTGGGGCAGCATAGGATTGAGCTGGAGCTGGGGCAGCATATGATTGAACTGGAGCTGGGGCGGGGGCAGCATAGGATTGAACTGGAGCTGGGGCAGGGGCAGCATAGGATTGAACTGGAGCTGGGGCAGGGGCAGCATATGATTGAACTGGAGCTGGGGCAGGGGCAGCATATGACTGAACTGGAGCTGGGGCGGCATAAGAGTGAGAGGCAGCTTGAGCTGGGGCAGCATAAGAGTGAGAGGCAGCAGGAGCGGCATGAGCTTGAGCTGGGGCAGCATAAGAGTGAGAAGCAGCTGGAGCGGCATGAGATTGAGCAGGAGCAGCATATGATTGAGCGGGGGCAGCATACGATTGAGCTGGGGCAGCATACGATTGAGCTGGAGCAGCATACGATTGAGCTGGAGCAGCATACGATTGAGCTGGAGCTGCGGCAGCAGGTTGCTGGTAGTTATAGCCTAATTCAGAGACATCAGCGTAAGCGCTGGCGCACAAGGCAAGGGCAACAATGAAGAATTTCTGCACAAAAGGAAGTAGAGAAGAAAAAAAAGGCATATTATTATCCGTGATACTATTCAATAAACGAGTGAGCTCTTACCATTTTGGTTTGTTATGTTTTAGGTTTGAATGCTTGCGTGTTAATGCTGATATCTCCCAGGCAATAGGGTTATTTTATATGTAAATCTGAACCTGCCACCGTCGGCTAATGAAATTCGATGGCCCAGCAAAACAAAATGAAACGAAAAGAAACTAAAGAAAACAGCAACGAACAATAGGCAATAGGCGGAAGTGGTGTAGTTTGGATCTCCGTAGAATATACGAGTTAAAACTCAAATGGCCATTAGTTTATTAACCATCTCTCTGAGAGGGGGGGAATCACAAGTATTACACACACCGAACTAATACAACTGAACTATGATGTTTGTGAGCATTTCTCGAAATTCATGCAAATGAAGAGCAAAGAAAACATGGGCATGTTTTTTCTATTTTTAATAAATCATGTTATGTTTTTAATTAAAATTAAACATTTCTTGCGATGTGTGTGATTTACGGTGTGATTAATTGCCAATTAAGTGGATTGTTGTTTGTTGACCTGGCAACACTTTGAGTAACTTTTTCCGTTGTAAAAACCAGTTCGCTGCCTCCGCCGCAGGCTTTGATGTTATGCACGAAATCTAGATCACAAGCTTCAACTTGAACTTGAAAGGGCGTGAAAGCAACACTTTGTAGTGTGAGTTTTATTCATACTACTGACGACAAGGTGTCTGATATTTCTCCATAAACTGATGTCTATACAAGACACAATGAAAACTTCAAGACTTATACAAATTCAAATACCCAAATTTCTCGATCTTTTGTTGTAAGGATAGCTTATTTAATTTGCATTTAATTCACCGACTTTGTTTAATTTTCACATATTGTTGTAGAAGAAATCCATAATTTTAAAAGCTGCCAGTTTGAATTATGATAATGCCATGCTAAGCTACTGAAGTTGTTTTATTAAACACATCCCTTTCACTGCTAAACTACTGCTGAATATTTATCAGAAAGATATTGATCAGATCATTAACCTGGCCACAATTAAATTAAAATAAATTTTACCTCACATATAATATCTGCACACAAGACGTCCACCGTCATCTAAAAGAATGCACGCTCAGGCATTAAGGTGTCCCGCAAATATTAGTGATGAAATTACAATTGGTATTGGGAATATCGCGGTATATTGAGGCACACAAAAGTGATTAAAATGAATTAAAGTCTTCAAATTTTACTAAAATACACTGTGCAGCCAAATTAAAAAATATTCAGTCACCATTATGATAGTAATGGAAATTGGAGGCAAACGCTGAAGAAGCCGGGAAACATACTCTATATGGGATTCACTACTCATTTAAATATTCATTCTCCGAGCAGGCATTCTAGGAGGCTTTCTTCTGGCATATTCTAAGTGTAGGGAAAAAGAAAAGACCTACTTCTACGTGTTAATTTAGTTTTGATTATATATAGTCATTATCAAAATAGTGATCTGGGATATGGTCAGAGCTTATTAAAATTAACAGGAAATCGGGCAAGTTTTAAAAATGTTTATATTAAATGGACATTTATTCGGATTTGATCTAAAAAGCATAGATCTTTATCGTTACAATTTATCTTCAATATGTACAATTTTAAAAAAGTAAGGGAACTGATTTTATTCAGTTTAAAGTTATCAATCAAAGCAAAGAAACTTTCACAATTTGTTGCTTGTGCTGCTTCTTGTGGTCTACGTACGATGCGACATAGTTGATTTCAGAAAAAGCAGAATGTAACTCCCTTTGGGTTGAAGAAGTCCAAACGCGGAAAGGGAGGTATCCCTAAATGGCTTTGACGCCCTTTCCGATTCAATTAAAATTTTTTAGAGGATTGTCATGACAGTGAAATTGTGGTTGCTGGCGATTTCAATGTCCATAATTCCTGCTGACTTGCCCATTCGAGTCACTCAACACCTGAAGGTCAATACGCCGAGATTTTTGCCGCGCATAATGATTTGACGTAACCAAGAGCAACACTCTAATATTCTTGATCTTTTCTTAACATCACACCCTGAAATGTATGAAGTTAACGTTCTAGCACCTCTTGGTAATTCGGATCACTGTATTGTTTCAGCATCCTTTTCGTATTCCGCTCTTCGTGTCGCTTCGACCCCCAGCCCCAAAGCGGACAATATATATATACGAAAAGGCACGTTGGGCCGAGCTCAACAACTTTTTCCAGCATTTCAATTGGATACTTTGTTTTCTAAACGGCGATATGGATGCTGCGGCTGAAATGATTGAAAATATTATCTTGATTGGAATGAAGTCATTTATTCAAACTAAAGATATTTCGGATAAATAATCTAATAAAAGTTGGTTTAACCAGACGTGCAAAACTGCTGTCAGATCCAGAGAGGAAGCGTTTAGAAAAAATGGCGTTTGAATAAAAATACCACCACTGATCTGCTATGCAAGCAGACAAGTTCTTTCTTCTTCCAGGGGAAGTAAGAGCTTTTGGAGAGTATGGCTAACCACCATCTTGTGATATATTTAGAGTCCAACGACTTACTTAATGATCGACAATATGGCTTCCGTAGAAATCGATCTACGGGGGACCTGATGACGCTGCTGTTCAAACAGTGGAATCGATCCATCCACCAGTTTGATGAGAGTAAGGCCGGTGCTCTAGATATATCCAAGGTCTTTGATCGAGTCTGGCGCGCCACACTCATATCCAATCCCATCGCTTTTGGTGTTGGTAGTGACTTCTCTCGATTTATATCGATTTTCCTCAGAGATAGCACTATCGTGTTGTTGTAGACGGGTTCTCATAGTTTGACCGCAAGAGTAGCACTGGGCTGTGTGCTTTCCATCTTCCTTTTTTATTATTTTCATCGACATCCTCTTGGCCTGGACTTCGATTCTAATCTACTCATTCGCGGATGACAGCAACCTCTGTTTTCGACCATAGACCAAGTCTTCAAGAAATTGAGAACAAAAAGTGATTGGTGGATGAATCACTCTGCCAGTATTTACTGGCCATTTCCGAAAGGGGTTGAGTGAATAGAGTAGATTTGAATGCCCGTAATACCCAGTACTAATTCTTGTATCACAAGCGATTCACTGATCTAATGGTGTCTTCGATTTCAATGAACGGTGTGGATATTGAACAATCGGACACTCTTGATGTCCTTGGCATGAGGATACATTGCGATGTTCGTTGGACAAACCAAGTATTTGATGTGTCAAAAGAAGCATTCAAGTGTGTAGAAAGTGGTGTAAGAAATACTTTACTCCCTCCGATATTCTCAATATCTATACTATCTACATCAGACCAAAAATGGAACACAGCTCCCATATATGGTAGGGTGTTTCAGGATCTTCCCTGGAGCTATTTGACCGTGTCCAGAGGAGTGCGATGGTGTTGATTGATGGTAGGATGTCGAATTTTATTGTTAGCTTGAATATCGTCGTAATGTGGGTTGTGTGTTCACCTTCTATCGAAACTTTCATAGCGTTTGTTCTTCGGATATTCGAGATCTTATATTATTATTATTATAACTTATTTTGAAGGTAATTTCAATTACTTCTAAATAATTTTAGCCTTGCACAATCGTTGGATTTTTTAGAGTCTTTACACATTTAATTATTTTATTTTGATTTCGGAAATGATTACATTAATAATTTTTTTGAAATTTTAAAGTGGTGTTCTTAGATAAGTGATGGTTTCTATTTTTAACGATTTTGTTTTCAAAATATTTTTTACAAAATCCCTCAAAATTTCCGTGAAAAATCATCAGAATGATAATATATTTCATTTGAGGAAAATATAATATTATTATATTTGACCGTACGACAGTTAAAAAAATCCTTTACACTTTAATTTTTATATTTATATATTATATTTATATTTTATATAATTCAGTTTTATTTCATATATAATTGTAAGTGTCTTCGCGTCAAAAGGCATTATTGGTACCTAGTTGGCAAAAAACACCATGAAATTACAAATAAAGTTTTATATTTAATTAACAGTGTTATTTTAAATAATGGCATTATTCAAACAATGATTTAAAGAACAATTAAATTCTAAATTACTTAGAGATTTCTTCATCCTGTTGCCCCTTCACGGAATTGCATAGTTCCAAAGGATACACATTTTTCAAAAAAATATTTTATATACTTGTTCGCAACCTATGATAATGGTATTAGAGTCAAATTAAAGAGGAGAATATCCGTTAAAAATACATCAAATATTATGATTCTGTCTGTATTAGTTCAGCAGTAACACCTATTTCAAGTTTACCCCTCAGTTTTTCTTGTTTTTTTTTTTTTTTTTTTTTTACGGACAACATTTTAAATGGTTGTTAATACTAAACTAAGACAGAAAGAAGTTTGATATTTAAAGTATTTTTAGCACATATTTTCTTCTTTTATTTGACATTCATGCCGGTGTCATAGAGTGCGAATGAGTATTAAAAATAATTTTTTAAAAATTGTATCGTTTGGAAATTTGTAGTTAGTATATCATTCAAGTGTAATATGGACTGTCGGACAGTGTTTTCCTCAAATGAAAATTTTGTCTTTCAAATTTCTGTCTTTCTAGCCATGTTTGTGGCTACCAACTAGACAAATTGATAAGTTTACGAATTTTATTCGTCATACACTACCTTTCAATCTACTAAGCAGATTCAAAGATCCATAACATTTCTTATTTGTCTGCATCACTGTGCAACACTGTGTATAACACGATGCCAAATATGACTTCATGAATATTCAATGGCACGCACAGCATGGAACCGATCAATACCCAATTTGGTGTTCGGTTACTTTGCAAACTGAGACTGAAACTGATCATGATTAATGTTCAATTATGTTGGAACATCGAGTACCCTTTTGTTTGCCGAAATGTTTCTTAAGCTCTTTGGCGTCTCATCAACATGCTCATTTGTATGCCATAATAATTCTATGTTCCACACAAATGATCGATTATAATTTGAACAAAATGTTCAGATGACTATGCTGCGATGATAGTGCATCGTCGATCTAATTCATTAATTACTACCCTCATCGTGATAATTGAGAGGAGTTTTCGTTTTCTTTTTTATTGTTATTTTATTCTTTTGTGAGCTTTAAACAAATCATCATAACCTTCGGGTACTGATTTGTGAATGTTAGTAGATTTCAGAACGGATCTCGGAACTCAAACGAATTGTTGTCATTGCGGGGAGCATACCAAAAAAATAATAATTCATATGCAGTAGCAATTTCTGTTTTTTTGTTCTTCCTCTGATGATCTTTTGTTGTTATTCGAAAATAGTTTTTTCTTCAATGTGATAGGTTTTAGTGGCTGTCTTTAATTTAATTGCAATTTATCTTAATTCACAGTTATGGGATTTTTGGTGGAATTTATTATTCGATTAACGAAATTATTTGATACTCGTCCCGTGGAAGAGGAAAAAAGCGGTATATCCCAGCGATCTAATGAAGTTGTAGTGGCTCAGACGTTAATGGATCTTGATGCCAGGTGACTAAAATGCCACAATGACTAATTGCTGACAACTTGTATTAAGAATATGTTATAATTATAATGTTCTCTGTATATGCACTGAGAGGAATGGTTTTGTATTTTTCCACAGAAAAAAATTGGACGTTTTGTCTGCATGGTGCAGAATGCATGGGTATAAACATATACACTAGGGGTGGGATAGTGTCGTATGGTAATTTTAGGAGTTCGATTTGGATACTCTGGAATGCTTAATTTTGTGAGGTTCATTAACAAAATTTATGAGCCAAAAATGGGGTGGTGGGGGTGAGTATAAGTAGGCGCTCATCCCATCCCAACATTTTTTTCGAACACACATACCCCCTATCTCCACTCGTTAAGGGGGCTCCCATACAAAACTATTAAAAAAATTGTTCCCACCGCTCTCACTGGACCAAGGAGGCCGCTAGTGGAGTCAAATGTATGATCGACACCCAATATTTTTCAACCCACGCATTCTCTCTGAACGTACCTACCATCTATCTTCAAACCTTTTTTCTTTTTTAAATTTTTTTATGAATAGAAGGCCCAAAACTGGCCTTGTCACCCCTAGATGGATGACTTGTAAGGCAGGCCCCATTAAATTTCTCTCCCCAACATTTTCCTCAAACTTACATGTCCCCTATCTCCACTCCATAATGGGGCTCCCATACAAAAACTACATTTTTATAAAATTTGCTCCTACCGCTCTAACTGCCCCAACGAGGTCCCTAGTGGAGTCAAATGTATGACCCGATACACCAATATTTTGTCACCTACCTTCCATCAGCAACCCTTAAGATGACCTCCATACACTACTATATATTTTTTATGAGCAAGGCCTAATACTGCCCCGCAGTAGACCCTAGAGGGTAGAAGTGTAAGACTGATCCCCATTAATTTTCCCTCATCAACATTTTCCCCAGATACACCTACCCCTATCTCCGCTCCTTAAAGAGAAAAGTTGATAGACCTCCTATTACCAGAAAAATTAGTAGAGAATATGCGAACGAATCAGTCCCAGACAAACGCGAGTAGTGTATTATAAAGTTGGCCGCTTCCGACTTGGATTTTTTTTCGTGACTGGTTTTCTTATAAAAATATTTATTTCGTCAACTATTTGAACAATAATAATGATGTGGAATTTTAATAACAAATCTCTATTCCAGTCGCAACAGTGATAACATATCGAATACCCAAACAAAACACAAAAACGAAATTAAAAACATTTAATCAATACTCATAAGCTGTATGTCTTTTGTTGGCAGATACAATCAATACATACAATGCATCATAGTTTTAAATTTTGCTAAACAGTTACACATTCAAGAAAAAGTGTATACGCACGCGATTTAACTGGTTCCTCTGTGATTTGTTAATTTTTGGATTATTATTTTATTAGTTTTAAATACTTTTATATTTGTTTTAAATATTCAAATAGCTGGAAATGTATGCGTGTTTTAAGAAGCGTGTTCATGATGTTTAATTTTTGAATATTTGTTCGACAACACGTAATTCAACATTTGTCTGTGGGAGATTATAATGAAATCAATGGTAATGGAATCATAGATATCTAAAATAATAGAGTCCGTAAAAGAATATTAATTTGAAAGGGTGTCTCTACCCAATTTATATGGAATGTAATTTGGATCGTTGTGTGTTCTCGATTATAATTCTCAGTATTGATACAATATCTTCGCTGAAGTCAGCTTGTTCTTGTCTCATGTCATCATAAAGAGGAGAGAGCATTTATGGTATAATGTTGACCGATGTGTTGCAAATTATGGGGTTTAAAATGTTGCCATTCACGAAGAGTTGAGTTTAAACAATTAATTTGCAATTTCTTGATTTCAGCAACAGCCTAAATGTCTGTACCATTTTGATAGGAAAAGTTCTCTCTTTTTTCCGAGACGAGTTAAACTACTGAATATCATGATTCTTACTAAAGCTGTTTGATTATTGCCAAATTTAATCCCATTTAGATCCTGATGGTACCAATATCGAAAGATCTCTTTATTTTTCACGTCACCGAAGAGAGAAGTCAGATAAGTGTAGACATCGAATTTCATTATTATACCTGCAGTTGTTTAGTTGGTACCATTTTTATCACCATTCGCCCCATGATCCGCCTAAAAGTGGAAATATCGAAAAAATCCCTTTTGCTACACATTATCACACTCAGATGAATGTATACACCGCATTTTATGATTTCAACTTCAGCGGTTTGATTGGTACTATTTTTATCCCTCTATTCCAATTGTATCCCTTAAAAGTACGGATTTTTAAAAACCCCTCTATTTTACGTATCTACGCAATTAGAGGGATGTACATTCCAAATTTCATGTTTCTAGATATTTTCGTATCATTGGTACCATTTGTGTCCCTTTTTTCCCATTTCGACCGCTACTTTACTTTTTGGTGCTTTTGTGCTACAAGAGGAATGTATGCATCAAATGTCAAGTGAATCCAAAGTGGAATTAAAAAAATTCTCAAATAGTGTAAATATTATTATTTTCAGTCCTTGTCAGATAATTTTTTTCCCTATGGGCCTTTTTCGCCCACTTTCAATCCCAATAGATCTGCAAACATAAGACACATTTATGGAAAATTTGAACTTCCTAGCTCATTTCATTCGGCTTTCAACAGACATGCGGACATGGCTAGATCGTCTCAGAATTTTACCACGACCCAGAATATACAGTGACGGACAAAAAATAGGGCCACTTCACTTTATTTTAAAAAAATTTCAAAAAGTGTTGTTTATAATGGTATATGTTTGACAATCCATTTCGTTTTATTGATAAACATATTCATTCTTCTTATTTACAGAGACAAATCGAAGTTGTTTACTTGATTCAATAAAAAAACATAAAAAGTTGTTAGGTCCACTGATTTCAAGGGGACAAAAAAATAGGGTCAGTATTACAAAAATTAAAAAAAAAAAAAATAACTGAAATTAAGCGAAATTTATTACATAAACTCGACTTCTGAGCTAATATTTTGTGGCATAGCCTTTATTTTTTAAAACAGCTTTACACCTCCGTGGCATTGACTCCACCAAATCCTGACACGTTTTCTTTGGTATAGAATACCATGCACTTTTGATTTTTTCCCATAATTCATCCTTATTGCTCAATTTTTGTGGTCCAACTTTATCCTTCACTATTTTCCACAAGTTTTCTATTGGATTTAGATCCGGAGATTGTGCTGGCCATGTCATAACATCAACGCCGTTATCCTGAAACCACTTTTTTACAATACGCGAAGTGTGTTTTGGATCATTGCCTTGTTGATATACCCATTTGACGGGCATTTCCCATTCGGCGTAAGGTAGCATCACTTCATTAAGTATGTGGCAGTACAAATTTTTATCCATTATTTCTTTGATCCAATATATTGGCCCCACTCCATGCCAAGAAAAACATCCCCAAACCATTACATTTCCTCCTCCATGCTTTACGGTTTTAGTGGTGTTCCCATTCTTTGTTTTTAGGGCGCATAACCCATAGTTTTCCATCACTGCCAATTAAATTTATTTTAGATTCTTCCGACCAGAGTACATTTTTCCATTTATTGCCAAGTATCGGACCTTCCCAATTTATGTGCGATTTGGCAAATACCATACGATTTCGCCGATGCCGTTTAGTCAATAATGGGACATTCCTGGACGTTCTTCCGAACAGATTTTTTCCACTAACCGCCGTCTAATAGTCCTAGTGGAAACACGGACTCCCAACTCGGATCTGATCGCTTCAGTAGATTTAAATGGGTCCCGAGTTGACAATAACTTGATATGGTCATCATCTTTAGCAGAAGTTTTTCGGGGTCTACCTCTTTGCATATTATTATTTTTTTCTTGTAAGGCGTTAAAAACAAAATTTTGTGATCTGCCAATAGTAAAGAGTGATTTTTTTGAGGTTAGGATTTTCATGCATTAGTATTTGACAGATCACGTGGGATTTCAGACATGGTGTCAAAGAGAAAGATGCTCAGTATACTTCGACATTTCATCATGAATCGTCTTACAAACGAACAACGCTTGCAAATTATTGAATTTTATTATCAAAATGCGTGCTCTGTTAAGAAAGTTCATTGCGCGCTTCCATTTTATGGTCAGTTTAATCGACCCACTGAAGCGGCTATTCGGGCTATTGTGACTAAATTTCGCACCAAATTTACATTGTTGGACATTAAACCACCAACACGCTTACGTAGAGTGCGAACTGAAGAAAATATCGCAGCTGTATCGGCCAGTGTTAATGATGACCACCAATTTTCGATTCGTCGCCGTTCGCACCAATTGGGTCTCTGTTACTCAAAAACGTGGAAATGCCAAAATTGGACTAAGCGGATGGACCACCTAAGACGCAGCCGCGGTCAACATTTAAATGAAATTATCTTCAAAAAGTAAATGTCATGGACCAATCTAACGTTTCAAATAAAGAACCGATGAGATTTTGCAAATTTTATGCGTTTTTTTTTTTTAAAAAAGTTATCAAGCTCTTAAAAAATCACCCTTTATTTGCAATTTGACGTTGGCTTTGACCTTTAAGTTTTAAATTTTCAATAATGGAACGCTCAGCGTCGGTACAATGTTTTGCTCGCCCCATATTTTTGGTATAAAATGCTTTGCGAATATGTAACTTTTAAAAAATATTATCCAAATTGAGCAATTCACACTAACTGATCACGTTTCACGATTAGAAATTGTTATATTAGTAAATAATGATAGGTTGTTATTGTAATTTACCGTTGACCCTATTTTTTTGTCCATCGTTACATGTGACATTTATCATTATGGTCCATGTCTCATATTTTTATAAACAACAGATCGTTGCCGGATTATTGTATTTATAGCTACTCAGTATTAACAATAATTCCAAGAAAAAATATTTGGAATAACGTAATAAAGTTGACTTATATTGGTAAAATTGTTTGTGCGTAACAAGTGACCCTATTTTTTTGTCCGTCACTGTATATACTTTTTGAACTCTCCGTTAAATACATTTAAGGTGTTACGTGTTTCTGGTTGGGATGTATTCTTTCCGCCCGCGTAGTCGTTGCTCTGTGGATGTTAACAAATTTCCATGTGAATCGAACTGTGGTGGTTGAGTGTTCCTTATCGACGCACAGTGGATCAGAATCAAAATCCATCGGCCATCGGGACATGATAATATTACTTCTGACTTGGTAATACGCTGTTGTGACATTTTGGTACCATATTTGACGGACATTTTTAATTTTATTATAAATACGTGTACATATCCAGACATATTGAAATTGCACAAGTTTATTCCTATACCGAAGGTAGCTCAGGCGAACACCATTGAACTGTACAGACATATTGCATTAATATCTATAATAGATAAGATCTTTAGAAAGATAATACATTCCCAACTATTAGAGTATTTTGAATCGGTGTCTTTATTGAGTAGGAACTGAAGAAGCAGTTGTAAAGGGTTTTATGGGGTTGCCGGAGTATTTTATGACTTAAGCAAAGCGTTTGATTTGGTTGATCATAATATCTTACTTGGCAAACTAACGTATTACGGTGTACAAGGGAATGAGTTAAAACTCATTGAGAGTTATTTAACAAACAGGAGAAAATATGTTCAAATTGGGAATGGAAAAAGTTCGACAATTCCTGTAAGTTGCGGGGTCCCTCAGGGAAGTGTCTTAGGGCCCCTTCTTTTCCCAGTTTATGTGATCGATATAAATAATCTTGGCCTGTTCGGTACTTTTGTAATGTTTGCCGATGATATTTCTCTGTTTTATCCCTACAAATATGATTTAGTACTTAAAACTCAACTGGAGAGAGATTCTGCCTTAATTGTTGCCGAATTTGCAAGACTGAATAGCCTTGTTTTAAACTCGGAAAAGACCAACTTGTTACGATTTCGTCCTCATTCGCGAACAATGAATAATGATTTTTCCATATTGGTTGATGGACGGGTAATTAAGGAAGTGCATGATATCAAATACTTAGGGATTCATTTGAAAAGTAATTTATCATGGAATGTTCACATTAGATATTTGGTCACAAAGGTTGCCTCAGCCTCTGGATTGCTTTTCAAATTAAGTCGAAAATTGGATACTAAGAACAAACTGATAATATATCAAGCTCTGATTCATAGTCATCTTGAGTTGTGGCATATGGATATAAAAACGGAATGAAATGAAATCACTACAATCTGCACAGAATAAAGCTCTTAAATGCGTCTTTAATTTGAATATTAGACATAACACAGTATCTTTGTATA
This sequence comes from Polietes domitor, assembly GCA_947397865.1. Taxonomy (NCBI): domain Eukaryota; kingdom Metazoa; phylum Arthropoda; class Insecta; order Diptera; family Muscidae; genus Polietes; species Polietes domitor. The sequence goes on from OX377621.1 coordinate 43,919,621, forward strand.
AGGATTATTGCAAAACTATTCTACCTATTTATGGTTTATATGAAAAACTACTTTTATATTACGTATTCAAGTCAACTCACAATAGATTCAATACTAGAAATTCCATAAACCTAAGAATTGAAAGATGTAGACTGGAGACAACCAGGCAGAGAATGGAGTATGTAGGCTGTTCGCATTTTAATAATTTGCCAGAAGATTTTAGAGATAGCAATACTTTATCAATATTTAAGAAAAAATTGAAAGAATATCTTTTACAAAACGTTGAAGTGCTTCTTAATTATTGAATTATTTAAACCCACAATGTTATTATGAGTTGTAACTAATTATTCATTATTACAAACAATAATAACTTATTTTTCGATCTAATACGATATTTAGAGTTACCTTAATTTTTTGTTTTTTGCCAATTCGCCTCTCAAAGCCATTAATGGCGCGAGGCAACACGTAATTGGATAAATTGAATTTCGTAAATAAAAATAATATATAAAAAAATCAATAACTTTTGTTCTAGTAGACATTAAAAACAGACAGACATTTAAAAAAGCAAATATTAGACAAGGATCCAAGGATTATTTTGAGATAATAACAATTTGGGCATAGTAACGGCAAATGAACTCCTATTGTTATAAAGGATAAAGGCAATTTACTCATCTGTTCTATAACCTATTTTTTCCTTGTTTTTATACCTTGTGTTTATGAGCTGATGAAAAACATTATCATTCTGATAATGTTTCACTGAAATTCTGGTTGATCTTGTAAACATATCGAAACAAAAACGAAAAAAATAGAATCTATCATTTCACTACATTCAAACTCACACAGTCGCTTAAAAAGAGACCTAAGAACAATAATTCAAAATTTCAGAAAAGTGGATCCATGGACTTTATGAAACTTTTACATATAATTATTAAATGTAAAGCAATGCTAACAATTTGATGGAATATACCTTTGATTAAAGTAATAAAAACAATTTATTGCAATATTTTTAAATTTGTATCAACAATTTGCCTACAAAAGGACAAAGCAAAGGTGATTTTTTTCTTGCTGATTTTTGTTCTACTCCAAACAGCTTGAAAAGATTTTGAAATATTTACAAGGTCGTAAAAATATATTTCTGGGCTTCACAGTGCAAATAACGCATTTCAAAGCTTGCGTCATATGAGTATAGTAAACGTCATTTTTCTGAACAACCTCTGTTTCCGATACATGTTCATCGCCATCTTCTATAACCTCATAATCTTCAAGAATAGTGTTTTCTTTATTTATAATATAATCATATTATAAATATATATAAAGAGTAAAATAAGAAATCGGCAGCCGATTTCTCATTACATTTACTTTCTTATATTTATCACTATTCCTCTCCTTTTGTTTCGCAAAACCCAATCGATGTTCGTACTATAGTCCCTATCGAAAGGAGAGGAAGTGTGGGAAATATAAAACAAGTAAAGGTAATAAAAAATCGGCAGCCGATTTCCCTTTTATAGGAAAAACCCCATGCTACTAGTAAAAACCACATGTTTCAACACAAAGCTGTTCGAATATGCCCCTATCTTTAGATTCAAATACGAAATAAATAGTTTATAGTGCTAATGTCTTGTTTTTACACCTTGTTTTTTCATCGTTTTAAATTTTATTCAAATTGATTCAAAAAATTGACTATTCATTAAAAGACCTGTGATAAATTACAGTTGGACAAATGGTGTGGTATAACACAAAATTAATATTGTTTAATTTAACAAAATAATTCATTCAGCTAATTCTATGAAGTGTGAAGTTTATCATTGAACAGGTTTCCATCAGGATAATGGCACTGTTGGTCTCCCCTAGACGGAGTCTAGAGGAGACAATTTATAAAAAATACAACACAAATAGATTTTAATATTTTATTTCAGCACGTATTCCGTACGAAGCACACACAAAACAACTTTGACAAACATAAAACCAACAATAACGCCATCTGCATGTGGATGTCACGGTATGTCATATGTGCATCAGGTGATGTCGATCATATGGCCGATCTTCCACAAGCCAGCATCAGCTGATGTCGATCATATGGTCGATCGTCAACAATCATAATTTTCTTAAAACTTGTTAATCCTGACTTCAGCTCCCAATCCATAAATCCAATTAAAATTAAGTTAACTTTAACTTTTATCTTAACAAAAATTTGTCGGATGTTCCCTCACAGATCCTCTGGAGGGAACAAGGATGCGATGGTGTATTGGGCCCGTCAATCTTTACACTCAGCATTTTTTAGTTATGACTGTCTGGTGACAAATGATCATTGCAAACAGCAGGGCCATGATCATAAAAAATCGTGGCCACTTTCTTGAATTTCGGACAAAGGTTATGAAAAATGCAAAAGAACTAAACGAATTGTGCCAATTTCAAGATTGTGTAATGCTAATTTCGCTAATGGACACCAAATTGTTCGGAAAAGTTTAATTTTTATTAACCGATACCACTTCTTGACATTCGAACTTTTAATTCAGTACTACAATAAAAATTTGGCAATTTAATAACAAAATCGTTTAGCAATTTTAAAAAAGTGTAGATAAGAATCACTATGATATCATAATGAAATCTAAAAACATTCTTAATAAAAGCTTGATACTTGTAGAGCGCTAAGATGTAACAATTGCGATGCGACATTTTTATGGAGCTGTATCTAAATCTGAACCGATGTGTCCTATTTTCATCAGAGATGCAACAACAACGGTTTCTGTTACTTCTAATGTTTTGGGAGTTGCAATGATAATAGAAAGAAGAAAACTGTTTGAAATAAATATATTTCTCTTTGTTCATTTACAACAAGTGATGACATGTTTACCGGAAACAAACTAATTTTCCTACAAAAGAAACTCAAAAACGGTCTTCACGTGTCTAATGAAATAAAATGAGTTTTAACTTACTCAACTTTTTGTTATATTTCTCACTTGAGTCCACTATTTTTCAGAGTTAGTATTTTTTGTACATATGTAACAAGTATTATTCAAAAGAGAAACAACAATTCAGTAACAAATTCAGTAACTTGGATCTTCCTAGGAAGACGAAACTCTAAAATACCAATTTTTTTTTTTTTGAATTAAAAATTCTAGGTGTTTCTTTTTGCATTTCATTGAGTACAAAAAATTAAGAAACATTTCCACGTATTTTTTATTTAATCGGAATATGCGTATAAAGGTTTTGAATAAACATCCTGTTATTCATGTCCTATATAAAGGGTGAATTTTTAAAAGCTATAGGAAAGTTTTTCAAAAACACATAAAAATGCATGAAATCTTTATTTGAATCGATAGTACGGTCCATATAATTTAATGTTTGAAGATTATTTCATGCAAATGTTGACCTTGACTGCGCCTCAAATGGTCCATCCGAATAGTCCAATTTTGGCATATTCTTTCCAACATTTCGTCCGGTATCTCACGAATAAATGCTTCAATGTTGTCTTCCAATGCGTCAATTGAAGCGGGCTTGTCTGTATAGACATGAGCTTTAACATAGCCCCACAAGAAATAGTCTAACGGCGTTAAATCGCACGATCTACGCGGCCAATTGACCGGTCCCGAAAGTGAAATAAAATGTTCACCGAACTCGCCTCTCAATAAGTCCATTGTTGCGCGTGCTGTGTAGCATATGGCACCATCTTGTTGAAACCACATGTCATGCAAGTCAAGCTCTTGCATTTTGGGCAAAAAAGTTGGATATCATATCACGGTAGCCCTCACCATTCACAATTACGCTACGATTCGCATCATCATTGAAGAAGTACGGTCCAATGATGCCACAAGCCCATAAACCGCACCGAACTGTGACTTTTTCTAGATGCATTGGTAGCTCTTGCAGTGCTTCTGGCTGATATTCACTATGCCTATTTACGTACCCATTGAGCCAAAAATGAGCTTCGTCGCTGAACACAATTTTTCGGTAAAAAAGTGGATCGCATTTTCATAATAAAATTCAATAATTTGCAAGCGTTGTTCGTTTGTCAGGCGGTTAAATTATAGACCAAACTGAAGATGTTTGACAGTGAAACAAAACACGAAACGTGCTTCAGCTGTTTAAACCAGTGTTGCCAAAAAGATAATAGCTAAAAAAATCATCCTTTAAATTAAAAACCCCAAAACTCATTAGACATCCTATTTAGACCCATACTTTGCCCAAAAGCATATCCAATTTTCTGCATTTATCATAGAAAAATGCGGGCCTGAAGGGTTAAGCGCCTAGGAATTAAGTCGTTTTTGTGTAATATTTCTTCAAAATATGTATCGAGGGCTTATATTCAAAAGTGGCTATAAGTCATTTTCTCGAAAATGAGTTTTTCATGCCAAACTATTCTCAGATTTGGTTGTCATCTGCCATAAAAATTTGGAAAATATTTTTGTCTAAAGCCATTTTTTAGTATCAAATTCCATCATTTCGCGCTAATAGCATTTTGATTCCCCAGTTATAAGACTAAAATAGGGTAAATAGTGGCTGTAAAGTCAAAAAATGTGAAAAGTATCTTTAGATAAACCCATGTTTATTATATTGAGAATACCAAAATAATTCTTTGGCATGTGATTGCTGACTTCATGGAGAATATTTGTGTCAGAAAAGTTTCAGAATCCTGGATGAAGAAAGTTAAGTGCAAAAGCGAATTTTGGATTTTTCGTCGATTGCAACAATTTTAGCGACTGACTACTGCCGGATCCCTTGGCTAGATCGCGAGAAAATCAAAAAACAAAAATGTCATGCATGAAAATCATTTTAGCCATATTTTCCGTGAAAATGGAAATTTTCCAAAAAAATCCAATTTGTTTTTTTTGTTTACCGTGCCCTACCGCAATATACACTTTTTGTAAAAAATTTGGAATGGTACCAATCTGGCGGATGAAGCTGGAATCTTTACATTTGCTGTGTACATCACAGAAAATGCGTTTTATAGACAACATTGCCAAAATTTCATGAAAAACGTTATTGAGTTTACAATAAGTCTTTTTTTATATATTTGCTTATTTCAACATTCATAGTGCTCAATTTTAAACATGCAAAAGTGGTTATGAACCATGAAACCGCAAATAATAGGAAATTTCGAAAACTTGTTAATCGTAGCAATTAGTAACCCTTTTTAGATTAAACTTTAGAAAAATGATTAATAATTTCTCTTCAAATTAAGGAGAAAATCAGTTTTTTCGCTCTCCTGAAAAGTTGTGTTTTTGTTCATAGCCACTTATGAATATAAGCCCTCGATATGTGTGTATGTAATGCATATGCAACTATTTAAAAAAATAAATTCTACACTTAGAGAACAAGTCTGTTAATAAAAGCAGCGATTGTCAGCTGCCTATTAGCAGGCACTTTTCTGCTACTACAGCTGTTTTTTTTGGCATAACAGCAGTTTTCTCCATCTCACCATGTACACTGCTAAAGAGATTGCAGTCTGCTAAAATTGGCTGTTGTTAATTAAAATATAAAATAGATAAGCGTTCATTAGCGAGTTTAGCTCGAATTTCGTTTTATATTAGCTAGGGACAATATGCGTATCATTAAAAAGGCAATCGCAATAAATTGCTTTACAATAAATTCTATTCAAAAAAGTGTTGTTAACATGTATTTCTAAGTGGTCGTACTGTTCTCTCCATATGCTTAAAGTTTTTTTCTATATTGCTAAAAACAGCAAACTGTTGTTTACCACCTCAGCAGATACAAATCTGCTGTCTCTTTTTCAACAGCAGAAAATCTGCTCTTTCAGTATACTTCCAGCATTCTTTTTCTGACATATTTCTTTTGAGTGTACTGATAGATAGATTTCTGAAATGCAATTTTGTCGACGATGTCTGTCGCACAAATGTATCAAAATATTTCTCGAAGATCCTGGCAATAAAATATGAATGGTTTCCAAACGCACACGTAATCACACATAATCAAATTAACGTCATTTATAATTGCGCCATAGACTGGCTACACTTCACGAGAAAAATTGAACATTTATTGAAAATTGACTAAAATAATTAACAGAATTTTCACCTGTTTTATTTTTTTGTAAAACTACACTCAGAAAAATATCATTCCTTAACCTGAGTAAAATTCATACTACAATTTAGTTCAATAATTTTACTCCAGTTCAGTAAAAATGTAATAAAAAGTTGAAAAATTAACTAAGTATGAGTAAAGTTTCATTCTTTCAAAGCCATAGTAAATAGTTCATTTACTAGAAATAGGGTAGTAGATTTACTTAAAAACATTTAAAAATTAAAAACATTAAAAACAGTACACTTTTTTCCTTGTATCAAGTTTCTCAGTAAATTAAAAAATTACTTCTTTTATTTACCTCAGTTTATGTAAATATTTACTTGATGTTAGTAAAAAAATTACTTACCTTTAGGAAATTTTCAGCAAAATTGTACTAAGATTTACTTGGTTTGAATAAAAATTCATTTAGTTTTAGGAAAATTTTACATAAATTAAGTAAAAATGTACTTGGTTTGAGGAAAAACTTACTTGAATTTTCTTCAGTTTGAGTAAATATTTACATGGTTTGAGGAAAATTGAACTAGAATCAAGTTCAAATCATGTACTAATTTCAAGGAAAAAATTGAACTTGATTTGAGGAAATTTTGCTTTCGCGCTATACGAAGTTCAATTTTCATAAATTTTAGTTCATTATAGGTGTTAAATCCTATAATAGCTCGGCTTGAAGGACCATGTTAAATCCATTTTGCTAATAACAATGTGGAATGTCGTAGTTTTATTAAAGATTACTGGTTTGGTGATAATGTATTCACTAACTCAACCGTCGTCCATAAATGACTATACGTGATTAAGATCGCGAAATATTGGACTTTACGACGTCCGAAGAGATGTGCTTTAGATCACTAGCCATATACAATTTATCCAATTTGTGCCCTTACGGTCACAAAAAGACAATTTAGATTGTCCTGGTTGTTACCTTGTACAAACAAAACAGAATTTTTGTTTCAAATCCAAACTTATATATTTATTGAGATTGAGATTAGTGGGATTACGGCACGACTGATCTGGCTCCACGGCTGGAAGAATCAATCCAGCTGTGCTGTCAGGCGGGCTCGCTTTGTAATAAAATGGTGATTTGACAAAAGGAGAGGCCACTAATTGCCAGATCGTAATAAAAAATACTGGGGGTTTTACACAAAGGTATGACATGATAACTCAAATAATTTAAATAATAAAGTGGTTACTCAAAATCTAATTCAAATATTACTGTGAGTAAATTGTAGATATAATATAGGAATTCATGGTATTTGATAAATATGCTGAAGGCATGAACTACATTAAACAATAGGGTTCACTTTTTTATGAGTGTAGATGAAAACTCCCCCAGGGGAAAATCCTGCGCACGGCCCTGGCAAACAGTAACATTTGATTTAAGTTTCATGTTTGACTGACTTCAAACATGACAACATGAATTAAAATTAAAATAAACTAAACTTGTTTTTATTTATTGGAATTAAGTTAATTAGTAGATCTCTATCTATACATAAATAAGAGGTTTAGCATAAAAAAGTAATATGTTGTGTGTGTTCCTCACGTGTATGTTAGGTGTCGTTTCCGTTGGGGCTTGTTATTACTAATCAGCTACATCTTCACATGTTCGTGGTTCTCCAACATGTTTCTTACGTTTTCTGGTAGTTCTTCATTTGTGCTCTTTTTTAACTAGTGAGTGTGAATCTCGACTCTACTACATATCTACAATTTACATTGTTTACAATTTTAACACAGATATGTCAGTCTATGGCACATACATTTTACAAATATTGAGATATCAAATATCTCAGGATTTGTTATAGTTACATGCTACATACTTGACGGAATGAAAAACATCAACCTTCATAATCATCAAACTATTTTTAAGATCAAAAATATGGTTTCCGACCAACCAATTCCAATTATCGTGAACCCATAAATCTCATTAAGTTTTTTTTTGAATCAGTAAAGCTACGCACGCATTTGTCCAAGAATATATGAAAAAACATGAACACAGTTCGATCGCACACAGCTCCGTTTCATGGACAAAAGTCAGTAAACTGACTTGCTGCGAATTAATTTGTTTTGATATCATTTTAAAGGTAATAGTCCAACTAAGAAAGAAATCCCAGACTTTTTCATAGAAATTGTATTTTGGGCTCCAGAGAGTTTTGTATGTAAAATATTCAGTAGTGGAAGGATAATATTGTTAAAAATACATTTTAAGCAGAATAGAATATTCTTAAACTATATTTGTCTAAATCTTAAAAATATTATTACCCTCAGTCTACAGTGGGTATTTATCATTTGGGACAGACAAAAAATGTAACGCTTAGAAAAAGTGACTTAAGACCCTAAGTATGTTTGGACCAAATCCGTTTCACGAATTTTGAAGCTGTTTGAGCCATGGCCGTCCATCTGTTTGGCTGGCTTATGTACACAATTAAATCCTTTATAACTTCTATACTGGAGCCTGGAGCTCATTATGACATGATATTTGATCATGTTTTTACAATCTATCTATATAAAGGGTGATTTTTTAAGAGCTTGATAACTTTTTTTTAAAAAAAACGCATAAAATTTGCATAATCTCATCGGTTCTTTATTTGAAACGTTAGATTGGTCCGTGACATTTACTTTTTGAAGATAATTTCATTTAAATGTTGACCGCGGCTGCGTCTTAGGTGGTCCATCCGCTTAGTCCAATTTTGGCATTTCCACGTTTTTGAGTAACAGAGACCCAATTGGTGCGAACGGCGACGAATCGAAAATTGGTGGTCATCATTAACACTGGCCGATACAGCTGCGATATTTTCTTCAGTTCGCACTCTACGTAAGCGTGTTGGTGGTTTAATGTCCAACAATGTAAATTTGGTGCGAAATTTAGTCACAATAGCCCGAATAGCCGCTTCAGTGGGTCGATTAAACTGACCATAAAATGGAAGCGCGCAATGAACTTTCTTAACAGAGCACGCATTTTGATAATAAAATTCAATAATTTGCAAGCGTTGTTCGTTTGTAAGACGATTCATGATGAAATGTCAAAGCATACTGAGCATCTTTCTCTTTGACACCATGTCTGAAATCCCACGTGATCTGTCAAATACTAATGCATGAAAATCCTAACCTCAAAAAAATCACTCTTTAGAAGCGCAATAAAATTGGATTTTTTGAAATTTGTACTTATAAGAAGTGATCGGGACAAAAAGGGATAAAAATGGTACCGACTAAAGTATTGCAGCTAGAATCTTGAATTTTGATGTGTAAGTTCTTCTGATCATGTAGAAGCGCAGTAAAATTGGATTTTTCTAAAATTATAAGAGGTTAGCGGGATAAAAATGGTACCAACTAAAGTATTGCAGCTAGAATCGTGAAATTTGGTATGTGAGTTCTTCTGACCATGGAGAAGCGCAGTAAAATTGGATTTTTCGAAATTTGAACTTATAAGAGGTGAGTGGGACAAAAGGTATAAAAATAGTACCAACTAAATTATTATAGCAAGAATCGTGAAATTTGGTATGTAAATTCCTCTGACCATTTATAAGTGTATGTTTCCAATTTACTATTTTAGAAAATAAAATAAAAACTACCCTAAAACAGAGACGGATAATAACAAGTGCCTGGCTTTTTCGCGTGCGAAGCAGCGGGTACTGCTAGTTGTTTATAAATGTGGAAGCTGGAACCATGAACCACGAACCTTTCATTACCTTCCACACATATTTTCCGGCCCTAAACAGAATGTAAGTCCCTTTAACTTCCATACATATGTTCTCTGAGGGTAAGGGTATATATAAGTCGGTTTAGCCGACTGACGCTTCCATACTTTTGTTTATTTAATTTTTAAATATTTAAATTTTAAACATGAACATGCAAAAAATCACAATTTTTGAGGACCAAGAAAAAACATCATAAAATTCAGTGAAGTTTGTTTTCATTATAATTTACAACTTTAATCTATTAGAAAAAAGAACATTTTCTCCGAATTTTTGGATCATAACCTCGACGCAGTTAAGCTCCCTGCCAACTATTACAACAGTTTAGATAATATTGTACTATAATTTTGAAACCGAGTGTGGTTCAATTCATGCCCTTTGAGACCAGTCTTAAGATATTAAGTGGTGCGGTCCAAGTCATGTCCTTTGAAACCGATTCCGAAACGGATATGACCGTTGAGACCGGTTCCACGTCATGTCCTTTTAGACCAATCCTAGGGCATGTCTGTTGGGGTATGGTCAAATCTTGACCTATGAGATCGGTTTTAAACTGATAATTTAGAACAGAATGCGGACATGTCCAAGACATATCACAGCGGTCAATTCCGTTAAATCGGTCCGCTTCATATATTTGGGTTAGAACCAGGACCGGTCCTTTTCCAACAGGGACTTGTCTGGGACTGTTCATTTTCCCGTAGGGTGGGTCAAGCTAAACGCTCCTGAAATAACTTTAAAAATCATATTCTTCCTGTGTCATTTTTTAATGATACATTTTTGTCCATGATACATGAATAGAAGAGCAAGTATGAAAGTGACTAGCAATATAGCTGATTCCGAGCATCCACAGATACTCACTTTTTTGTCGAAAAATATCGTTCTTCAAGAGAACATGGAAGAATTTTAACCTTCGTTTTTTTATAAGTGGGCATGTAATTTTGTTATTTAAGTGTGAAGAGCTTTATTTACATTATTGGTGTCTTTGGTTATCCCCACTGAATTTTTCTTACAATTTTTTTGTAGAACATTTCAATCTTCAAATATCTTTTTTGAGAGGGCATTTTTATTTTCTCAAAAAAGGGGTCAAATTGACTCATAAAGAGTGGAGCTAAAGAGTGATTTTTTTGAGGTTAGGATTTTCATGCATTAGTATTTGACAGATCACGTGGGATTTCAGACATGGTGTCAAAGAGAAAGATGCTCAGTATGCTTTGACATTTCATCATGAATCGTCTTACAAACGAACAACGCTTGCAAATTATTGAATTTTATTATCAAAATGCGTGCTCTGTTAAGAAAGTTCATTGCGCGCTTCCATTTTATGGTCAGTTTAATCGACCCACTGAAGCGGCTATTCGGGCTATTGTGACTAAATTTCGCACCAAATTTACATTGTTGGACATTAAACCACCAACACGCTTACGTAGAGTGCGAACTGAAGAAAATATCGCAGCTGTATCGGCCAGTGTTAATGATGACCACCAATTTTCGATTCGTCGCCGTTCGCACCAATTGGTTCTCTGTTACTCAAAAACGTGGAAATGCCAAAATTGGACTAAGCGGATGGACCACCTAAGACGCAGCCGCGGTCAACATTTAAATGAAATTATCTTCAAAAAGTAAATGTCATGGACCAATCTAACGTTTCAAATAAAGAACCGATGAGATTTTGCAAATTTTAGGCGTTTTTTTTTAAAAAAAGTTATCAAGCTCTTAAAAAATCACCCTTTACAAAGAAGATCCTCATGTAGTTCTGACAATAAGAATTCTCTCAAACAATAACTTAGAACATTTTTTCCACGTGCTATAATGCTCCCTTCGACAAAAAATGAAAACTTTGACCTACTGTAAAAAGACACTCAGACCATTTTTATTCTGCAAAAATGGTCTACTCAACATGTTCTTTCAGAAATATAGGGTAGCTACTCCGTTTCAAAAATGTTGTTGGACGGTGTAATTAATACAATTTATCACCGCCATCATTTACCTTCTAACATAATACTAATACCTCTGATATTTTTAATGAAAATTTTGCATTTTCCAAAATGGAAAATTGTAGTTAATCCTAACTTCGAGGCTAGGGAACTTAGAGGGTCTTCTAAACAGCGATGTGAATCCATGTTGCCAGCTTCTCAATAAGCCTGTTACGGTTTAAAGTTCCATATTGAGTCCAGTGACTCTCCAACTATAAGATTAAAACAGATTATCAAATGAGAGAGTCTGTTCTTCTTGTTCTTCCAAATAGATACTTACTCACGCACACGCGAATCTCCAACTATCCAAAGCTGTTTTTTTCTCTGATTTGTGAACACTAACGCCAACGTATTGTTTTCTATGGCCTTGACTTTTGTTTCAGGGTCGGCAGCACATAAAGACCCACCAAATCGTGTGCAGACAGCCGGATGATTATCGAAACTAAATCATATTTTAGAGCGTCTGCTGACTCGTTCGTACAAGCCACAAAGTCGTGTAATACCTGACGTAGCACAAATTGATAGATGATGTATTTTGTGTTAACAACAATGATGTGAAAACGTTACCAGCAACACCATATCTTGCCTCTTCGAGGTTTGTCGTCCCAACAATGGAGTTTGTGCGTCATAATGGATTAAAGCGGAAAGTAACAAGAAAGCGTTTTGTGCAAACGTTTTGTGGCGATTTTCAACACATTTGCCAAAATAATAAATCATATTTGCGGTAAAAAAATCCATATAGCGACAGTATATTATGCTATGGAAAAGAGTGAAGTTTATTAAATTAGTAAAATGTTCGAAAAATTGCATGGGGCATGTCCATTAGTGGAGTGTCCCGCCGACTTTTATTAGACTGCCGATTACACTTTGCAACTATGTTTCCGGCACCCAAAAAAATTAGTTCATAGGGTACATTATGGCATTAAATCATAAAATCAACAACAACTATTTTTATGTCTAATTTTTTTAATTAACTTAAATTTCAATTTTAGTAGAAGGTACCTTCTAAGGTGTGTATAGCTCCTTTTTAGGGCCATAAATCCAACTTATTGTACGTTATTAGCAAATTTAAAAATAATTTATAAATATTTCTTTTATTGGCACAAAAAATTCTATAAAAATAATTCGCAAAACAGTATTATTATTATTATAGCCTCCACCTCCAGGATGAAGGAACATATAAAGGGTGATTTTTTAGCTATTATCTTTTTGGCAACACTGGTTTAAACAGCTGACGCACGTTTCGTGTTTTGTTTCACTGTCAAACATCTTCAGTTTGGTCTATAATTTAACAATGAATCGTCTTACAAACGAACAACGCTTGCAAATTATTGAATTTTATTATCAAAATGCGTGCTCTGTTAAGATAGTTCATCGAGCGTTTCTTGTGTTCAGCGACGAAGCTCATTTTTGGCTCAATGGGTACGTAAATATGCAGAATTGTCGATTTTGGAGTGAATATCAGCCAGAAGCAATGCAAGAGCTACCAATGCATCCAGAACAAGTCACAGTTTGGTTCAGTTTATGGGCTGGTGGCATCATTGGACCGTACTTCTTCAAAGATGATGCGAATCGTAACGTAACTGTGAATGGTGAGCGCTGCCGTGAGATGATATTCATCTTTTTTTGCCCAAAATGCAAGAGCTTGACTTGCATGACATGTGGTTTCAACAAGACGGTGCCACATGCCACACAGCACGCTCAACAATGGACTTATTGAGAGGCGAGTTCGGTGAACATTTTATTTCACGTTCCGGACCGGTCAATTGGCAGCCTAGATCGTGCGATTTAACGCCTTTAGACTATTTTTTGTGGGTTTATGTTAAAGCTCATGTCTATACAGCCAAGCCCGCTTCAATTGACGCATTGGAAGACAACGTTGAAGCATTTATTCGTGAGATACCGGCCGAAATGTTGGAAAGAGTATGCCAAAATTGGACTAAGCGGATGGAGCATTTGAGGCGCAGTCAAGGTCAACATTTGCATGAAATAATCTTCAAACGATTCAAATAAAGATTTCATGCATTTTTCTGAATTTTATGTTTTTTTTTTGAAAAACTTTCCTATAGCTTTTAAAAAGTCACACTTTGGAACAAAAGTTATTGAATTTTGGCCGATGGATACTGATTCTGAACCACTATGCGATGTTGATTTTGAATAAAACACAAATTGGAAATTGTTGTCATTTCTTTTTATTATGATAGTATTGGTATGGTTCAATTCGGGCCATAAAAAGTTCGTTGTCATCTCACGATAGCGAAGGCCATTCACAGTAACTGCTTGACCGGCCTCATTTTGGAAAAATTACGGTCCGATGATGCCGCCAGCCCATAAACCGCACCAAACAGTCGTTCTTTGTGGGTGCATTGGTTTTTCGACAATCACTCTTGGATTATCATTCGCCCAAATGCGGCAATTATGCTTATTGACGAATCCACTGAGGTGAAAATGTGCCTCATCACTGAAGAAGATTTTCTTCGCAAATCGATCATCCACTGTTGCCATTTCTTGCCACCATTCTGACCATTGACGACATTTGGAATGGTCAAGAGGTTCTAGTTCTTGAGTCAATTGCACCTTGTAAGGGTGTAAATGCAAGTCTTTCTGCATAATGTTCAGCAACGACGAGCGTGAGAGGTGCAATTGTTGGGCACAACGACGAGTTGAGGTGGACGGCTCTTCAGTCACACTATCCCAAATAGCAGCAATATTTTCTGCAGTACGAGTTGTACGAACGGCGTCAATCCCAGCACTGCTATGGTTAATTTATATTAATGAGATTATTGATAATACGTATAGCGAACTTGCAGTGCAAAAGATCGATTGTGACCTGAGCTGTGTGTCATGGCGCACCATCTTGCGGAGACCAACGGTCGTCCATGGACATGTTTTCAATATACGACCACAAAAAATGGTTTATCATGCCTCTGAAGCGCTCATTGCAAATCAACATGGTCATTCCCACTACAGTTTCAAAAAAATATGGGTCAATTATGCCACCGCACCAAACTATCACTCACCGGGCTTCTCGGCGATCAAGTGTGGCTTTCCAATCCCCAGACAAGACAGTTTTGCTTATTAACATAGCCGCCGAGCTGAAAATGATTTTCGTCAGAAAAGAAAATCTCTGTTTAAAATATAAACTTCTCTAAAAAGTGATAACAAATCCGATGTTCGTGTGCCTTCAATTGCGACATCTCTTGGACTCTTGGGAATAATGTGAGTTCTTTGTACAAAATTCGCAACAGGCTGGAGTATAGTTCCCCAATATTATGGATGTGCGTACTAAGAAAAGATTTTTGAAAGGGGATAAGCATTGAAATATCGTCTTCCACCAGTGAGAAATTCTAAATAGATGATGTATATTTTGCTTATGATGTCGAAAAGCAACATACATAGATTTTTCGAAATTTTTACATTTTGGGGTGAAGTGAGACAAAACAGAAATTGAAACTAAATAATAAGTATTTCAAAATAATGTACATATATCCCTCCTATGACAACTCAATGTTAAATTCATAGGTGAAGATCCCAATTTTCCCTACTTCCGATTCACAAGATGAGCATATTTTTCACTTCATCGAGTGCTCTCGTTTTGGTGGCGATGTTCATATGTTAACGAATACAGAGAAAACTTTTGAAATCTGCACTCCGCTCAATTAGTTTCACAGATACTGCAACGATATAATATATTTAACTTAGGGGTTTCTTTTTAAAATAGCTTACTCTCATAACATGTAACGTCCCTGTCTTCTACGACAGTTCAACATATTTTTATTCCAATACATAAAGCCAACTTGTCGCTAATGAGCCTATTTCTCGTGCTTTAAAAGAGAATTTCTATTTCTGGCTTAGATTTTTCTTTATCTTTTAATAATTTTGATAAATTATTAAACTTATTTTAATTATAAAGCTAATTAATTCTCAGGTTTTAAATTATAGACTGTAGGCATTATTGTATATCCAGAAAGTTAAACGAAGCGGAGTTATTTTCTGTCCGATGTTTATGATTTAGACATCACTGAAAAGAAATGTTCTAAGATAAGAATAAAATTCAGGAAAAATTGGACAGAAGTGAAATTTAAATAAATGTACACTACAAGAACATCAAATTCGTTTAACTCATAGACTCGCCATTAAGCAATCCAAACATCATTTCCGGGAGTGACTGGAAATTATTTTTTTTTTTTCGTATGACCCGCGACCGAGTCTAGTATGTTTACCCGACAGAAACTTTCTTTCTTCTTATATCCACCCATTTAAACAATTGTTTGCAAATTGTAATCCCTTCCCATCAGCTCCAATTATTAGTATTCATCTTATTACAAATTTTTGCGACGATCCCATTGTATACATTTATGTCTCCAGCTTGCCTTTTGCTTTTAGTAAACAAGTGTTTGAAAAATAAAAGCACAAATCTTAATCGTTTTTATTTAAAAGCATTAAAGTATGCTTTGATTTCATTGTAATTGATACGCGATGATGAATTTTATTATAATAATTGTATTAATTTTTGAAGCATACCTTGGGGACTCTGCAATAAAATACTAAACTAAATGATGTGAATAAATACAAAATGAATAACAACATACTTAGATGATTCGTTGGTTGGCTTAGTTAAAACGCTTTTGTACGAGAGTATTTAATGAACAACGTTCAGCTTGAAAACTCCTGAGAAGAGAAAACATTCGCGCAGTCGTTTTGCAAGAACGACGTGTGAAATTGTGTGATAAAGCTAAAATCGTAACCCTTTTAGTATCCCCAGTAAAAAAGAAACACTGGTACATATGTGTTGGCAACCGATTAATCGAATCAGCTCACACCTCGTGAAAACCGAATAGCAATCATAATTTCTAGGTACGTAGGTCGTTTCTTAGGTACATTATTGATGTAGCAACATGTTAGTTTTTTATCTGCAAACAATTAAATAAAAAATTAAATAATATACGTTCGTTGTTTGTTCGGTTTGAGGTCAGTTTTTATTTATTTCTACTTATTTATTTGCCCAATAGTCCGGTCAACTTCGTAGCTAATCTACAAGGTATCAGAAGACGTATTCTACTCTTGTCTAACGCTAGCAATGTTCCAGTCTTTCCTGCGTCTATTTTTGGCCCAAGGGTCCTCGATATCCTACAGTCATGACATAGATGCCATATGAGACGAGTTTAATAGTCCTAGGTCCATTGAACACTACACCGTGCACGGTGGAGGAAGTACGTTTTAAAAATAATTATCCAGTTACGATCCAGCCCGCCACATTACAATGTCCTGGAATCCAGCAGAGGGTTAACAGATGGCTCCGTAACTGAATTAATGACCTCTTACAAGACCAAATGATATTTGAATGGAAGGTCTTAGAACTAATTGCCTTAAGAGCTGTCTGACTGTCGACATAAATCGTAATACGCGTTCCCTGGTCTATATAAAGTTCAAGGATCCTCCTAGCTGTTTGTCGCGACAATCTCAGCCTGAAAAACACTACATCCCTCAGACGTATTGTTTGGCTAATATCTAGGTCCTCACTGAAAATCCCAGCACCTTCGATGAATATAGAGGTACCCTCAAATAGTACATCTTACCCTAACCAGCATTCCCCAGCAGGGGTGACTATTCGTGGCATCACTGCCAACCTAGTGCGGCCAACTTATACTCCGTTTCCATCGGGAGGCGAATCGAGTCCTGTAGACACTCAAAGGCAGTCAGAGTCCTGTCATGCCAAGAGGTTGATGTCCTCCATAGTCTCGACTCCCGTAATCTAATCGCCGAATTCGCTACTGTCTCCTGAACATACATGTCCAGAGATGGGAGACTCAGCAGGAATTCCAATGTGGCGTACTCTTAGCAGTACCGGTTATATACAACGATGCGCATCTCTGCACCATATTGTCCATCGGGAGGCAGATCGAGCCCACTAGACACTCAAAGGCAGTCAGAATTTTGGGATGCCCCGAGGTCGATGCCCTTCATAGTTTCAGCTCCCGTAATTTAATTGCCGACTTTGCTACTATGCCTTGGACAGAAATGAGATTCAGTAGGACCTCCAATGCAGCCTGTGTCGTACTCTTAGCAGCACCGGCTATATACAACGATGCGCATCTCTGAATCCATCACTATGACTGACTTTTGCTACAGACTCCCTTTAGACTAAACACTCATATGTCAGAACAGGTATGACGACCGCAGTATAAATCCTGTCTATGACCCATGGTCTAAGTACCCAGCTCTTCTCTATAGAATTTCTGTAGACGAATAGGGCATTCAGGTCCTTTATGCCTTTTCTCATTATTTACATTATTCTCTCTGAAGAGAGAGAGATGCTATCTTACGACGGACCTCTGCAACTCCCTTATTTGTATTTGTGAAGAGCACGAACTCGATTTTTGTCGGATTAACACCGCAGCTCTCTGCCCATGCAACTACCTTACTGCCAATACTATCGAAAGACCGTAGAACCTCATTTATTGCCAGTAGCCACAGTAGTGCTCAAAGTACTCCTCATTTGGGGTTGTTGTCTTCCTGATTTTATTAGATCTAAGCACGAGTTGATTATCCTAATATAGAGGTGGGCATTATTTTGCTGGTATGGAAGCATACTGGGCTGCAACGTCATTGAGGCACACCTGGAGTCTTATTAATCGGAGAGCAGAAGTTAAAAAATCTTTGAACAGTGCGAAAACTAGACATGCAGAAGCAGCAGCCCAACAGAACTACATCTCACTGGACCGACTGGTGAAGAAGAGCGCTCGAGCCGACAGAAGATCATGGAGCCTGCCATACTCAGGCAGCGGCAGACACTCGCCGGAGCCGTGACCTCTTCCGAACAGTGCGGAAGTTGACAAACAACAAATTCCTGACCACCAAAACACCACACACATCGAAGGAGGGACTATTCTCAAACCCAACACCACATGCGGACAATATTTGCACATATCGAAGACGCAAAGAGATAAAAGCCACCTGTCCAGATAACCCAGAAATAGCACTCGCAGCCTCAGCTATGAGACCTAACAAAGCTTGAGGCCCCGATAACATATCACCGGAACTATTAAAAACGAATCCCATCATGAGTACTGAACTTATACTTCCTCTAATAGCCGAATATCTGATAAGTGAGTAACTGCCAGACATAGTGAAAGAACGATGAAAGGGAACGATCACCCTACGAATCGAAGAAGAGGAATCACATGCATGTTTAACAAAGTAGCCGCACATATCATCATCAAGCGTCTCTCTGATACATCGACGCCAACTCTGAGGAGAGAGCAGGTCGGGTTTCGGGCGCATCACTCGTGTATTGGCCCAAGGGTCCTCGATATCCTACATTCATGACATAGATGCCATATGAGATTCAACAAGTTTAATAGTCCTAGGTCCATTGAATACTACACCGTGCACGGTGGAGGAAGTACGTTTCAAAAATAATTATCCAATTACGATTCATTTCTGCTATTTCGTTGTCCGCCACAGTACAATGTCCTGGAATCCAGCAGAGGGTTAACGGATGGCTCCGTAACTGACTTAATGACCTCTTACAAGACCAAATGATATTTGAATGGAAGGCGTCACGTTCATACGTTGCCTTTCTACATGTGCTTCATTGATCTTGAGAAACTTTAAGTCACAACGCGATCTTTAGAGTGCAAAGGAATACCGCAGAAGATTGTACGATTAATTAGAGAATTATATTGTGGTGCCACTTGCCGAGTTGTAAAGGATGCGTTCGGTCGCCGCTATTATTTAACATCGAATCTGTGATGAACCGAGCATCGCAAAACCTTATGGGAATCACATGGGGACTGCAGGATAGTATTGGTGATCTTGAAATGGATGTGGATCGGGCACACATTGAGAAAGCCGTACGACCCTCGACTCGAATCCGCAAGGCATCCGCAGATGAGGTAGACCAGCAAATACCTGGAGAAGACTCGCACAAGCAGAAGCTTTGTAAGTGGCGAAAATTGGAATGTATTTGTTACGGATCTATGTTCCAACAAGGAACAAAGTATATACAGGGTTTTCCAACAAGAGGTGTTATTTTGAATCACCCGGTATTTCGGTAGCTGTCACTTTTGAAGCTTTTATTCTTTGACATTTGACAAGTAGAAACTACGCCATTACTAAAAATGGAACGATACACGCTTCAACAACGCATTGAAATTATTAAAATTCATGAATGAAAATGATATAGAATTCCATCGAAAAATCATCTTGACTGATGAGGCCCATTTCCACCTCGGTGGCTACGACAACAAGCAAAATTGTCGCATCTGGGGCTCGGAAAACCCAAGAGTTATTGTTGAGAAGCCTCTCCATCCTCATCGTGTGACTTTTTGGTGCGGTTTATGGTCCGGCGGGGTCATTGGACCTTACTTTTTTGAAAATGAGGTTGGATCAATAGTAGATGATAATAGATGATTAATGATTTTTTATGGTCGGAGTTGGATGTTATTGATCTGGACAACGTTTACTATCAACAGGACGGCGCTACGTGCCACACAAGCAACGAAACCATTGCACTTTTACAGGAAAAGTTTCCGGACCGTGTTATCTCTCGAAGAGGTGATCACAATTGGCCACCGAGATCTTGTGATTTAACACCTTGCGAATTCTTCCTTTGAAAGATAAGGTCTACGCTAACAGCCCAGCGTCGATTCAAGACCTCAAAGATAGAATTCGTGAGGCTATCGAGGACATAGGGCAGCCACTTTGCGATTTGGTTATGGAAAATTTCATGAAAAGGACATGGTCCTTTACGCGTGGTCTTGGTGGCCATTTGACTGATGTTGTTTTTCATTATTAACGGCATACCTTCCTCTTTATTATGAAATAAACATCCGATCATTTATCTCAAAAAATGGTATTTTCTTTGAAACCCTGTATTAAAAATGGTAAATATAGGAAAACAATATTTTACAATTTAAAAAGGTTTTTTTTGTAAAAATTAATCCAGTAATATTTTTTGCGATTAAATACCGTCCCCAAATTCCTCCAAAAAATTTTCCACCTCAGCCAAATATCGCTGCAGCCTAGTGTAATCTATCCAGTTTTGGTAAAAAATCGTTAAACTTTGCACCGCCTAAAATCATTTTTTGCCATTAATAAACATTTTGGAATTACATTAACATAGTTAATCTGATCTTTATGGATCACTAATATCGGTAAAACATTTCCGCATTAGAGAACAGAACTATGGATAATCATACAACGATTAATATAAGCAATACCATGTCTTTATGTGTCCGGGGGTAAAATCATTTTTGCAAAACTAAATATTATTAATACATAATATTTAGCGCAAAACAGCAAAACAATTATATTTGAATGTACAAATATTTCTTTATATGAATGATTTAAAAATTATATACATAATTATATACAACATTATACATAACTGTAAATATAATTATTATATTTGCATATTTATTATATTTTCATTTTAAGATTTTGAATTATGTAAATATTCTTGACAAGACATTTTAAAACTCAAAATTCTATTCTAGATTTAGTCACATGTGGAGGGGAACTATACACAAAATAACTCATATCGTCTTTCCCTGGCTTGGTTCTCTCCATGTAAAACTTGTCAGTTGAGTTTTTATTTTCGTTAAATATTTCCGTATAGCCTATCATGAATTATGAACATATGCTAATGAACATCGAATGTGTTTGTGTTATTTATGAATCATGCTAATAAAATTAATCAAATTCGTATCGGTACTTTTGATGTAACTGATAAGTTTATTAGAGCACTTTTGACTGATTTACATTTTAAACTTATCAATAATAGTAAAATAGAGATTCGTTGACAAATAATCAATTTCAACTGTACACCTGTAGAAGTGATGAAATGGAAATGGAGTATAATTACAGTTAACGTGATTTGTTTATGTTGGCAAAATAAACTCTAAATAAATAATAAAAATAAAAGACAGAGCATAGAGAAAGGGACCTAAGGGTAAAAAAATCATTTTTTTGATGTGGACAACATCTGAGCATCGAATGAGACCGATCCCATGCGCCAAAAGTGTTCCCTAACAGAGATGTGCGAGTTTTATGAAAGTGAAGTCGACGATTCTAAGCGCAAATAGAAAGGGACCTAACGGTACAATTTATTTATTTTCATTTATTTATTTATTTATTTTTTCCTTATGTACAATTTAAAAAAAATAGAAAAATCAAACGTCTATAAGATAAAATGTAATGGGGACAAGTCCAACGTATGCCAGAAGGTTTACGTTGGTACTACAAAGATTAAATTAAAAACTCGACTTTCTGCACACAAATCTGATCATAAAGCGATTGACAAACCACTGGAACAAAAGACAGCACTAGCAGCCCATTGTACCTTGACGGGGCATAAGCCAAACTTCAACAACGTAGACATTTGGACGCAAGAAAATAATTATCGTAGAAGATATACGCTTGAAATGTTACATATTATAAATGTCCCTACCGACCAGAGAATGAACTACAAGACTGACACTGTGCACAAATATATCGAAACATTCTTGACAAATATGGACGAAAACAATAGCTTTAGTTGAGAAATTACTTCGAAACGAAAGAGTTCATTGGTTTTGCTAACATGTAGTTATTATGATAATTTTTGTTTTGTCTTTTTGTATAATTAATTTTGTTTGTATTTTTAAGTGAATATCCCTGAGGATGATCGTCGATGACGATCGAAATATCGGAAAAGAATAAATAAATAAAGCAATTTAAAAAAACTAAACATCAGTTTTTTGATTTGTTCATGACCTCAAGCCAGACTATCCGGAAAAATAGAAAAAATCATTTTAATCGACGGTTCTTGCGAATTGGTTCCTTAGAACTTGACGGTACCAGCCCTTTATTTTTTTCGATTTCTTCTTAACGTCTGCTGCCTTCACTTCTTGAGGATTGTCCACTTCCTCCGAATCCTCCTCTTCGTTTCCATTTCCAGAGACCAAAGGAAGAGGAGCAACCGAATCTTTTTTTGAATCGTCAAAACATAAACCCCGGATCTCTTTATACAAGTACCATTGACGCTTCATCGATAACCCTGGTGAAAATAATATATCTGATTGTACCATTTCTTCATAGCTTGCGATCGATCACCAACTTTTGACCTGAGCATTGCATCGTCACGGTGAGCTGCCAGATGTCCGAGAATAATTAAATCTTGGAATTCCTTATCTAAATTCATGAAAGACGTACGAAAATCCACAGCCATCTTCTTAGGGATCACTTCATTGCATTGATTTGAACAACACGGAGGTATTTTTGAACCATACAGTCGAGCAACTACCTCTTCTTCGTGTAAATCAAGATCAGATTTATCAACGTACATATTATCGGTATCATCTTCAGAGTCACTATCCGATAATTCTGAGAAATGATCGTCATCAGGAAAGCGTTAAAGTGAATCTACTTCTTCGAATTCGTCCACCATTTCATCCTAAAACAGTCAGTAAGAATGTTATTGGTTTTAAATTATTTTCGCGAATAACATAATAAGATACTAACTGAGTGATATTCACGATTTAAAAGAATTATAAATGAGTATGTATTATAATTCACAATTAATAATTTCAGCAAATAAACCTGGATTCGAAAAAACGCGAGCAAAATTGATATCAAACTCATGGAAACAGCGCGCTAGGTAGAAAACAGTAAAAACCAACTACACAAAACAAGATGTAGGGACGACCTACGCGCATTTTCAAGGTTGAACAACACGTTCCTGACGTCATGAGATGTGTCGCTTTCAAATGAGACCAATACCAACAGGCTGATGGTACAAAGATACACGTATTTAAATTTTTAAATTGGCTCTCCTTAACAAAACCGGTTTTTACCCTTAGGTTCCTTTCTATTTTGCGCGTCACATATATTTTTTATCTAAAAATAACATGTAAAAACTTTAGATTTAAAGAAAATACAATAAAGTTAGACGATTTGACAACCATTGAGGTGAATTCAATGGATATTCATGTAATGAACATTAAACAATGCCTGTTTATCTGTATTAATTCGATTTATGTATAAAATCAGGTAATATTAGGTTTTTTGGCCATAGTTCCGACAAATAAACTCCGATTGGCATACAATTTGGCTTGTGGCTAAAGAAAATTTGCTCATCTTTTTAGTTGCGTACTTAATTTCCAAAAGTAAGTAATTTTCAGGGTAAAGTTACCCTGCAAAAGCGGGAAAACTTTCGGCCTTTATAAATATGTTTTTCATTGTACAAAGGAAAAAAGTTATTTTGGTCCAAATTCATAATTTTTGGAAATGGACATTTCTATAACAAACAAACTTTATTTGTCACCAACTCAGTTTTGGCGCTAATTCTAAAATATATCCGATTGCTAATTCAATGTTAATATTTCAAAATAATAATTGGGTCCTTGTCTAATTTCTAAAAAAATCTACTACCATCCCCATAAGTGGGCGTGGCGAATCAATTTTTTTATAGACGACTTTGGTAAGCACCATAACTACATGTACGAAATTTCAAAGGTGTAGCTGCCTCCAATTCTATTTTGCCTCTAAAACTTGTCATCTGACCCATCGTGGAGTGGTGGGAGCAAATTTTATACACGTTCTCAGAAAATATTGGGGGTTGATCATACAATTGACTCCCATCGGGGCCTCCTTGGGGCAGTTACAGAGGTTGAAGTAAATTTTATAAAAATAAGTTTTTGTATAGGAGCCCCATTTAGTGGTGGGGATAGGGGGTAAGTTTGTTTGGAAAAAATTTTGAGAAAAAATTAATAGAGGTCGGTCTTACATTTAACACAGCTAATTGCGATTCCGTCACAGTTTTGGGCCTCACTGTCATAAAAAATATGGAAAAAAATAGAAAATACGTATGGTGGCCACCTTAAGGGTTGAAGACAGAAGGTAGGTATGTTCAGATAAAATACGGGGGTTGCAAAAATATTGGGGGTCGACTCCACTAGCGGCCTCCTTGGGGCAGTAAGAGCAAAGTTAGAAAATTGGATGAAAACAAAGGAGTTTAGATAAAGATTTTAAATTTGTAAAGGACATAGACACTCGTCACAAATATGACTGAATTTCATTTAGACCATTGTCATTGGGTAGATATGTGAAAAACTGAAAACGAAAACCGGTTAGCCGGTGGTAGCCATTATGATGGAAAGGCTAATCTAATAGCGGATGGTCTACAGGACGTCCTGCTCGTTCAACTTGCTGTGGCAGCACCATTTAATGCAGCTGTTGATGATTCAACCCGAGGGTGACTACGGTAGGTGGCAGAAATTCGGGCTGGTTGGCTCTGACCGGTAGACCGAAGACAGAACCACAAGTCAGATGCACCAGTCATAGTTCTGAGAAAGACTGGTTCTACAACATAAACAAGTGCTAATTAATCATTACCTCAAACTAGATTATTTTCCGAGACCGTGGAAGGAATCCGCAATAATTCCTAGGTTGACAGTAATCGACCGATATCGCTGTTATCGGTCTTTGGTAAGTTCCCGGAACACTTTATCCTAATGCGGGTATATCGAACATCTCGGTATTCTAACAGGTAATCAGTTCGACTTAAAGAGAGGACATTCCACATCTCATGTGCTGGTTGTGTTCGGCGAATACGTATCAAGGATATTTAACAGACGACATGATACCTTTGTGGTAAGTCTGAACTCGGATAAGGTTTTTTATATTGTCTGCCAGGACAAGTTGTGTACAGGATGTCGAAGTATGATTTTAGAGGCAACACGTGTAGGATAGTCGGAGTAAGTGATCGGACATTTAGAGTGAAAGGAGGAGAGTGTAAGGAGGGAGTGTTGAGATTGATATTTATCAGAGTTGTCAGGATACTATCGACATTGGATACTGAATGTAGGTAACAGGGACATTGTCATATTCAAGGAAAAATGTCCCTCCTTTATTCAAATATCTGGAAGGGTTGAAGTTCTGGTTACAGGATGTTTGAGTTAAGTTCCTTCTATCTATTGGGCCACTCACTCTCGACTCCGAGGGATTTTTTTTATCAGAAGGAAGAAATCTTGTTATTGAATCTGAAGAGAAGAGTTTGTAGTCAACAGGGATATCCTGAGATGACAGATAGTGTGGAAATGCAACTCCGAAATGAGGTCCTCCTATCTATTGGTCCGCTGACCCTCGACTTCTTTACCAAGAGGACAAACTCTTATTCTTGAACCTGAAAAGCTGAGTTTTTCGACAACAGACTGGTTGGGGATATCCTGAGATGACAGATAGTGTGAAAATGCAACTCTGAAATGTGTTCCTTCTCTCTACTGGGCCGCTGACTCTCGACTCCAAGGGACTTCTTTACCAGGAGGTCTAATTCTTATTCTTCAACCCGAATGGCTCAGTTTCTACATAACACACTGGTTAGGAGATGACTTAAGATGATCGGCAGTACAGAACTGCAACTCAGAAATGAGTTCCTTCTATCTATTGACTTTCGACTCCGTGGGACTTCGTTACCAGGAGTACAACAAACGTTTACTGGGTTAATGATAGACATAAATCGTTTGCGGTAAGCACACTAACCGTTTGTCATGAACGTTTCTCAGGGTTTGTGATAATCATAAACGAATTCCGGAAACGATTTTATTTTCTCTAACTTTTCGTTTGTGGGTAACAAATTTTTTCTTTGAATGAAATTTGAAAGGGGTGCAAGGCCATTTAATCGCCGGGCCGACTAAATCTGCTCAATCAATCCAAAAATCCGTTCCACGAAGTGGCACGATGTGGGTGCATTTGTTTCTCAACAATCGTGTTTCTGCAACACAAAAGTTACAATTTTGAAATTTGTCGGTCTTAAAATATTCTTCAACAATAAAATCAAATTGTTCTTCTGAGTGGATTTTTTTAATTAGTCCTATCATACAATCGAAATCTTTCAATTTCTACTTTTCTCAAACAACCCCAAAGGAATCCAATCTCAATTAATGAACTGTACCCGATTTATTTTTGTACTCCTTTAAAGGGATTTATTACTTAGAGCCGGCTCCGAACCACTAACGGATTTTTGTACAGAAACTTTATATGGCTCATTATTCAAAACTCGTTACTGAATTGAACTTGATAAGCGCACACACTACTTACCATACCACGGCGGAATATTTTGGATCCAACCAAAATCCATTGATTATTTTAGATCGTAGAAATATTTATTTACTTTTTTAAATGAATTTGTTGACCATAATGAGACGTTTCGAATCGAATCCTTTAAAAACTAAATAACACAAAGTTGACAATCTTGAAAGCTAAAGAGCTACATTTAGAATTTCACTTTACGCACAGTCTTGTAGCCTTCATCGGTGAATTCTTCGGAATGCACGTACTGTGGCTGAGGACGTTGAGGAGCCACCAAATCCTCTAGGCGTGGAGCGGGAGGGGTTATAATGTGAGGCTTGTTTTCGACATGCTCCACAGGAGGCAAGTAGCTGTTTGTGGGTTCCACTTGAACAGCATGGTGGTGGCTATGGGCGGCTGCAGGAGGCAAATAATTCTTGGAGGGCGCTGTGATGGGTTCCTGTCTGATGGGAGCTGGTGGCAAGTAAACTTGTTTAGGTGCTGGAGCAATATAAGTTTGCTTGGGAGCTGGTGCCACGAAGTGAGTTTGTTTGGCTGCGGCTGCCACAAAGTGCGTTTGTGGAGGAGCTGGAGCCACGAAATGTGTTTGCTTGGGAGCGGGAGGCAGATACATCTGTTGAGGTGCTGGGGCAATGTACATCTCTTCGGGTGCTGGTGCTGGTGCTGGTGCGGGTGGATGGTACACTTTTTGTGGTGCCGAAGGTATGAAGGTGGTCTGCTGAGGAACTGGAGGAATATAGGTTTTCTTGGGTGCCATTGGTGGAGCTGGGGTCACATAGGTGTTCACGGAAGCCAAAACTTCGAAAGCGGGGGGCAAGTAATTGTTGCTGGGCTTAGGAGCGCTAGCACTAGCAATCGGTGCCGGAGGAATATAGGATGGCGTGGGAATCGCAATGGCAACTGGGGCCGAAGCTACATGCTGATGCATATGAGCTGGAGGCAAGTACATGTGGGAAGGCATCTCAGGTGGCAAATAGTTGTTCATAGGTGGCGATACAGGAGCCGCGGATATGAAGGAAGCCATAGGTTCTTGGTAGTCGTAACCCAAGTGGGAGACATCAGCTGCCACGCAGGCCAGCATGGCCACAGCAACAAACAAAAAGGTATTCTGTAAGGCAATCAAAAAAGAGTTTAAAAAATTGTTGAAGATAGTGACTTTTCTTCGCCTGTCTTACCATCTTGTGATTGTCTTCTGCTCGGAATCCGTTGAATGAATAATACAAATCAGTGCAAAACATTTTGTATTTATATTTTGCCTCCTTCAAATCTAAAATCAAATACTCTGACTGACTTCGTGGTGATTGGAGTTCGCCACGGATAAATTACTTCCGATGTGGAATGTTTGTGGCGAACCACAACGTTGCTATGGTTTGGCATCTTCGATCTCTTTGCTGACCCTGAACTTGATACCATTAAACACACATTTTTTTCGCACTAAACGGTGTAGTCGTTGTTATTATTGCTCTTGTGGCCATTACGTTTGGATTCCAACACACATGGACTGGCATATTGGCAATAATTTGTTAATGGTGATTCCCCTTTGCCGTTTTGCTGACATGCCATTAGGTTTTCATTGATGAAACCTCTCGAAAATGGCGATAATTTTGAATTTCACGCTCGTGCTTCATATCGTTGCGATCAGTAAATACTATTAATTATCCGTTTGTTTTTGTTGTTTGTGAATAAATAAATACCCTTAGATATGTGTTTCGAACGTATAATTTGTCTTAATGTATCATATCTCAGCTATTGAATGCAACGTGGGTTGTTTTGTAATGGAGCTATATTTACTTCCAATTTAAAGGCTGCAAAAGTGGTTTCTTCTTGGAATATTGAATTCATTACGGTGACAGCCTTGTTTGGATTCACACTACCTCATCCTGTAAAAACAATTTTGAGGAAAATTTATTGGTGGTTTCTTACGACTGGATCATTTCAGTTTTGGATTTGGTATTAATATGCCTGTTTGGTTGTGTTGGTAGTCAGAAAGTAAGAATCCAACTCAATTAGACCAGAAGAGAACTATTGTGATACCGAAGACTTTTATATCCCATATCGGAACCAAACTGTGCGACTCACGCAACATTTTATCTTCATAAAGGCTAAGTCGTCCAAGCTCTCAAATAAAGCTGAACATGGTATCACCAAACGGCATAGCCGGACAAAGGCGGAGAAGATGTTCGGATGGTCCGTCTGTAAGATCAGGGACACAGTGACTCTCACAAAATGTTTCAAGACGGATACAGCCATATTGCAAAATTCTGTAAAACAGATATAGACCGATCAAAACAATGTCGGAAGTGTGGAGTTGAAGGCCATATTGTCAAAATCTGCGAAGCTGAACCAGAATGCATGTGAATGGTAGTGAGACAAAGCATGTAGCAGGAAGCTACAGATGCCTCATTTTCAGAAAGGCGCTTAATGCGCTGTCAAAATGAAGTGTATGCAACTGAATTTAAATCATTGCGAGGCAGCTCAGGATCTCCTTCAGCAAACGGTTTTCGAACAAAAAATAGACGTCGCTTTAATAAGCGAACAGTACAAAGATCTTGATAAGAACGTATAGGAAAGAGAAGTATCAGGCAGATCCGCGGTGTGGGCTTGTGGTAACAAAGCGATAGAAGGGGACACGAACCTACCATACGAAGGCTTCGCTAGAGCCAACATCGGAGGCATATTCGTATACAGTTGCTATGTGTCACCAAACATTCCACTAGCAGAGTTTAAGAAACACATTGATATTCTGACAACAGATGCTACCCATCATAAACCAATTATTATTGGCGGAGACTTCAACGGGCAGTAGACTGGGATAGCCAGAAAGCAAATCAAAGAGGACGAGTTCTCCTTGAAGCCTTCTCAAGGCTAGATCTAGTCCTTGAAAACAGGGGAAGCATCCATACGTTTAGAAGAGCAGGATATGGGTCGATAGTCGACCTAACCTGGACAGAAATATGGAGTGGGAAGTGAGGGAGCATTATACTCACAGCGACCACCAGGCAATAATATTTACAATAAGCTATGGAAGACCTGAAAGACCAACACGATGTCAACTAACATTTTCAGGATGGGCAAAAGTCAAGTTAGATCTGCGTTCATTCGTAGAAGTTTTCTCTAATCAAGACACAGTAGACGGATCTGTAACGGAGATGACTAAAAATATTACAGACATCCTGGTGAAGGCCTGCGACGCTTCCATGCCAATAAGAAGAATATACCAAAGAAGAAGCGAGAACTACTGGTGGAACGATAATATTGCCATTCTAATGAAAAGAATTGCTTAAAGACTAGGCGAAAATACCAAAGGAGTAGAGCCAGGCATGATTTTGTATCAAGGAGAGATGCTTATCATCAGGCGAGAAATTCACTTCAAAGAGCCATTACTCAGAGTAAAAATGAATGCTTCAAGCAACTATGCAACGAAGCCGATTCAAACCCAAGGGGCAACGCGTAGCGGGTAGTAATGTCACGGGGAAAAAATCTGCACAAGTAACATGTCCGGAACTGATAAATAAAATAGATACAACACTATTCCCAGTTACAACACTATTCCCACATCACTAGAGCCAGTGGTGGTGACGGCAGAGGAAATTGTAGGTCTCTGCTCGAAGATCGGTGACAACATGGCCCTTGGACTAGACTCTATACCCAATAGGGCATTAAAAATAGCACTCAACGTTAGACCACAGCTTTTCTCTAACCTTTTCAATAAAAGCCTGAAAGATGGTGTATTTCCTGATAAATGGAAAAAACAAAAACTAATTTTGTTGCCAAAACCTGGTAAAACGCTAGGAGAACCCCAGTCTTATCGACCTATCTGCCTCTTAGATACAAGTGACTGGAAATGATCATATACAGTAAAGATCATCGAGGACGCCGAAGGTATATCGCAAAGGCAGTTCGGATTCCGAAAAAGGTCAACGATTGACGCCATATCGCTTTGCCCATCCTCGTTCTTTCAGCTCCTACAAAATCCTTTTAATCGATGGTCTGCCATCTTTGCGATTCTACACGTAGGCAGATCTGTCCATCTGCTGTTCGATAGCCTCAGTTTCTTCTGTCTAAGCTGTACATTTCGTACGCAATCAATGGTGGTACAACTTGTAGAGTCGTTTCTTAGCTGTCAAGCTCGTTACAGTTCTCTGGGATGTACCTATGCCTTGCCTTCAAATAAAGTAAATATCGAACTGCTTGGCCATCTTCTGGAAAGATAATATTTAAAAAATTGAGAAGAAATTATATATTTTTTATTAAAGTCCTCATACTACTTTAATAGTCGAAATGTTAAATTATATGGAAAAGTTTTTTTTTGTAAAATCGAAGATTTGAATAGAATTTGAAATCAAATTACCAATAATGTCATTTTCTTACTTGACCAACAGGATCAGATATTTACGACTGAAACATAACTTCTATAGCTAGCCATAGATTTTCTCCTGACTGCACTTTTTCCCACCTCAGGATACCAGTTATTATAAAACAGAGTAATATCATGTGAAGTGATGATACACTCATTTTCACTTTGTTTGATGAAATTTTCCAATTATGTACTATTTTCCTGATTTCCCACAAGTAAGAAATTCAAGACACTGGGATGGATCGAAAATAAATTATTTTTGTCATAAGGTAACTTCACAAAATTTTTAACTTTTTTTGTTATATGAGCTACAAATATATTTTTTAATTTCAAGTAAAAATTTCTTCTAGTTTTACAAATTGCCTAATCATTTAAAAAATATCCTTCTATGTTTTATAAACAAAATAATATACCATAATTTTTTTGTACAATAAAGTTTATTAATAGAATAATAAAAAGAATATAAACGTGATTGCTGTCGAGATTAGAAATCTATATATATATAAAGGGTGGTTAAATATGGTTTTAGGAAAGGATGTTGGACTGAAGAGGCGGTTACTAATGTAGTGAATTACATATGTGATAGGTTAGACCGTGGTTTTTCCGGAGTTGGAGGAGTTTTTTATGATTTTTCGAAGGCATTTGATATCGTTGATCATTCCATTTTGTGTAAAAAACTGTCTTGTTATGGTATTAAAAACACTGATTGCTTGAAAATTATCTAAAGAACCGGAAACAGTACGTCCAAATAAATGCAAGTAAAAGCTCAATGGTAGTGTCTTGGGACCTCTGTTATTTAAAATATATATAAATGATATCAATAACCTTGAACTGACCGGAAAATTGTTTATGTATGCCGACGATTTATGCATATTTTATCCATACAAGCAGAATTTAGTTCTTAAAACTTTTGTTGAACGGGAGCTTTAATTTCAGAATATGCCAGATTAAATCAATTGATATTAAATGCAACGAAAACTAAATTTATAAGGTTTAGACCACAATCAAATCAAGGCGAAACTCCATGCCAGATTTTTGTGGATGGTAGAGAGGTCTCTGAAGTATCTGGTATAAAATACCTGGGGATTCATTTACAGAAAAATCTAAGCTGGAAAGTACATATTGAACAACTTAGATTAAAAATTGCACCTGTTGTTGGTATTTTATATAAGCTAAAAAATAAGCTAAACCAAGAATCCAAATATATTATTTTTCAAACGCTTGTTCAAAACCACGTTAATTATTTGGCACTCATATATGGATATAAAAAGAACCTAGATCTAAAAACATTACAAATATTGCAAAACAAATCTTTAAAAATAGTTTTTAATCTCCCGAGATTGCATCCAACTTTATCGCTATACCCGTGTATGGAGTTCACAAAATGCAATTGCTAATGTATGTGTTCAAAGTGATAAACAACATTGGATACCATAGTATTAATTTTAGCAGAATTCAACACAAGGAACAACTCAAAATTATATATTGCAAGGTGTAGATTAGAAGTCACCAAGCAAATAATTGAATACATGGGTATCGTTGAATACAATAACTTGCCGCAAATATTGAAAGATTCTCAAACTGTTTCTGTTTTTAAAAACCGTTTAAAGGATTATCTATCAGAACATTGAAATGCTTCTTATATGATATGAGTTTTTTTTTTAATTTTAATGTATTATATTATATTTTGTAAATATTATTCTTAAATTTGTGTTGCCAGATAGCCTCAATAATGCCCTAGAGGCGCTGAGGCACTTTTTATCAATTGTAAGTTACGAAATTAAATAATAATAAAAAAATAAAAATTGTAAGGGCCGATGTTGAATGTGAACCACACCTAAACGTCAATTTTTTTCTGCATTGCATTTGACATTTCACAATTTCAGACAAACTCAATGTGAACCATGGAAAGATACACAATCGAGCAACGCGTTATAGTTATTCAGGCTTATTATGAAAATGGGCATTCAAATCAAAATGCATATCGTGCAATTCGTGATTTTTCCATCTTCAGTGATGAGGCACATTTTCACCTCAGTGGATTCGTCAATAAGCAGAATTGCCGCATTTGGGCGAATGATAATCCAAGAGTGATTGTCGAAAACCCAATGCACCCACAAAGCGTGACTGTTTGGTGCGGTTTATGGGCTGGCGGCATCATCGGCCCGTATTTTTTTCCAAAATGAGGCCGGTCAAGCAGTTACTGTGAATGGTCTTCGCTATCGTGAGATGATACCGAACTTTTTATGGCCCGAATTGGAAGTTATGAATGTGGACGATATATGGTTTCAACAGGACGGCGCCACTTGCCACACAGCTAACGAAACAATGGCCGTGTTCTCTCACGTGGTGGCGATGTCAATTGGCCGCCAATATCATGTGATTTGACACCGTTGGATTTCTTTCTTTGGGGTTATTTGAAAGAAAAGGTGTTGTCGATAATTCAAGAGATAAATGATGAGATAATTGGGCACATTAACTGCATAGAACCTCAATTATGCCTCAGCGTCATCGAAAATATGGACCATCTGATGGAGGCCATTTGGCCGATATTTTGCTCCATACATAATTGAACCATACCAGTATTATCATAATAAAAAGAAATGACAATAATTTCCTAAAAAATTTGTGTTTTATTCAAAATCAACATCGCACAGTGGTTCACAATCAAAATCCATCGGCCGAAATTCAATAACTTTTGTTCTAGTAAGCATTTTTGAGTTCTGTAAAAAATCAAAGTTAGATTATTTTGAGATATTAACATTAAAAATCGAGAAATCGGCCCAAAGTTGACTATTTTTCGTATTTTTCGACTTTAAAGAAAATTAAAATTTTTATTTTTTTGTGTTTATGTTTTTTTAACATATTTTTATGTATTTGTTCATAATGCGAAGAAAAAATTTTATTTTTTTTGCATTACAGATTTTCACGTTTTTCAGATTTTGAAAATTGAAAAAAAAAACGTAATTTCTTTTTTTTTTTTTGAATTTGTCGAACTGTTTTTCACACATTTTAAGAGATTTTGCACTCAACTCTTTTTTATTATAAATTGTGGTTTCTTAGCTTTATTATGTCGTCAAATGTTTGTGCCAAATATAGTTTGTTTGTAATAAATATTTTAAAAAATATGCGTTTTGAACAAATGTCTGACTTTGAAAAAGCACAACTTTTTTCCTTCATAAGCCTTTAACGAAATATATACATATTTGGAAAGGTTGCAGGGTTCCCCGCTTTTGTAGGGTAACTTTTGCCTGCGCGAAATTGCACCCTTGAAAGATAGGATACATTTAGTGCAAAAAGTCAGATTTTATATTTCCAAAACGCAATTTACTCATTTTCGTCTCATAAAATTCTGAAATAAATAATAAAGCTAAGAAACCACAATTTCTAATAAGATCGGTGTGCAAAATATCTTAAAATGTGTGAGAAACAGTTCGACTAACTCAAAAAAAGAAATTACGTTTTTTCAATTTTCAAAATCTGAAAAACGTGAAAATCTGTAATACAAAAAAAATAAAATTTTTTCTTCGCATTATGAGCAAATACGTAAAAATATGTTAAACAAACATAAACACAAAAAATAAAAATTTTAATTTTCTTTTAAATCGAAAAATACGAAAAGTAGTCAACTTTGGGCCGATTTCTGAAATATATCCGATTTCTCGACTTTTAATGTTTATATATCAAAATAGTCCTTGGGTCCTTGTCTAATTGTGTTTTTTTACAGAACTCAAAAATGTCTACTAGAACAAAAGTTATTGAATTTTGGCCGATGGATTTTGCTTCTGAAACACTGTGCATCGGCCCTTAAAATTTAATCATCCTTTATATAAAGGAGCAGCGTTGACTGACTGAATGACTGGCTTACTTATCATTGATCAGCGCCCAGACCAAATGGCTGAAGCCAGGCTCATGAAATTTTCAGGGCAGTTCGAAAAATTTAAGGGAGACGAGGACTATGACAGAGTTATTTGAAATTCGTACTTTTAAGGTGTGGAATGCGACCAAAAAGGGATACAAATCGAACCGTCGTATATTTCGAAATTTATACATATAAGGGGTGAGCGCTACGAAAAGGGATTAACATGGTGCCAACTAAAGTACTGTAGCTAAAATCGTAAAATTCGGCGTGTTCATTTCTCCGACCACGTATATGGGCTACATAAATAATTTTTTTTTTTAATTTGTACTTTTAAGGAGTGATCAGGACAAAAAGGGATAAAAATGGTTCCAACGAAAGTATTACAGCTAGAATCGTGGAATTTTGTATGTAAATTCCTCTGACTATAAGTATAAGTGCTGTAAAATGGATTTTTCGAAATTTGAACTTTAAAGATGTGTGCGGGACAAAAAAGGGATACAAATGGTATATTGGATGAAACTGATAACAAATATCCGCGTGCGAAGTAGCGGGCACTGCTAAATATGAAAATATATTTATAAATCGAAGACATATTTCAAAAATGCAGGAAATTAAAAAATAAAAAAATATTCATTAAGAATTGATAATTTTAAATTAAAATCGATGTAATTTGCTTGAAACTCGGCAAAAGATTCTATTTCTATCTATATCCAGAAAAATTTTGTGGTTTTTTAAGTTACTTTGTGACAAAAGTAATTTAAGTACTTATTTTCAAACTTTTTGAAAAATACAATTTTCTTGATTTTGGGTCAATATGACCTTTTTCCCTTGTAAAGACTTTAAAGACTGAAAAACTTATTTGGAAAGTATGGAGGGTTCTCCCTTTTTTAGGGTAACTGTGTGTTATAAACAGAAATTTAGTCCACAGTGCATCGTTTGTTGGTTAACACTGTCCATCACTAACAGTGCATCGGTGAACAGTGTTGCTATCCTACTACCGATCAGCAAATTAATGTTTTTTTTTGTCATTATTTTCCGTTCGGAGATTCTGGTTATATAAAATCCATGATACTTTCTACCAGACATCTCGATTAATATTCTTCTATAGACTAGATTAGTATGCAGATAATAGTGTCCATATACACGAGTTTATTATATATTTATACTTGAAGAGGATGTTTTATTTGCAGTCATAAATATTCAAATTATAAACATGTTTCAAACTTATTTAAATCGCAATACATCTAAGATGGTAGACTAACAGTCGTCGCCTCATAAACAAATATACAAGAAACATGAATATGTGGTAGTAATACGAACTATCTCATAATCTATACTATCCCAGCGGGAAAAGTTGGAAGGCCTTCTAAAATACCTTCTCTTCGGATCCGAAACACATTCCGGTATGCCTTCTGAAAATAGGTATTCCAGAAGGCCTTCTTCGCGCATGAAAAAATATTCGCCACACATTCACACCTCGCTTCTCTAAGAAGGCCTACCGGAAGGCCTAATCATCAGCATTTTGAAATCCTATACTCATTCTTGACTGCCTTCTTATAGAAGGTAATAAGAAAGGCCTTCTCATTTCCTATTAGATAGATGCAATGGACATTCTTTATTGCCTTCCTTTATAAGGCCTGGAAGGATGCTGGAAGAATGAAGACAGTACGGATGGAGTCGATTTTATTATTTTTACGAGTTTTATGAAAGATATTTTTACAATTATCCTCATTTGAACTCAATTAAAATACATTTATTTAAAATAATTGGAAATTATTACATTTAAAATTATTTTTTAAATGTTTTGTTTGTTTAGTGTTAAAATATATTTGTTGTTGTTTTCGTTGTGCCTTTGTTTGTAACAACTAAAAGAGGCAATATAATACAGATCGACATAGATGCGCTTTCTGAGTCCATTTAGCAATGTCTGTCTGTCTGTCTGTGCATCTATTTCTGTAATCAAACTACAGGTCGCAGTTCTTGATCGATTCAAATGAATCAAATTTATATGTGGATTTTGTCGGGGTAATACCAACGCTATTTAATATTAAGCAAATCGGTTTAAATGTAGATATAGCCTTTATAAAAATTTCTTTATACATGTTTTTTATTAATTAATTAAAAATGTTCTTACTTTATTACCAAAATATTTATCAGAAATATTATTACACGTCCGACACCCATTCCTGAAGGCCTTCTACGAAAAGGCATTTTAGAAGACCTTCCCATTAGATGCTACACGATCGATAACTCATGCTTGCTTGCCTTATTCGGATAGGCATGCTAGAAGGCCTTGGTAGAGAAGGCAGCAGGTGGAAGGTGTTCGATTTATCTATGGGTATTTTCTACACACTTTTTGTTGTAAACGCATAACAAAATTCTGTGGCTCATTCCTACTTCCCTTCGTTCACCAGGCATGCTTAAAGGCCTGCCAAAAGAAGGCAGCAGCGCAGGTGTTCGCTTTGATTAAGGGTCGTGTGTTTCTATAAACTTTTTGACACAAACAGACAATAAAGTTCTGTAGTTTAGTAGGTAGCACTTCCGATTAAAATGCGAAGATCATGGGTTCAAATTCCAGCCGAGGCCAATAAAAATGTTGAAAGATTTAATTTGAAACAAGTAAGAAGGCGTTAAGTTCGGCCGGGCCGAATCTTATATACCCTCCACCACGGAGTGCATTCCGCAGTATTACCAGTAGATTAAAGAATGTCGAGGGAATGCGAATTGCAAATATCAAGTAAATACAAGCTAATGTGTTCCAAAAACACTGCTGAAATACTCTAAATATTAGGGGTATTTTCAGTATTTGTGAGGGAAAAATTTTTCCCTCTGGACCGATTTCGTCCACTTTCAATCCCAAGCGATCTACAACCATAAGACACATTTAGGAAAAATTTGAACCTTCT
Organism: Polietes domitor; assembly: GCA_947397865.1. Lineage (NCBI taxonomy): Eukaryota > Metazoa > Arthropoda > Insecta > Diptera > Muscidae > Polietes > Polietes domitor. Next base: position 43,957,489 of record OX377621.1, read on the forward strand.
AGCTCATTTCGTTCGGCCGCTATCGTGCTTTCAACAGACAGACAGACGGACATGGCTATATCGTCTTAGAATTTTACCACGACCCAGAATATATATACTTTATGGGGTCTCCGATAAATATTTCAAGGTGTTACAAACGGAATGACAATATTCACTTTGTCACCCCCATCCTGGAGGTGGAGGGTATAAAAATGTTGAAAGATTTAAATTGAAAATTAATATACTGCCAATAACAAGGCCAGAAATATTAAAAAATTCTGGCAAATTGGTTCGTCATATTTTTTTATTTTGCGCCATATTTTTCGAACTTCTAGAAGGCCTTCTGGAAGGGCTTTGGTTGCAGGCCTTCCAGAAGGTCTTTGAAAGGATGTCTTATAGATGGCCTTTTGTGAGAGCCCTTCTAGAAGGCCTGCAAATTGAAGCGATAGGGAAGGCCTTGCTCTCCAATCTTACCCTGTGTAAATTTTAAATGTGTATATAATGCAGCAAGCCTTGCGCCTCCCTAAGAAGGCCTTGCGTGCGCCTTCCTTTTCCCGCTGGGATGTTTATTTAGGTCTGGCCCACATTTTATCCTGTACAATGTACCATTATTGCCCCCCTCTAGCAATCAAAAAGGAACGAATTTCGAAAAATCCTGACGAGTGTAATTCTCATTCTTTCATTTGTCACTGCGTAGCAACTTTCCTACCGGGTATTCCATGTCAGCCAGCCAGATAACACTCAAAACAATATGGAAAACATTATAAACATTATAATCTGCACCTGTCACAGTCATTTGGTTATGGTCCCTGCTATGCCATGTGTGCTAACACACCTCGGGGGCATACCCCGCTATTAAAAGACATCAGTTAACATCAATAACATCGGACTAATGTTAATCTCCGACGCAAATCTGCGGCTGCATTATAACCAAAACAATATGTTTCAGTTTCAGTAGCTGGTTTAAAGCGATTTTATTTCAATGGTACGTGATCATCACTGCTGATGATCATAATGATCCCACCGCCAGACAGATGAATGTTTCAACGAAAAAAGATGACCAATGGAGTCACTAGATTAGCCAAAGTGGAAGAAACCAAACGTGTTTTTGCAAAAACAGCCAGACCATTATTTAATACAAGCCGTTGTTTTTTGGTTTATCGCTGATGTTTTGTTAAAAACCTATTTATCAATTGGAACATTAGAAGAGGCGATCGGGAGCACCCTACGATGTATATAATAATAGACTATGCAGCGAGTTACAATAATACGATGGCTGTTACTTGGTTTTTGTTGTTAAACTTTACAAAAATTAAATGCAAAATCCTTAATTCATTTAGAAGAAATTGGAATTGTGAAACCAAACCCTATCATTATACCCTCCACCTCCAGCATGGGGGTATACTAACTTTGTCATTCCGATTGTAACACATTGAAATATCGAACTGAGACCCTATAAAGTATGTATATTCTTGATCGTCATAAAATTCTAAGACGATCTAGCCATGTCCGTCCGTCTGTCCGTCTGTTGAAAGCACGCTAGCATCTAAACGAAAGGAGCTAGAACGTTCAAAATTTCCATAAATGCGTCTTATAGTCGTAGATCGGTTGGGATTGAAACGGGGCGAAATCGGCCCAAAGGGAAAACATTTTCCCTCACAAGGACTAAAAATACCCATAATAATCCCTAATATTTTAGAGTATTTAAGCATGTTTTTTGAATATGTCTGTTTATATTTGCTTGATATTTGGTATGCGCATTCCCACTATAACAAAACCGTACCACCAATAAAGTGATTCATATTTGTTGGGGGTGAAATGGGGCAAAAAAGGGATAAAAATGTACCATTTATTAAACGACAACAGCTAGAAACACGAAATTTGGTGTGTACATTCCTCTAATTGAGTAGATACATAATATGAAAGTATTTTTTTCCTAATTCGTACTTTTAAGGGGTAAACGGGGATAGAGGGATAAAAATGGTACCAACCAAACGGCTGTACCTAGAATAATGAAATTCGGTGTATACATTCCTCTGATTGCATAGACAAGTAAAATACACGGATTTTTCAAAATTCGTACTTTTTGGGGTTAAAATGAAAAAAGGGGATAAAAATAGTACCGATCAAATGACCGCAGCTAGAGTCATGAAATTCAGAGTATACATTCCTCTGACTGTGTATACACGGAAAATAAACTGATTTTTCGAAATTCGTACTTTTTGGGTCAAACTAGAAAAAGGGGATAAAAATAGTACCAACCAAATGACCGCAACTAGAGTCATGAAATTTGGAGTATACATTCCTTTGACTACGTAGACATGAAAAATAAAAGGTTTTTTTTCCAAATTCTTACTTTCAAGGGATACAATGGGTAATGGGAGGGATAAAAATGGTACCAACCAAACGGATGTACCTAGAATAATGAAATTCGGTATATACATTCCTCTGATTACATAGACAAGTAGGGATAAAAATAGTACCAACCAAATGACCACAGCTAGAGTCATGAAATTCGGAGTATACATTCCTCTGACTGCGTAGACACGGAAAATAAACGAATTTTTCGAAATTCGTACTTTCAAGGTATACAATGGTACAGAGGGATAACAATAGTACCAACTAAACGACTACAGCTAGAATTCGAATTGCGTAGAAACGTCAAGGGGGTAAAAATGGTACCAACTGTACCAAATGGGCGCAGCTGACTGTGTAGACACGGAAAATAAACTGATTTTGTGAAATTCGTACTTTTGGGGTCAAAATAGAAAAAAGGGGATAAAAATAGTACCAACCAAATGACCGCAGCTAGATTCATGGAATTCGGAGTATACATTCCTCTGACTGCGTAGACACGGAAAATAAACGGATTTTTCGAAATTCGTACTTTCAAGGGATACAATTGTACAGAGGGATAAAAATAGCACCAACTAAACGACTACAACTAGAATGATAAAATTCTAATTGCGTAGAAACGTCAAGGTGGTAAAAATGGTACCAACCAAATGGAATAATGGAATTCGGTGTATACATTCCTCTGACTTCATAGACACGCAAAATAAAAAGTTTTTTCCAAATTCGTACTTTTTCTTTTACGACAAAAATTGGTGGAATCATGAAGTTAGGTTATTTTGCACTATGAACGTCTGATAATGGATTTTAAAAATTTTTACTTTTGGAATTAAAATAGAATGGAAATACAACCAACTGTAGCACCCACTATCTACCAATATTTATGGTCTTTAAGCTTGTTGAAAATACAAATATAAGAACATTTATTTTTTGAATTAACGTATTGGTAGTCTTGCCTTATAAGCGTGGTTTGAAATAATTAATATATTATTTTTATATATAAAATTATTTTTTCACTATTTGAATTTGTTTTGGTGTGGCTATATTAAAAAATTATATTTTCCTGTAATATTACTGCACTTGTACGAAAACCGACAACCTCTGTGGAATGCAATCCATGGTGGAGGGTATATAAAGTTCGGCCCGGCCGAACTTAAGGCCATTTTTACTTGTTTTTATTTATTTCTCTAATAACGAAAGAATAAATAATAAAGTGAAAAAGTTGCAGTTAGTTAAAACGGCTCGCCCTTAGTGTTCAAATCAAAACAATATTTGGACTATAAAGCATTCTAAAATAATCATTTTCACCAGTCAGTCTAACGCACAGTGTTTATGAGGATTTAGTGAACACTTATAGAAGTTCTTAACTTCAATAAACCATAAATAAATTTATTGTGAAAATTCAAAAAATACACCCGCTATCCCGGGAAATGAAAAAGTGCCGGAAAATAAAAAACCTACTAGTAATGGAATTGAGAGATGAGGGTATCATATAGTCGGCTCCGCCCGACTTTATCACCCCCCAACTTGTTTCTATTGTCGCCTCTAAGTACACGCGAAGAGTACTTCAATATCGTTGTCTTTCAGCTGTATTTCACTCATTTACATAAGTGAAAGTGTTGAGATGACAAAAAAACGAGTCAAAAATCCAACTCGTATAAATTATTGCGACAGTAATCGAAGCAATTAATATATTGTTATTGCTATTGCTACATACAAATCAAATGCTATAACGGTGTGTTCTAAACAACAAAACAAAAACACGGAACACGGACACAGTTGGCTATGTTCTGGTCCAATTAATTAATTGTATTTTGTCATGTCGATGTCATTCCCAGTTTAACGAAAATATGATTAATTGACATGATTATACTGAAATATGATGAGGAACGAAATAATTTTGTGGTTAATCGGCCAACGGTAATCGATTAGTAATTAGTGGTTATTGTGGTCGAGAGTAAGCCGGTAACACTCTGTCTGTGCACAGAGCATTCTTGTCTGTGGCTGCCTTTAATAACCAACCAAATACACTATGGATCAAGTATATATGAGCGAATGTATCATGCTCGCTTAATGCCATTTTTTATTTGCATTTTTCGAAATGATATTAAATATCAAAAGAGTTAAGAATATCCGTATGCAGCATTTGGAATTTAGCACTATCAGACTACTTTCAAAAATCTAGCTGGCTAGCTAGATTTACGATGTTCCATCAAGATTAGCCTCACATATTTTATGTGATTTAATTTCTCACAAAGTATTTGTACTCTGGAGCTTCGCAACATACCGTCTTAATCGCAACGTTTAGAACAGGACTTCGATTAATCACTTTGAATTAGTTAAAATTAAATGTGATCTTTGGTCTAATGAAACAGGTTAATACCCAGAATTGAGTTATCACTTTGAACATAATGTCGAAACATAATCACAGCGTTTATAGAGCAGCATGATAATCTTATTTGTATTTAATTGTACCGTCTGTCGACAAATTAATCAAGCATTCAGTACATATCATGGACGCGACAGTTCGATTAACCTAATAAGTATAACACCACGCAACACTTTTCTGGGGGAGAAAACATAGGGAAAGAATACATTCAATATATTTTTGAAATACCTCATGGAAAAATACAAAATTCGTAAATCGAGGAAAATAAATTTGAAAATTAGTTTATTTTTTTTTGAATTTTTACAAAAATGATTGCTATATATTAGATTAGATTATAATTTTGTAATCGGTGCTTTCGAAAAAATAACTGCCTAAATATTTATACCCTCACTCTACAGAGTCGGAGGCTATATATCATTTGGGACAGAAAAAAAGTGTAACGCATTGAAGGAGATACTTAATATCCTTAGTATGTTTGGACCAAATACATTTTATGACTTTTTTATGTTGTTTGAGCCATGTCCGTCCGTCTTGCTGGTGTACACGATAACTCTCGAAATGAGTTAAGGATAGGGTTTGCATCCCTGGATTTCCCGCGGGAAAATTCCCGGGAATTCGCATATTTTTCATTTCCCGTATTCCGGGAAATTCGTACGGGAATCCAGTAGAAATTTTAACATATTTCTTCGCATATATTTTCCATCATTTCTACATTAAAAATGTTGTACAATAATTTAGCTCATATCGATTTTAATTAGGTATGTCAAATATTGCACTTCGATGACAAAATATTTTTAAGCTGCGTTCGGATATGCCCAAAATTCACTTTTTCGGAAAAAGACGATTTTTGTCGTGTATCCGAATGTCCAAAAAAAGAGGTCAGTCGTTTGAAAATATTTTAAACAATGCTATAGAAACGCAAGTAAAAATATTGTATTTAAAAGTCAAGATATCTGTCTAAAGAAAGAATTTATAGTTTTCGAAGCGACAGGACAAATAACAGACAACATAAACATTTTATTTAATACTCTACTTACTACATCTTTTGAATGTGAACGATCGTTCTCCGTCGCGTCCACATTTTCCAATAAAATAAGAAATATCTGATGAGCCATAACTGCATTGTCTGCTCTTAATTCAAATATATATTGCAAATTTTGATTGCATACATTTAATTAATTTTGAAACTTGAAAAGATTTTTGAATTGAATTCTGTAACAGGTTCGTGGTGTAATAAATATTTATTATACTGAACTGGGGAAATCTGACTCAAGACCATTTTGCATCTATACTTTGTAGAATGCAAATTTATTTAAAAGAAACATGGTGACATTCATTATTTGGCTGCAGACTACCACTATCATGATTTTCACCGTGTGAAAGGTTTTCAGGTGGCTATTTCATGATAAACGATATTGACGATTTCCCGTGCTGTCCCCGGATCCCGGAAAATTGAAAAAATAATTCCCGTTTCCCGGGAAATAAAAAGTACGGGAAAATGCAAACCCTAGTTAAGGAATCAAATTGATATTTTTCACAAACTTGGTTTAAGTGTACAAAATATGGTGGGTTTTGTCACGCACCTTTCACTACCTCCCACATAAATCACCATAAACTAAGTAAAATTAAAGCTGTTATAAGTTGTATACGGAATTTTGATTTTGCATTCACATGCAATGTGAGCGATATTGCCACACCCCTTCTGGTAGCTCCCACATAAAGTGACATAAGTTTTGGTTAAAATAAAATTTATATAACTTCCATACGGATCGTCCAAATCAGTTGCAATTTGACATTTGAAAATTTGTTAATAATCACTTTAAACATAAGAAATATTTATGCTTTAGCCATGCCCCTTCTAGTACCTCCCACACAAATTTCTCAATCCTAAGTAAAATTGAATCCTTTATAACTTCTGACGGTATCTGAAGTCCATTTCTGACATAAATAGTTCAGCCCTAAGTAATTTTTGATTCTGAGAGTGAGGGTATATACTGGTCGGTTTAACCAACTGAAACTTACTTACTTGTTTTTATAAAAAATGTGTCTTATTCTAATTAATTAATGAGGTATTCCATCGATAACCAACGAAAAATTATTCGTAGTTCTTACGATTTTGATAACAGTTGATAATTTGTTTATGTTGAAAATATTCGCGAACCTGTAACTTTGAAGTTTTTCATATCATAATATTTGTTGTGAACGATATTTACACAGTTTTTTTTGAAGAATTTTGTTTTTTTATATCTAAAAAATACAAAAGAAAAAAACTAAAACAAATGAGCGTTAGCACGGCAGAAGTATTGCTGGGTAACTATACCTGCATATACACATACTTACATATGCAACTCAATGAGATGCTTGTAAGATGGCATGTGTATTTTATTACTTGGTGCGATTTTTTAAACGCAAATTCGGCAAGTGAGTTGTGCTTCTCGTTCGTTTGTGAGAATCAGCTCCTTATAGAGGCCGGGTTTGATGTTGAAAAGTCGCTGCGAAGCCACTTGAAAAGACTTTTGATATGGTCGAAATCATGATCGTGGTAGTCTGCAGCCAAGTAATAAATGTCACCATGCCATTCGTAAATAAATTTGCATTCTATTAAATATAGATGCAAAATGGTCTTGAGCCAGGACAATATCCCAGTTCAAATTTTGAAATTTGTTAAAAAAATCCCCCTTTTTTCTAAACAATTGCCTACATCTGTGTTCAACTACACTACACTGTGTAAATTTCAGAATGGGGGTTTCAGAAATTTCTGAGATATCAAGAAAAGTACTGATGCATGTTTAACTTTTTATAACCTCACTCTACAGAGTAAGAGGCTATATGTACATTAGGCTGGGTCGCGGTCTATACAAATGGAGAAACATTAGTACCGAAATTTTGAAGTAATTTATTTTTTAATTCCAAAAATATAATTTTTTAATTTTTATTTATTCGTTAAAATATAAAAATTACTTGAAAAATAGTTTTCGGTAGTTTTAAAAATAATAATAAATGATGGATTTTTAAGGGCAGCTGGCCTACAATCTGCACTAAATAGTAACTTTCTGTCGTTGCGTTTGGTAAACCTCGTGTCATTTCGTCATTTTTTTTGCTTCGTCATTTTTGTTAAGTATCGTTTGGCAAATCATCATGGATAGACTCACAACAGCGTATTGCAAACAAGCTGTTCAGCTGTATTACAAACAAGAGAACGGCGTTAAGTTCTTTATAAAGGGTGATTTTTTAAGAGCTTGATAACTTTTTTTTTAAAAAAACGCATAAAATTTGCAAAATCTCATCGGTTCTTTATTTGAAACGTTAGATTGGTCCATGACATTTACTTTTTGAAGATAATTTCATTTAAATGTTGACCGCGGCTGCGTCTTAGGTGGTCCATCCGCTTAGTCCAATTTTGGCATTTCCACGTTTTTGAGTAACAGAGACCCAATTGGTGCGAACGGCGACGAATCGAAAATTGGTGGTCATCATTAACACTGGCCGATACAGCTGCGATATTTTCTTCAGTTCGCACTCTACGTAAGCGTGTTGGTGGTTTAATGTCCAACAATGTAAATTTGGTGCGAAATTTAGTCACAATAGCCCGAATAGCCGCTTCAGTGGGTCGATTAAACTGACCATAAAATGGAAGCGCGCAATGAACTTTCTTAACAGAGCACGCATTTTGATAATAAAATTCAATAATTTGCAAGCGTTGTTCGTTTGTAAGACGATTCATGATGAAATGTCAAAGCATACTGAGCATCTTTCTCTTTGACACCATGTCTGAAATCCCACGTGATCTGTCAAATACTAATGCATGAAAATCCTAACCTCAAAAAAATCACTCTTTATAACCTCTACCACCGATCGCATTCCACAGAGGCTGCCGATTTTCGTAGAAGTGTAGTAACATTACAGGAAAATTTAATTTTTTTGTAAAACAAAAAAATATTGAGAATATAACTTTATAAATAAATATAATATTTTATTATTTCAAACCAAGCTTATAAGGTAAGGCTACCAATTCGTTTATATCATATATATAGAAATAATACTTCAAGTCAATTAAAACAAGTAAGAAGGCGTTAAGTTCGGCCGGGCCGAATCTTATATACCCTCCACCACGGAGTGCATTCCACAGTATCACCAGCAGATTAAAGGATGTCGACTTTACATAGAAGCACCGTACCATATTACGAAAATTGCACATTACTATATTTGTTTACTATTTCAAACTATAATGTATACTTATGCGCACTGTTTAAAATCGACTACTATAAATAAATACAATGCTGTAATTGTGAAAGTGAACATGCCTAAATATTAGGCGACTGTCAGTCGCCATTAGGGAGAAGCATTTTCAGTACAAATTTTAAAGATATCCCCATTCGCCCCATTCTCCGCCCAAATGTACAAATTTCGAAAAAACCTTTTTGTTTCTAGTCTTCATAGTCAGAACTCCGAATGCATACCGAATATATACACCGAATTTCTTAATATCAACTTCAGCGGTTTGGAAGGTCCCATTTTTATCCCTCTTTTTCAATTATATCCCTTAAACTTACGAATTTCCAAAAATTCCTCTATTTAACGTGTCTATGCAATTTGAGTTATGTACACACCGAATTTCATGATTCTAGCTGTTGTCGTATCATTGGTATCCCTTTTTGTCCCATTTCGCCCGCTAAAACTTTTATTTTCTTTGTGGTGCTTCCAAGCTACAAGAGGAATATCCGCAACAAATTTCAAATGTATGAAAATTAGAAATTTAATTAATAAACCAAGGCTACCAATATTTTTATACTATGTATATATATAATGGAAATAATACTTCAATTCATAAAGTATATATAAGGCAGCAATCATAAATACCCTAAATATTGGGGGACAGAGAGTGTATTTTCAGCTACAGTCGTTTGGTTTGTTGTATTTCCATCCTAGTTTAATTTAAAAAGTATAAATTTTGAAAATACCTTATCTTGTCTTAACAACTTCATTTTTTGTCGTAAAAGCAACAAAATAAAGTACGAATTAAAAAAAACATTTTTACGAATTCCATGATACAATCTGCGGACATTTTGTTGGTACCATTTTTATCCCCTTTCTCGCATTTTACTCCTTAAAAGTACGACTTTCGAAAATTTCTTCATTTTATCTGTAGCCTTTTAGTTGCTACAATTTTTATCCCTCTGCTCCCATTGAATCCGTTGAAAGTACGAATTTGGAAAAACCTTTTTTCGTGTCTACTCAGTCAGAGGAATGTATACAGCGATGAACATGGTTCTAGCTGTATGAATTTGTTTGGTGCAATTTGTATCCCCTTTTCCATTTTACACCCTAAAAGTACGAATTTCGAAAATTTCCTTTATTTTATCAATCAGAGGATTATATATATTATATTCTAGGTGCAGCCGTTTGGTTGGTACTATTTGTTTCCCTCCATCCTCATTTTACCCCTTAAAAGTACAAATTTAGAAAAAATACTTTTATATTATGTATCTACTCTATTAGAGGTATGTACACGCCAATTTTCGTGTTTCTATCTGTTGTCGTTTGCTAGGTACTATTTGTATCCCTTTTCGCCCCCTACAAATGAAAATCGAATTGCAAATATCAAGTAAATACAAGCTAATTTGTTCAAAAAACATGCTGAAATACACTAAATATTAGGGGTATTTTCAGTCCTTGTGAGGGAAAAATTTTTCCCTCTGGGCCGATTTCGCCCACTTTCAATCCCAACCGATCTGCAACCATAAGACACATTTAGGAGAAATTGGAACCTCCTAGCTCATTTCGTTCGGCCGCTATCGTGCTTTCAACAGGCAGACGGACATGGCTATATCGTCTTAGAATTTTACCACGACCAAGAATATATATACTTTATGGGGTCTCCGATGAATATTTTAAGGTGTTACAAACGGAATGACAAAGTGAATATGCTCCCATCCGGGAGGTGTAGGGTATAAAAATAAATATAAGACTGCAATCTTCAAAAAAGCTTAAACACCATAAATATTGGTAGATAGGCGACGAATCGATAATTGATGGTCATCATTAACACTGGCCGATACAGCTGCGATATTTTCTTCAGTTCGCACTCTACGTAAGCGTGTTGGTGGTTTAATGTCCAACAATGTAAATTTGGTGCGAAATTTAGTCACAATAGCCCGAATAGCCGCTTCAGTGGGTCGATTAAACTGACCATAAAATGGAAGCGCGCGATGAACTTTCTCAACAGAGCTCGCATTTTGATAATAAAATTCAAACATTTGCAAGCGTTGTTCGTTTGTAAAACGATTCATGTTTGACAGTGAAACAAAACACGAAACGTGCATCAGCTGTTTAAACCAGTGTTGCCAAAAAGATAATAGCTAAAAAATCACCCTTTACAAGCAGACGTATAAAAAACTTTTTTAAATACTCTAAAATACTTGGAGTTATTATGGGTATTTTCAGTCCTTGTGAGGGGAAAATTTTTCCCTTTGGACCGATTTCGCCCAGTTGCAATCCCAACCGATCTACGACTATAAGACATATTTATGGAAAATTTGGACATCCTAGCTCCTTTTGTTTAGATGCTAACGTGATTTCAACAGACGGACTGATGGGCAGAATTTTATGACGATCAAGAATATATACTTTATAGGGTCTCATGTCGATATTTCAAGGTGTTACAAACGGAATGACAAAGTTAGTATACCCCATCCTGGAGGTGGAGGGTATAAAGACTGCGTTCTGTGACAAAGAACACCGCAGCGAATCGATTCGCCGTCGTTCTCAGCAGCTTGGCTTGTCGTATTCGATAACATGGCATATTTTACGTAAGGATCTCGGACTTAAAGCATACAACTTGTGCAAGAATTGAAGCCAGGCGACTTAAATTTGAGTGTTATTTTAAGCAGCCCTCATATGTGAAGATTTTTTGTGAGATTCTAACTTTCCTTTTCCGTGTTTTATTATTTGTCGATCAATTGGCCGGAGACTTTGGACTCCTTAGAAGACAAATTAACTTATTTATGAACTTTAAATATTGAGAAATTTTTATTAATTTTAATATATATATATTTTAAATAATGATTTGTATCGTTAGAACCTTCTAACATTTCTGCTCATTCATGTCTCCTTAAATTCCCATTGCAGCCGACCATTAGCGCACGAAGAGATATCATGGAAAGATTTGCATTTTGAAAGACGAAAATAAAACCAATTTATCATGATGTGCATCTCCTTGAAACCAAGTTAGCTGTACTTTCACTTCATTGATATTTTAAATTCTGTTGATGCTGTTGTTCATCGACATTATTTCACAGCAATAGAGAAAGAAATCGAGTTTTTTTCCCAACAAGTTTTATTTATACGGATTATTATTATTCATATAGATACATATGTGTATATATATATAGAAAACCACTCGTGTCTGTCTTCTTCTATAGTAATAACACTTTGAAATCATTTCCGGTTTATTCAACATTTATCGAAATCAAAGTTTCCCTCGACAAAAATCATCAAGGGGAGTGGTGTGTTCGATCATCGGAATAGTGAGGATTCTAAATGGATCATTATGCTATTCTTATACGGATTTTATGCGCGAATAAAGTAATTAAATTTAAATAACAACAACTGCGCTTCGATGTGATTGCCCATATTGACAGGTGCTTCGATCAAATAACAAACACAAACAACAGAGAAACAAATCTGAAATTTGGAGCAGATATAAAATCGCAAAATCACATTAAACACCAATATTATATTTCATCATTATATTTCATCATTATTATTATGAAAGTGTGTATATGGCCGTTGCATACCTGTAGAGGATTAACAATGGTGCCAACGAAACGTCTGAAAATACAAACATGACAACGAGGCTTTGCATTCCTCAGACAACGTATAGGAATTTTTATAAGTTCTAACCTTTATGGGTTTAAAGGGGTAAAAAGGGCCTACATTATGAGTGTACATAACTTAATTTGTATTTTTGATGAAACAAACTTCAGATAAAATTACGAATTTGTAAAGGGTGTTTTTATTGGGGTATAGAACTTTAAGTTGGCATCACTTTTTTAACTGGCGGCCATTTTGTCAGCTGTCAAGTGATTAATATTTAGTTTGGTTTGCCATTTCATCATGAACAGGTTGACAAAAGAACAACGCTTGCAAAACGTGCAAATTTATTTCGAAAGTAATGGTTCAGTTCGCGAAGTTCACCGCAAGCTCCGTCCATTTTATGGTCGACATAATCGTCCATCAGAGCAATTAATTCGGTTAACCATGGATCGTTTGATTTGACACCATTGGATTATTTTCTTTGGGGATATGTGAAGTCGCTCGTCTACGCCAACAAACCAGAAACGCCAACAAACCATATGCTCGAAAAAGTGGTTGAAAATTGGACCTGTAGAATTGGCTATATTCGAGCCAGCCGCGGTGGCCACATGCCCGAAATCATATTTAAACATTAATGGCATAAAATTATCCTTCCAATAAAGCCAAATTGATGGACATTAAAACGATTTTCTTGTGTTTTATTTCAATTCCAAATTCTATACCTCAATAAAAAACACCCTATAGTAGTAGGACACAGTGGATGGAAATTAATTTCTTATCGAAATAATTCTGTAATTTCATATGAGGGATGGCCTTTATTTTAAAAGTAAATTAAAATTAAACAAGTAAGGAAAGGCTAAAGTCGGTCGGGGCCGTCTATATGATACACTCCACTTTCTATCCGAATACAATTCAATTCGTAAAAAAGTGAAAACTGGAAGATTTTTTGAATGTTTCCTAATCATAGGCTAATATGACCTGACTTAATTTGTCAACTAGAGAAGAATATTTGTATCGGGGCTATATCCAAACATGAAATGAAGTGACTCACTTACACAAGAGATTCTTCCAGTTATGCTCAATTTGAAGAAATTCGGTGAAAATACGTGGTTTCTGGGGCGAAAAAATCAAGCCAGGAACGAAATTCGTATGGGGGCTATATCTAAATCTGAACCGATCTGACCTATTTTCACCATGGGTGTTTCTAGTTGAAATATAAGATGTTTTGACAATTTTGAAGACAATCTGTTAAAATACGTGGTTTCTAGAGCGGGAAAACTCAAATTGAGAGCGAAATTTGTATGGGAGCTATATATGAATCTAAACCGATCTGACCTATTTTCAAAATGGGTGTTTCTAGTTGTGATATAAGATGTTTTGCTAATTTTGAAGAAAATCTGTTAAAGTATGTGGTTTCTAGAGCGGAAAAACTCAAATTGAGAGCGAAATTTGTATGGGAGCTATATATAAATCTGAACCGATCTGACCTATTTTTACCATGGGTGTTTCTAGTTGAAATATAAGATGTTTTGCCAATTTTGAAGAAAATCTGTTGTAAGATGTGGTATCTAGAGTGAAAAGAGTCAAATCGGGAGTGAAATTCGTATGGGGGCTGTATCTAAATCTGAACCGATTTTCTTCAAATTAAATAGCGTTCGTTCTTATCGCGAAAAACTTCGATGTGCAAAGCTTTATTTGGTTCTGGCTACAATTGCGACCTGTACTCTGATTACAAGAATAGATGGACAGACAGACGGACATTGTTAAATCGATTCAAAAAGTGATTCTAAGTCGATCGGTATAATTAATAATGGGTCTATCTCCCTTCCTTTTGGGTGTTACAAACAAGTGCACAAAGCCATAATACTCTCGTGGAGTGTATAAAAAGGGCCGAATTATATATACTCTCCACCATGGATAATTACAATAGAAATGGATAAAATAATCCTTCATTCTTTGAATTGTACCTACGCGTTTTCACACAATACAATTTGCAATGTTCTTACCTCGAACCTGTTATCTTGATTTTACTAACTCTCAATTGGTCATATCTTTAAAAATATATCGTTTTTCATCCTCTATAAATCAAATATTTTATAGAGTGCAGTTATCCTACTAAGTTGCAAAGAATCGGAAATGACAATTTAAAAAGTGTTCGGTTTGACATGAACTCATATCTATGACTTGCAAACAAATTGTAAAGGGTGATTTTTTAAGAGCTTGATAACTTTTAAAAAAAAAAAAAACGCATAAAATTTGCAAAATCTCATCTGTTCTTTATTTGAAACGTTAGATTGGTCCATGACATTTACTTTTTGAAGATAATTTCATTTAAATGTTGACCGCGGCTGCGTCTTAGGTGGTCCATTCGGAAAGTCCAATTTTGGGCAACTTTTTCGAGCATTTCGGCCGGAATAGCCCGAATTTCTTCGGAAATGTTCTCTTCCAAAGCTGGAATAGTTGCTGGCTTATTTCTGTAGACTTTAGACTTGACGTAGCCCCACAAAAAATAGTCTAAAGGCGTCAAATCGCATGATCTTGGTGGCCAACTTACCGGTCCATTTCTTGAGATGAATTGTTCTCCGAAGTTTTCCCTCAAAATGGCCATAGAATCGCGAGCTGTGTGGCATGTATCGCCATCTTGTTGAAACCACATGTCAACCAAGTTCAGTTCTTCCATTTTGGGCAAAAAAAAGTTGGATATCATCTCACGGTAGCGCTCACCATTCACAGTTACGTTACGATTCGCATCATCTTTGAAGAAGTACGGTCCAATGATGCCACCAGCCCATAAACCGCACCAAACTGTGACTTTTTCTGGATGCATTGGTAGCTCTTGCAATGCTTCTGGCTGATATTCACTCCAAAATCGACAATTCTGCCTATTTACGTACCCATTGAGCCAAAAATGAGCTTCGTCGCTGAACACAATTTCTTTCTTTCTGAACTTTCTTAACAGAGCACGCATTTTGATAATAAAATTCAATGATTTGCAAGCGTTGCTCGTTAGTAAGTCTATTCATGATGAAATGTCAAAGCATACTGAGCATCTTTCTCTTTGACACCATGTCTGAAATCCCACGTGATCTGTCAAATACTAATGCATGAAAATCCTAACCTCAAAAAAATCACTCTTTAATATATTTCTCAACAAAGTAACGCCAACATTATAAAATCGGAAGACAAATTTAAAATGTTCTCAAATTAGCCAAGAAAATCGCCAACTATTTTATAAATCGCCATGTCGCCAAACATATTTAAAATTCGCCACGCTTGGCGCGAAATCGCCATATCTGACAACCCTGACACCCACGTATAGGGTGCGTCTAGTAATATTGCTTGACACTTGTTGTCAAGGGACCATACAAATCGAATTTCGTTCCATTTTTATCCTAAAATTACGAAAATACATTATTTTTCCCATTCACAATGGAATGTACGCAATGGTACTAAATAAAAGTACAAATTTTCAAAAATCCTTTTTGTATATACATATATTTCGAGTCTACGCAACCAAATATATACCAATTTTCTCCATAAAAGTTCAAATTTCGAAAATCTTCTTGATTTTGCACGTCTATACAAACATAGGAATGTACAAACCGAATTTCGTTATGCTAGCTGCAGTCATTTGGTCTACTACCTATTGTCGTTTCACTGGTACCTTTATGAGGCGTGTTCACGCAATAAAGGGATTGAACTCGCCAAATATCAAATAAATACACAGAAGAAATCTTTCTTCCAGCTCACACTGGCCCCAAATCCATTTTTTATGGTATAAAGTCGAAAAAAATAAACATACAGGCTTGTAATTTTACACATTTGCTAGACATATCATACGCAAAAAATAAAATTGGGCCGATCGGACCACGCCCACAACCATCTCCCATATAAACTCAATATATAACCAACATAATTGTCTTCCTGTATTGGTACAGGGTGACCAGAAACAAAATTTTATGAAAGCTTAAATGTGCGATTACTCACTTAGAGGAGTGTACGCCGAATTTTGTGTTTCTAGCTGTTGTCGTTTGAAAGACATCAATTTGTTCTCTCTTTGCCTCTCTTTGAATCGATTTATGGTACACGTTTATGCTGTAATGCACAATAAATATAGGGTGATTCATCGTGAAATTTGATTTATTTTGTAAAATAAAACACATAAATTTGAAAGTGAACTTAAAATTGTTATTATCGGTTAAAAGAACAATGTATGACATTTACGGTTTGAAAATGAAATGTTGGCCACAACTACGTCTGAGGTGATCCATACGCAAGGTTCAATTCTGGGCGACTCGTTCGAGAAAATTAATGGGGACCAGTCTTACATGTGCTCCCTCTAGGGTTGACTAGGGTGCAGTTTTGGGCCTTCATAAAAAAATGAAAAAAGGATTGACGATAGAGGTATGTTCTGGGCAAAAGATGTTGGGAGGGAAAATTATTATTAATTAATTAATCACTTTTTTGTTTTATGCATTTTTTTAAGAATCTCACAAAAATAGGGGATCTAGCATAACGAAATCGAAGAGTCGTGCACTATCCCACCCCTATTGTGGATGCATTGGTTTCTCAATAGCCACATGTGTGTTCTCTGAACCCCATATGCGGCAATTTTGCTATTGCCATAGCCGCCGAGATGAAAATGAGCTTTATCTGAAAACAAGAAAATTTCATGCATGCGTTAAAGACTCACTACTTCGGAAGTAAGTTTTTAATATTTCCCAAATTTGATCGAGCCATTCCACATTTCATTTTGCAAATGTCAAACATAAACCTGACAATAAAAACTAAAGTGAATGTTATTCTACCTTTCAAAGTCAAAGTAATCGATAGATCAAATTTAAAATGTTACATGACCCACCCTATATCTTTAAGGTGAAGAAAGCTGTACTGCCCGATTTTCAAAAATATGAAATTGCAAACACTAGAGTGGAGTCTTCGATATATTTGTTTCATTTTTCCATCTTAGTTTTTCCTTTTTTATTTTTTCTTAAAACACAGAAATACATCTTCGATTTTAGTAACATAAATTTTATTAATTGATTTCAACTAGGGTCAAGACCTTTGTGCGACATTATTTTAAAGAAAATATATTTTCGAGCAGATTTAAGTGAATAGCTCAGTTTGTCAGTGGGCTACCAGTCAATCCATAGTGTAGGGTATTTTTGTGACGACTCCGAACAGTTCAACGAAAGTTTTTACTTTTCTTTTACTCACTTCAGGAATTTATTTAAATACTATTAACTATTAATAGTGTATAATTTATGCCTCCTCCATGATTAATCACGTCTAATTTGAGCCGTCTTGTCTGCGCAGCCACTCATTTAATTTATCACAAACACTTTCGACGTGACGTCACCGCGTCTATTTTACATACGAACCGCAGCTCTTTAACCCCAACTAACCGTCGACACCAGAAGACTAACCGTTTAACGGACGTTGTGTGTGTTTTTTTGCGAACGGCTGTCTGAATTTTTCATAAAGATCCGACCCCCTCCTCGTGTCCGCCTAATCATTGTTTATTATTGTTAAAGTTCAATACACTTTAACTTGATACCATTGAAAAGCCGTAAACTTATAAATAAAACATACAAAATTCAAACCATAAAGTTTTTAATTAATATTCTTTCAAAATGGAAAAAAATAGAAAAAACGAAAAGAATAAACAGATAAAACAATAAAATAGCAACAAAGTTCGCTGGTTCGACATACTCTTTAGCGCGACATTAGCGGTGATGCTGTTCATTTTGAGAGTTTAGATCTATCAAAACGACTTTTGTATTGAGGAAACTCAACGATTTAATGAATCAATCACGTGTGATAAATTCAAAGGTATTAAGAATCAAAAAATGGCAAACATTTGCATAAGAAATTATAAAAAAATGTTTAATAATTGAAAAACCACAACGATTGCGTAAAGATTTGTATTGTCTATCTGGGAAAGAATAGGAGAACAAAGTGTAAGAGTTTCTTAGTGATAAACTAAAGACAATCTTCAATGAAAAATAAAGACCTGGTGATAATACAATAAACTTCACAGCTAAATAAATGGTCATAAACAAATTCATGGATTTTAGTCAACATTGTCAACATTCTAAGATAGAGTGATCCGACAAAGCCTGTCATTATGTTGGTAACCCAACGGATTGATGGTAATATAAAGCGTGTTTGTTTAGTGGTTAATGGTTACGACAGCGATTAAACGGTCAGAAATTTGACAGTTACGTCAACGCTATTATCAATTGTCCTCAGTTACGATTCCCATTTCATCGTAGACTATCCAAAGAACAACGCAAATTACCCAATTTTATTCGATAGAGAAGGTTCGGTTCAGTAATATTTGCGCGAAATATTCAGCTCAGATAGCAAAATTGCCTCCCGTAAGGAGGTGATCAAAAAGCATCGCTGCTTTTGAGACCCTTTTTATACCCTCCACCTCCAGGATGGAGGATGGATACTAACTTTGTCACTCCGTTTGTAACACCTTGAAATATCGACCTGAGACGCTATAAAGTATATATATTCTTGATCGTCATAAAATTCTAAGACGATCCTTCTGCTGATAGCACGCTAGCATCTAAACGAAGGAGCTAGGACGTCCAAGTTTTCCATAAATGTATCTTATAGTCGTAGATCGGTTGGGATTGAAACTGGGCGAAATCGACCGAAAGGGAAAAAATTTTCCCTCACAAGGACTAAAAATACTCATAATAACCCCTAATATTTTAGAGTATTTAAGTATATTTTTATACCCTCCACCTCCTGGATGGGGTTATACTAACTTTGTCATTCCGTTTGTAACACCTTGAAATATCGACCTGAGACCCTATAAAGTATATATATTCTTCATCGACATAAAATTCTAAGACGATATAGCCATGCCTGTCCGTCCGTCTATCCGTCTGTTGATAGCACGCTAGCATCTAAACGAAAGGAGCTAGGAGGCCCAAATTTTGCATAAATACGTCTTATAGTCGTAGGTTGGTTGGGATTGAAACTGGACGCAATCGGCCGAAAGGGAAAAATTTTTCCCTCACAAGGACTGAAAAACCCATAATAACACCTAATATTTTAGATATTTAAGCATATTTTTTCAATATGTAGTATACGCATTCCCCCTATAACAAAAACGTGCACCATAAAACGATTTTTATTCGTAGGGGGTGAAATGGGGCAAAAAGGGATCAGAATGGTACCTATTAAACTACAACAGCTAGAAACACGAAATTCGCTGTGTACATTGCTCTAATTGAGTAGATACATAATATGAAAGTATTTTTTCCAAATTCGATCTTTTAAGGGATAAAATGGCAATAGAGGGATAAAAATGGTACCAACCAAACGGCTGCAACTAGAATAATGAAATTCGGTGTATACATTCTTCTGATTGCGTAGACACGTAAAATAGAAGGATTTTTCGAAATTCGTACTTTTTGGGGTTAAAAAAGAAAAAAGGGATAAAAATAGTACCAACCAAATGACCGCAGCTAGAGTCATGAAATTCGGAGAATACATTCCTCTAACTGCGTAGAAGCGTAAAATAAAACTTTTTTTTCAAATTTGTACTTTCAAGGGATGCAGGGCACATAGGGATTAAAATAGTACCAACTAAACGACTACAGCTAGAATAATGAAACTCGATGTGTGCATCCCTCTAACTGCGTAGACTTGTGAAATAAAGAGATTTTAAAATTACGTAAGGATCTCGACGTTAAAGCGTACAAAATTCAACTTGTGCAAGAATTGAAGCCAGTCGACTTAAAGTTGCGTGCTAATTTCAGTGAATGGGCTCTCCTGTCGCTATGTCAAACGAAAAATTATGTCTTCCGAATGGACCACCTCAGATGCAGTCGTGGCCAACCTTTATATGATATCATTTACAAACAGTAAATGCCATAAATTGTTCTTTTAACTGATAATAAATCGTGTAAGTTCACTTTCAAATTTATGTGTTTTATTTAACATTATAAATCAAACCTCACGGTGAATCATCCGTTATATGGATGTGTTCCGAGCAACTATTTTCACGGCGTACTTGTTTGTTTATGATTTTATGATAATGATCTTGAGACGGCTTTTGCAACAATGTTCCGAACTCTTTAAGTCAGATGAACTGAAAAGAACATTTTAATCCTTAAACGTCCTATTTGAACGGATTTTTATACACTCCACAAGAGTATTATGTCTTTGTGCATTTGTTTGTATCAAAGGAAGGGAGATAGACCCATTGTTAATTATACCGATCGACTTAGAATCACTTTTTGAATCGATTTAACAATGTCCGTCTGTCTGTCCATCTATTCTTGTAATCACGATACAGGTCGCAATTGTAGACAGAACCAAACGAAAGTTTTTCGGGATAGGGACGAACGCTACTTAATTTAAAGAAAATCGGTTCAGATCTAGATATAGCCCCCATACGAATTTCACTCCCGATTTGAATCTTTTCACTCTAGAAACCACATATTACAACAGATTTTCTTCAAAATTGGCAAACCATCTTATATTTCAACTAAAAACACCCATGTCGAGAATAGGGCAGATAGGTTCAGATTTATATATAGCTACCATACAAATTTGGCTCTCAATTTGTTGTTTGTTATTCAGACCAATACCATCCAACTCCCACCATAAAAAATCATTAATCATCTCTCGATAGTGCAATCCATTCACCGTAACTGTTGATCCAACCTCATTTTCGAAAAAGTTAGGTGTAATGACCCCGCCGGACCATAAACCGCACCAAACAGTCACACGATGAGCACGGAGAGGCTTCTCAACAATAACTCTTGGGTTTTCCGAGCCCCAGATGCGACAATTTTGCTTGTCGACGTAGCCACCGAGGTGGAAATGGGCCTCATCAGTCAATATGATTTTTCAATGGAATTCATTTTCATTCATGAATTTTAATAATTTCAATGCGTTATATCGTTCCATTTTTAGTAATGGCGTAGTTTCTACTTGTCAAATGTCAAAGAATAGAAGCTTCAAAACTGACAGCTACCGAAATACCGGGTGATTCATAATAACACCTCTTGTTGCAAAACACTGTAGATGACTGAAATATTTTTTAAACTATTTATTTTTTGTGCATTTTTTGTCCATTAAAAAAAGTATCCATACAAATTTGTTTGTAAAAAAAAATTTTAGGTCTCCGACATAAAGTGTTTATTTGTTTCTGTATAGTTTTAAATAACTAAAATTAAAAAAGATTTTTTTTTTGTTTTTTTTTTTTTTTAAAGAAAGTAATAACCAAACAAATATTTTATTGTGTTCTAACCATGAACATTGATTATGATTTCTATTCGCTCGCATACATTTATAAAATGATACTATTCGAAAATGTTGAAAAGAACTTCTTTAAAAGGGGACTAATAACTTCCTTAAAAGCAACAAAAATGTGCTACGAAAGTACTTCCTAATTTTGCTCGGGTTAATGAAACGCGGATGAGTTTGTATGAAAAACTCTAATATCTTCTCATGAGCAGAGGTTGCGCGGATGTAAATGATATTCGATCTAAATTGTTGTTTTTTTTTGGTTTTCTTCACATCTCCGCTAAATGAGCGAAGCAATAAAGTGAGCTTAAACGGAATCAAGATCCATTAAAGTGTTATTAGCCCACGTAGGCTTGTCTGTATGGGCCATAAACTTGACACAGCGTTGTGCTTCTTTGACAAACTAATTAGTTGATGTATCACCAAAAAAACAACAACAGAAAAACATAAACCATTTAACAGGCATTTTTACACGCTTTGAAAAACGTGTGTGTGATTTTTTCTCAAAAGTCTACAAGTTTTTATTTTATTTTTTTTTTTTTGGTTGCTAAACAATAAAGTTCATTCACAGATTTTAAGGGGTTTTTTCTCTTGGTAATTAAATCAAATTTATGTTGATTTTATGCTTATCTTTGAATATTATTTCATATGTTGTTTTGATTATACCAACACTTGTTTGTTAGAATAATCATAATTATAGCATTTATGAGATTTTATAAATTGGAATTTAAGTCATATTAATAGAAAAAACATATCTCGGAAGAAAATAAGCAAATACACTCAAAGAAAAATGTCAAAAACATGTGAACAAAATTCTATAATTGAAAAATGTATCTACCTTTTCATGCTGCAAAATGTAGGTACTCAATATTTATAGACTTCCGAGTACCACGTTCTTGTCGCATTACAATATCCCTATCTGCATATTTCACGCTTTTTAGAAATTTCTTTTAATAACTTTCAAAAAAAAAATAATTAAAAATTAAAATATTTAAAAATTAAAAAATATATAAAGGTAATAATTAATCAAATGATATTATTCTCTAACATTTTACAAATAGCTTTTTAAGAAGTGAATTCGAAGGAATGTATCACCACATTCCCTAATTGAAACGAATAAACGTAGAAGTTATGGCCATAAGAGAATTTTATGAACTCTTTTTATATGTTTTTGAATGTAATACATTAGAATGCCAGCTATTTCGATCATTTTCTAGTGTTTCTTACTGATGCTATTGAAATCCATTAAACATTGAAATCAAAATATTTCACTTCAGATATTGATGCGGAATCACATGTATGTTAATACCCTACCCAACCTACCCGTTTAAAGTACTAATAAGTATTTTTATTTTTTCCATCTATAGACGACAAACTAAACAGGTAAAATCAAAACAAGTTTATGGATTTTATTGCTTTTTATTTTTTAGTTTCACTCTTCCTTGATGACAGTTTCACAGATTTTATTATAGTTATTAGTCTCACGAGATTTATGCACCAGCTATTCTCAAATGTGGGTCACGTATCTCCGGGAGTCCTCGAAGCTAAAGTTGTCCTAGCAAGGAATTGTAAGAAAAAATACTAACTGTAAACATTTTTTACAAGTATATCTAAAAGATAAAAAATATATATTTTCAAAGAACAATCCAATTTTTTTATCAGATGAAAAAAACAACAATTAAAGCTCATGTACATTTTCATCGGCCTGATGTTTTGGCTCTATGTGAGACTCAGGTGTGTGAGGATTCTGATCCACAGGATTTTCACATACCTGGGTATCACACCCTATCGCTTTTTATATCCCACAGAGGTCTTGTGGTATATGTACGTAATGAATGAGCTCAGAAAATCCAGAATTTAACTGCCTTTGGGTTAAATTGAGGATTGGAACTCACGTACTGTATTTCGGATTTGTGTATAGAAGTCCAAACACGGAAAGGGAGGCATCCCTAAATAGCTTCGACGCCCTTTCCGACTCAATTACTAAAATTTTAGAGGATTGTCCTGGCAGTGAAATCGTAGTTGCTGGCGATTTCAATATCCATAATTCCTCTTGGCTTGCCCATTCGGGTCACACAACTCCGGAGGGCCAATACGCCGAGCTTTTTGCCGCGCATAATGATTTGACGCAACTAGTGAAAGAACCGACTCACATTCCGTGTGTCCAAGGGCAAAACCTAAATATTCTTGATCTTTTTCTAACTTCACACCCTGAAAAGTATGAAGTTGATGTTTTAGCACCTCTTGGTAATTCGGATCATTGTATTGTTTCAGCAGCTTTTTCGTATTCCGCTCTTCGTGTCGCTTCGACCCCAGCCCCAAAGCGAACAATTTTTGTTTACGAAAAGGCACGTTGGGCCGAGCTCAACAACTTTTTCCAGCATTTCAATTGGAAGCTTTGCTTTCTAAATAGCGATATAGATGCTGCGGCTGAAATGATAGAAAATATTATCTTAATTGGAATGAAGTCATTTATTCCAACTAAAGTTATTTCGGATAAACCATCTAATAAAAGTTGGTTTAACCAGACATGCAAGACTGCTGTCAGATCCAAAGAGGAAGCGTTCAAGAAATGGCGTTTAAATAAAAATGCCACCACTGATCTGCTACGCAAACAGACAAGAACCATGTGTGCGAGGGTACTTAGACGTGAAAAGTTTCTGTACGAACAACGTCTTCGTGCCAAAGTTCTTTCTTCCCCCAGGGGAAGTAAGAGCTTTTGGTCATTTGTAAAAAGAGTAAAGGATAACTCCTCATCTATCCCAACTCTTGTTAAAGATGACCAGATATTCACTAACCTGGTTGCCAAAGCTAACCTATTGGCTGAAATGTTTGCAAGGAATTCATCCTTGCCGGAAAGCAATCAACCACTCCCCGTGATCGAAAATGTATCTAGTTCCATGCCTCAGATATTTTTTCGAACACGTGGAGTTAAAAGGGTTCTTGCAAATCTTGACGTAAACAAATCCCCGGGCCCGGATGGCATTTCGGCACTTGTCCTATGTAAGTGCTCTTCGACGCTTGCACGTCCCCTTCGTAATCTTTTCAACCTTGCATACCGTGCAGGGGTTTTCCCAGCGCGTTGGAAGATTGCGAACATCCAGCCCATCCCTAAAAAAGGTGAGGCTAATAACCCTGCTAACTATCGACCGATCGCGATTTGCTCAGCGCTCTCGAAGGTTATGGAGAGTATGGTTAACCACCATCTTGTGAGGTATTTAGAAACTAATGACTTACTTAATGATCGACAGTATGGCTTCCGTAGGAATCGATCTACGGGAGACCTGATGACACTGCTATCCGAAAAGTGGAATCGATCTATTCACAAGCTTGGTGAGAGTAAGGTCGTTGCTCTAGATATCTCCAAGGCCTTTGATAGAGTTTGGCACGGCGCACTCATATCAAAGCTTATCGCTTTTGGTGTTGGTAGTGACTTCTCTCGATTTATATCGAGCTTCCTCAGAGATCGCCCTATACGTGTTATTGTAGATGGGTTCTCATCCGATGAGCATAGGTTAACCGCAGGAGTACCACAGGGCTCTGTCCTTTCCCCCTCTCTTTTTCTTATTTTCATCGACGACCTCTTGGATCGGACTTTGAATCCAATATACTCATTCGCGGATGACAGCAACCTCTGTCATTCATACTCATTCGATCATAGACCAAGTCGTCAAGAAATTGAGGACAAAAGAAGATTGATGGATGAGTCACTCAGCCAGGATTTACTGGCCATTTCCGAATGGGGTCAAGTTAATAGAGTAGATTTTAATGCACGTAAGACCCAGTGCTCCTTGTTGTCTCACAAGAGATTCGCTGATCCAACGGTGTCGTCGATTTTAATGAACGGTGTAGATATTGAGCAATCAGATACTCTTGATGTTCTAGGCATGAAAATACAATGCGATGTTCGTTGGACAAAACATGTATTTGAAGTGTCGAAAGAAGCATTCAAGTGTCTAGGCTTCTTAAACCGGTGTAAGAAATACTTCACTTCCACTGATCTTCTCAATATCTACACTACTTACATCAGACCAAAGATGGAATTCAACTCCCATATATGGTCGGGTGCTCCAGCTTCATCACTGGAGCTACTTGACCGTGTCCAGAGGAGGGCGATGGTGTTGATAGGTGACGGTAGGATATCCAATTCTATTGTTTCCCTTGAACATCGTCGTAATGTGGGTTGTGTGTCCTTGTTCTATCGTTACTTTCACGGTGTTTGTTCTTCGGATATTCGTGATCTTATACCGCCCGTGAGAACGTTTGGTAGAGATACGCGATTTTCCAGGAATTCTCACCCATTTGTTATCAATTGGACAACCGACCGTACCACACATTACAGAATGAATTCGTTCTTCGCCCGCACTATCCGTATGTGGAATCGACTTCCGGCAGATATCTTCCCAGCTAATTATGATATCCAGAAGTTTAAAACAAAGGTCAACAAACACTACTCCCTCTTTCCTCCTTCCAATACCGTACCTTCCTCCCGCCAACACAGTGCGATGCATTTATAGGGGACATCCCCTGAGTGTTGGTTCAGTGAAAAAAAAAAAAAAAAAAAGTCACCCAATTTTCCAATCCCACTGCGCTGACAACAACACGAGGTGAAAGGAGTCTTATCCGAGATTTCGAAATCGTAAAAAATAAAAATTTGAATTTGAGCGAATTTGGGCAATTTTTATTTATTTGTGAAATAAAATTACTGGTGATAATGTGTTTTAACATATTATAAAATCTTTTTATGAGGTAGGCGGATTAAAAAAAGAAATGGCTAGTATGAATAAATTTTGCCGAGCCTAGTTTAATTCCATAGCATAGTTTTTTGCATATCTCTATGGACTGCTTTGACAAAAAAAGTATAATTATGTCTATTATTGTAGACATGTAAGCACATTTTTCGCGGGAGCCTTATCGTATTAGTTTAAGAGATATTTGGGTGACAAGAACAAAGTTTATATTTTTGGCGAGGATAGTTTTGTATTGTGTCATTATTAGGAGAAAAACACCGGTTAGAAAATGTTTGTTCATCCTAATACTTTAGCTATAATTC
The DNA here is from genome assembly GCA_947397865.1 of Polietes domitor. Lineage (NCBI taxonomy): Eukaryota > Metazoa > Arthropoda > Insecta > Diptera > Muscidae > Polietes > Polietes domitor. The sequence continues at coordinate 43,984,353 of OX377621.1, forward strand.
TTTTTAGATGGTAGTGAAAAAGTTAGCAGACTGGAAAGGCATCATATTTTAGATCTAGCTTTCACCATAACCTATTTTAGTTTAAATTTTTAAGCACACTAGAAAGTCCGATGAGTAGTCCTAAATGAAATATATATAAAGGGTGGTTAATTTGATTTTTGAATAAAACTCAAAATATTTAGAAAATTATTGTCATTTCTGTTTATTATGATAATATGTATGGAACAAAATATCGGCCAAATGGCCGCCGCGACCTCGGCGGCACACCTCCATCCGCTGCACAGAGGGTTGACATCGCCAAAAATGAAGATTAATTCAAAAATAAAAATTTATTTTTTTGAAAATTTTTTATTATACGATTAAGGAATATAAAATTCTACATCACTACCGAAAATATCAATGACATGTGTTGTTTACTTTTACAGTTGCACTGCCAAGCATGTTTTGAGTTTTAAGCGAACAGTTCTGAAAATTGCAAATTGACACACTTCAAAGATTAATATCTTTTTCTCCATTATAAAAAGTAGCACTTTGATTATAGAATCTTCAAGTTCAGATATTTTAGAGTGATTTTACAAAAAAATGTTTTAACGAAAGTATTTCAGAAATATTTTTAAAAAATTGTTGAAAATATGTCAAAATTTAAGGTATTTTTAAAATATATGTGGAGTTTTAAATGTGAATTTCTGATTAAATTACAATGTGTTAACTTCATTATTCCGCAATTACATGTTGCGCGTTTTTGCGCCAATTTATTTTATTAAATAAATTGTGTAAATAGTCACTCTTTATGGGTGCTTATACATTCAGTTTTATTGTACAACTGGAATTTAGATTATGACGAAAACTTAATATTTAATATTTTGTAATGTAAAATAAGTATTTTTATTTACTTAACGCTTAAATGAAACAATTATTTCTAATGAAAATCATTCACAGAAGCAGAATGAGGCTCCAAGTCGCACAATAAATCTTAATCTTATAAACATCCCTGTACGGATAGAGTACAGTCGGGTAATGCCGGCTATATGATACCCTGCATCTTCTACCCTATTTCAAGTAATTTACTACCAATTCTAGATGAACTAAAATTTCTGTAACAGTTTAATGCCGGACACATTCGAAACATTGTCCTTAATGAGCAAATGTCACCAAATCTGGTGGGACATTTGTATGGGGGCTTTACCAAACAATGTCGCCGATGTCACCGAATTTAACTACAGCAGTTTCTATTCAAAATATAACGTTATGTGTCAAATGCGAACAAGATTGGGTAAACAATTTTGTTGCTAGAGCGGAAAAGTCAAATCTGGAACGACATTTGTATGGGAGCTAAACCTAAATTTAAACCGATGTGACCCACTTTCACCATAAATGTTTCTAGGTGAAATATAACGTGTTGTGCCAAATTTGAACAATATCGGTTAAAATATAACGTTTTTTTTCAACTATTCAACCGTTGGACTATTATTTGTGGGGTGCCCTCAGAAATTTAAGAAAATATTCAGTAGTTTTTTTATAGCATTTTCAAAAAAAAAAAAAGTTATTTGGCGGACCCTATGTGGTATCTAGAGCGAAAAAGTCAAAGTAATGGAAAAGTGGGCGTGGTACCTCCCACACGAAGTTAAAACCTATTTTTGAATATTGTCAGTTCTATGACACATAGAGAGCTTAATTTTGTATAAGTGAATCTAGCATAAATATGCGTAGTTGTGCCAAAAATGGGCGGTATTGGAAAAGTGGGCGTGGCACCTCCCAACGAAGTTAAAACCTATTATTGAATATTATCAGTTCTATGACACCTAGAGTGCTGAAATTTTGTGTAAGTGCTTCTAGCATCAATGTGCGTAGTTGTGCCAAAAATGGGCAGTAATGGAAAAGTGGGCGTGGCACCTCCCATACGAAGTTAAACCTATTTTCGAGTATATTCCGTTCTATGAAAGATGTAATACTGAAATTTTGTCTGAGTGCATCCAGAATCAATATGCGAAGTTGTGTCAAAAATGGGCGGCAATGGAAAAGTGGGCGTGGCAACTCCCATGCGAAGTTAAAACCTATTATTGAATATTGACATCTAGAGTGCTGTGATTTTGTGTAAGTGCATCTAGCATCAATCTGCGTAGCTGTGTCAAATATGGACGGTAATAGAAATGTGGGCGTGGCACTTCCCATACGAAGTTAAAACCTATTATTGTCAGTTCTATGACACCTAGAGTTTTGAAATTTTGTGTAAGTGCATCTACCATCAATGCATATAGCTCTGCATAAGAGGGGGCGGTATTGGAAAAGTGGGCGTGGCACCTCCAATACGATGTTAAAACCTATTATTGAATATTGTCAGTTCTATGACAGATACAATACTGAAATTTTGTGTGAGTGCATCTAGCATCATTGTGTGTAACTGTGCCAAAAATGGGCGGTATTGGAAAAGTGGTCGTGGTACCTCCCATACGATGTTAAAACCTATTATCGAATATGGTCTATGACACCTAGAATGCTGAAATTTAGTTTGAGTTGATCCAGTGTAAATAGTTGTGCAAAGATGGGCAGAAAGCGGGCGTGACCTTCCCATATAAAATTAAAACCGGATTTAGAGTATATTCGACACCTAGATGGGCGGAAAGTGGCCGTGACCCTTCCCATAGGAAATTAAAACCTTTTTGTTGTGTGAGTTAATTTAGTTGTAATTTAGTTTTAACCTGCTTAGACAATATACAAATGGGCGGGATGGAACATTTTTGATATGAATTTTGTAAAATTACAAGTTTTCTGTGGATTTTTCTTAGCACAATAGTAAAGAAATGTTACAAAAAGAGAAATATTCATTCGTCAACAGCCGCCTTGAGTCAAGAAAGCGGAAATTATGTTAATTTTTTAGTTTTTGCGTTGTTTGATAAGTGAACAATTTGATTGAATTTCTATGTGTTTTGAATGTGATGTAATGTAATTTCTTTTTACGAATGAAGTTTTTTGTTTAGGTAATGGAAAGAGGAGAATCACACTTAACAAAAAAATCTATTTAATTTTTTTCATTTCTTCCATTATTTGCCGTAAACTAACGTTCTCCAGGGAACATATCCATTTCCTTAGTATCTCAGGGAAGTACCTTGATTATAATTGGTAAATATATTACCGATCAGGGGAAAAATCAATATGAAAGCAGATTTTAATTTTACCGTTTGTTTTTTTTTTTGCCTGGCGAATCGGGGGGGGGGGTTCAGCTAGTTTTCTTATAAATGTCGATGCTGGGACCATGTGCCACGAACCTCCTATTAACTTCCACACAAATTATCCTGCTCTAAGTAAAAGAAAGGAAAATTGAAATGGTTGTTAATCCTAAACTAATGCAGATAGAAGAATGCAGGTCGAAGTATTTTTAACAGATTTTCTCCTTTTCATTTTGATACTCTTACCGGTATTAAAAGTATTTAAAATAATTTTTGAAAAATTGTATACTTTGAATCTTTGTAGTCCTGTGAAGGGGAATTAGGATGAGGAAACTCCACTATGTCTATAGTTTCAAACACATATGGTTCCATGGCCACAGTTGCTAATAATTAATTTTTGGTGGTAGTTTTTCTAAAGAATCTCATTTTTGGGACTAATTTTCCCCGCTTTAGGAATTCTGTGGTTTTTATATGAGACATCTCAAATGTTTTTCTTTTAAAGAACAACGATTTTAATTTCTTGCATTGCTTTCAAAAAATTTTTTGGGATTGTACATTTTCAGGACTTGTCGATGAAAAATATTATATTTTTCCATTTGTCGCTACGTTCATATTAATTGAAATATTTCAATTATGCCATCTCACATTTCCGGCAATTTTGTGTCAACGACACACATAACTACCCGTAAATCATTAATATAACAGTGATAGTTGTTTTAGCAAATCAATTGATTAGCTACACCTTTCATGCGAATAAAAGGAAGAACCCATTTAGCTCAGTATTAATGGATGCGTGCATGTGTGTTTGCCTGAAACTATTCCCAAACAGGTTTCATTCAGAAAGAAACAAAAAAAAACTAAATAAATAAAACGTTTAAAACAAAATTCGAAACTAACTTTCAAGGAAAACCAACAACAGTTTAATTAACTCGGCAACGTGCAAGTGAAACTACTTTTGCAAATATATCTGAGGCAGCCGCCGCTACCTGTGATGTTGCTCATCTCTCAAGCTTGTGTGCCCCAGCTACACAAACACACATCATCACGTTGAGTGCAACACTCCACATAGCGAATATTTCGGAAATAAACTACAGTTGGTATAAAGTCCGTTTAGAGGTCAAGTTAAAATGAACATTAATTTTATGCGGCAAAATGAAGAAAGAAAAAAACAGCACCAGCACCTTCGAATATCCTATAATCCTACATCTTCGAAGAACATTTGAATGGGCGAAATACCCGTTTATGTTGCCCTCGTCAGTTTAACGTTATACTCAGGCCGGGATTTCACCTTGTACCTCAATCGATGGATGGACGGACGGACAGATGGATGCAACATTGCAAGCATACGTTGTGTGCGGAGGTGTGCTAACTGCCACTAATGTGAGTGTTGGCTTGATTCTAAGGTCTTCTTCCACTTCTTCGACGAAATTGATTATTGATATTATTGGCCAGCTGTTTAAGTTGATTGACAGCCAAATGGATTAATGAGCACTATCACATTGTTCGCTAAATCATTTATAACACACCGAATTCGACAGCCACAGACTTCTGGTCTGTGGCAGCAGCCACACTTTAAACTAAGACACGCGAGTACACCATCATGACTCTACGAGTAGTACTCTAGCTTCTCTAGGTCAGATGTCCGAGCTCTGGCTAATTAAACGTTATTGATTTTTTTCGTCGTTTAAAATATGTTTCAAATGGTTTTATATTTATTTGGCTGAGAACATTTCTAAATATATGTTCATTCACATATGTGCGAATGTGTATGTATGGATGGTTGGGGAGTTTTAAAACGAAAGACTTAAGACACAAACTCGTTCCCCCCTCAAATATGTTCTAGGTACGTGTTGCGAGGGAAGAAGCGTAGTTTCTACTGTTGGACCGGACCATTTTAGCCGATGACTAAACGGAACTTAAACATAAACAACATAAAATGTCTACATGTCTAAATGTTTTATGAGCATCTTTAATTTCCTGTCAAATATTCATGATGGAATAAATTTTGACAAAATTAATGGTTTTCTTTCCCAACTTCTTACTTCACTTATGAGTGATTCCAATATTTTTTGCTACCTCTATAATATTGGTGAACATTTTATACGTTTTCATGTGGAAACGCTGAATAAATTTTCTCAACTTGCAGTATACATGTATTCAAAAAAAATATATTGGACAAAAATTCAACCTAAACAAGTAAGGAAAGGCTAAAGTCGGGCGGGGCCGACTATATGATACACTCCACTTTCCATCGGAATACAATTCAATTCAGTAAAAAAGTGAAAACGGGAAATATGTTTTAATCACAGCCTAATATGACCTGGCCCAACTTGTCAAATCGAGAATAATATTTGTATCGAGGCTATATCCAAACATGGAATGAAGTGACTAACTTTCACAATAAATTCTTCTCGTTGAAGTATAACGTGTTATGCTCAATTTTAAGAAATTCTCTGAAAATACGCGGTTTCTGGAGGAACAACATTTGTATGAGAGCTATATGTAAATCTGAACCGATGTGACGTATTTTATATGTGTTCCTAGTTTAAATATAAGATGTTTTGTCAATTTTGAAGAAAACCTGGTAAAATATGTAGATTCTGGAGCGGAAAAATTCAAATTTGGAGCGAAATTTGTATGGAAGCTCCCTCCAATAGAAACAAAAATAAATAAAATAATTTTTTTCTTCTTATGATTTTCAAAAAAATCGAAGAGATGTGTTTTTTTTTTTTGCTCCAGTTTAACATAGAAAGACTCATATACAGATTGCACCATTGCATTGTGAAAGTAAATATGTTGAAAATTCATCCATTTATCGGAATGTCAGTCCGGCTGCACATCTGGTCTGTCTGGTTGAAATTTTCTAAATATATGTATCAATGGCTGAAGAGCATAAAATTCTAAGACGATATAAACAGTAAGTCTTTCGTCTGCCAGTTTTTTGAAAGCCCGCTAACAGACTAATAAATTATACTGATAACAATTATCGTATATTGTATTTCTAAAGGTTAAAAAATACTGTCAAAAACTTCATCTAAGATACAGTCAAAACATTCATATCAATAAATTATTTTGCCTTTTTAGAATCTAATGAATTCTAAAATGAAAAGAAAAGTCCTCAATATGACAGAGAAGCGTACAGAGAAATGAATGAGAATAAGTATGAGAATAGGTGTGTATGATACCAGGGTAAAAATGACTACAAAATACTACAAATATAATGGAATATGTAAAAGAAAGATGTGCGTGTTAAGTACCTAAACCTGGATATAAGACAGCAATCTTACGGTTATAGGTTATTTCAGTCTTTGTTAGGGAGGATCTACTTGGCTCTCCCGTGAGAGCGGCCACGTGAACCGTTCCTTTTTGTCCCCTTTTTGCTATAAGTACCAAATTTCAGACAAATATAAGCACACGTATTAAAAAACAAGTTAAATCGGAGTTAAGTTCGGCCGGGCCGAACTTTATATACACTCCACCATGGATTGCATTCCACGGAGGCTGTCGATTTTCGTAGAAGTGCAGTAATATTACAGGAAAATATAATTTTTAAATATAGCCAAACCAAAAAAAAAAAAAATACAAATATTGAAATAAATAAATATAATATATATTTTTATTATTTCAAATCACGCTTATAAGGCACGGTTACCAATACGTTTACATATCGAAATAATACTGCAAGGCAATTCAAAAAATAAATATTCTTATATTTATATTTTCAAAAAAGCGTAATTACCATAAATATTGGTTAATTTAATTCCAAAAGTAAAAATTTTGAAAATCCTTTATCTCACGTACATAGTATAAGAGAATCTAACTTCATGATTCAACCAATTTTTGCCGTAAAAGTACGAATTTAGAAAAATCTTATTATTTTGCTGGCGGCCATTTGGATGGTACCATTTTTCCCTTTTTTTCCTACTTTACCCCCTTAAGAATACAACTTTCTAAAACCTCTTTATTTTACGTGTCTACGCAATAAGAGGGATATACACATAAGGGATATACGAATTTCATCATTCTAGCTGTAGTCGTTTAGTTGGTACTATTTTTATCCCTCTGTACCCATTGTATCCCTTGAAAGTACGAATTTGGAAAAAATCTTTAATTTTTCGTGTCTACGCAGTCAGAGGAATGTATACTCCGAATTTCATGACTCTAGCTGCGGTCATCAGGCTGGTACTATTTTTATTCCCTTTTCCATTTTAACCCCAAAAAGTACGAATTTCGAAAAATTCCTTTATTTTACGTGTCTACACAATCAGAGGAATGTATACAACGAATTTCATTATATTAGGTGCAGCCATTTGGTTGGTACCATTTTTATCCCTCTATTCACATTTTACCCTTTAAAAGTACGAATTTGGAAAAAATACTTTTATATTATGTATCTACTCAAGTAGGGGAATGCACACACCGAATTTCGTGTTTCCAGCTGTTGTCGTTTAATATGTACCATTTTTATCCCTTTTTGCCCCATTTCACCCCCTACAAATAAGACTCACTTTATGGTGCACGTTTTTGCTATAAGGGAAATGCGCATACCAAATATCAAGCAAATATAAACAGACATCTTCAAAAAACATGCTTAAATACGCTAAAAAATTAGGGATTATTATGGGTATTTTTAGTCCTTGTGAGGGAAAAATATTTCCCTTTGGGCCGATTTCGCCCCGTTTCAATCCCAACCGATCTACGACTATAAGACGCATTTATGGAAAATTTGGACGTCCTAGCTCCTTTCGTTTAGATGCTAGCGTGCTTTCTAGAGACGGACGGACATGGCTGGAGCGTCTTAGAATTGTATGACGATCAAGAATATATCTTTATAGGGTCTCAGGTCGATATTTCAAGGTGGTACAAACGGAATGACAAAGTTAGTATACCTCCATCCTGGAGAAAAATATGAAATACTCTAAATATTTGGCGTCTATTCAGTTCTTGTGTAGACTGTGGACCGATTTCGCCCATTTCCCTACTTCCTAGCTATTTATACGTTTTTTTCAACAGACGGACTTACGTACATGGCTGCAGTTCTTAAATACATATCTTTTAATGTTAGTTGTTTGGCACAATTTTAACTATTTTCTCAAACTTAAATTTCCCCTAATACAAAAATGCCCAACTGCGCACAGAGGGTTGAAATCGCCTAAAATGGAAATTAATTCGGGGAAGCCTTCGGGTCAGGTAATGTTTACATTTTTTTCAATATTTATGCCATAATCAGTAAAAGAAAAAACAATTTAGTGGAAAAAATGGTTTTCCTGGAAAATAAATTAATAATCCGTCCGTGTATATAATCTTGTCATCGAAGTACAAGTCGCAATTATTATCCAATCCCAACGGAACTTGGTACAGGTAATTTTTTCGCATCAATGATGGGCGCTATTAAATTTGAAGCAAATCAGTTCAGATTTAGATATATCTTCCATACAAATGTCACTCCCAATTTGACTTTTTTCGCTCTAGATACCACATATTTTAACCGATATTGTTTAAATTTGGCACAACACGTTGTATTTCACCTAGAAACATTTATGGTGAAAGTGGGTCACATCGGTTTAGATTTAGGTATAGCTCCCATACAAATGTCGATCCAGATTTGACTTTTCCGCTCTAGCAACAAAATTGTTTACCCAATTTTGTTCGCATTTGGCCCCCATACAAATGTCCCACCAGATTTGGTGACATTTCCTCAGTAAGGACAATGTTTCTGCTTCTGTGTATGATTTTCATTAGAAATAATTGTTTCATTTAAGTTTTAAGTAAATAATTTTTCATTACAAAATACTTAGTTTTCGTCATAATCTAAATTCCAGTTGTACAATAAAACTGAATGTATAAGCACCCATAAAGAGTGACTATTTTCACAATTTATTTATGAAAAATAAATTGGCGCAAAAACGCGCAACATATAATTGCGGAATATTGAAGCTAACACATTGTAATTTAATTAGAAATTCACCATCAGGCGGTATATTACAGAACTCACATTTAAAACTCCACATATATTTTGAAAATACCTTAAATTTAGACATATTTTCAAAAAATTTTTTAAAAGTATTTCTACAATACTTTGGTTAAAACATTTTTTTTTAAATACTCTAAAATAACTAAACTTAAAGATTTCATAATCAAAGTGTTACTTTTATCAATGGGCAAAAAGATATTAACCTCTAAAATATGTCAATTTGAAGTTTTCACAACTGATCGCGTAAATCTCAAAAATTTCTTGACTTTAAGGCAGTGCAACTGTAAAAGTAAACAACACATGTAATTTATATTTTCGGTAGTGATGTAGAATTTTATATTCTTTAATCGTATAATAAAAAATGTTCAAAAAAATAAATTTTGATTTTTGAATTAATCTCTATTTTTGGCGATTTCAACCCTCGTCATCAAATCAAGAGGCTTTTGGCAGGATGTTATGTAATGTGGCACGGACTTGTTGAAACCGCATGTCGTCTCGCTATCACGGCTGATAATGCAGTTTATTGTACCTAAACATAATGAAATTTGAATGTCATCGTAGAAGATGAATGAATTGTAAGTAAGCTTCAGTCGGCTAAACCGACTTATATATACCCTCACTCTCAATATATATATACCGAAATTACAAGGAATTTAATGAGGGCAGGATAATTTGTGTGGAAGCTATCATATGGTCCTAGCTTCCACATTTCTAAAAAACATTATCAAATATCAAGTCATTGTGGATCCCATGCACCAGTATAGAAGATATGAAGGATTTAATATTACCTAGCATATATACAATTTTGTGGGAGGTACAATAAGAGGCGTGGCTAAAGCGAAAAAAATTTTAAGGTTTAAAGTGAGTATAAAAACATTTTCAAATGTCAAATTGCAAATGATTTTGACTATCCGTATGGATGTTATGTCAGTTTTATTGTAACCAAAGTTTATACCACTTTGTGTGGGAGGTACCAGAAAGGGGTGTGGAAATATCACCCATATTCCATTTGAATGTAACCACTATAAAAGCGTTGCTAAATGTCAAATGTCACAGTACTCCGAACATCAGTATAGAAGTTATAACAAATTTACTTGTACGTACTTTTGCGTAATTTGCGTGGGAGGTTCTGGAAGGGGCGTGCCAAAACCCGCCATATTCAGTACACTAAAAGTGATTATAAAAACATTATACACAAATACCAAAATATAGATGATGCCGAATATATGAGGAAGTTATATGGGTTTTAATTTAACATAAAAATATGGGTCATTTTTGTGGGAGGTACTAGAAGGGGCGTGGCAATTTCGCCCATCTCCGAACTTAAACTAAGTTTAGGGAAAATATTACCCTGTGCAAAGTTTGAGTCGATTCCTTAACTCCTTTCGGGAGTTATTGTGTATTCCAGCCAGCCAGAAGAACAGACGGACATGGCTCTAATTCTTTAAAAACTCATGAAACGGATTTGGTCCAAACATACTAAGGGTCTTAGGTACTCCTTCAATGCGTTACACTTTTTTCCAAATGTCCCAAATGATATATACCCTCCTACTCTGTAGAGTCAGGGTATAAAAATATCGCTCAAACATGAAAATGATGCAGGTGTCGTTGTACTTTCAAAATCTCTGAAATAACAACTCTTTGCCAACTTAAACAATTTACCTCATAGATGTCGCGAAATGTAAATATTGAGTTAATTTTGCGCAATATCTATATCGGACGTATTGAAAATAAACAAGATCGGACCAGGGAAAAAAGTTGTTTACTAAGTGTAGTCTGCAGTCCTTTCCAGTAATTCCGTGGATTGATCTCCTTGATGGAGAGTTCATAAGATTATGCCCGGTCGAACTTAATTTTAACGAAAACATTTCCAAAGCTAAAACTAAAAAATTTCATATTTGAATAATTTCCTGGAAATGTTGATTCTCTTTAAAAGCAAATTAAGATTTTACCTTACCACCATTAACATACAGAAGAAAATAAAAATAAAAAAGGAAATGAATCAAATCGTTAAACAAAACGTGGCAAATAAAAACGTATCGTTAAACTGCCGACAATTTTGTTTAATTAACTCAATCTCAATCTAGACGATCCATATCGTTAAAAATCTCGAGGAATAGCCGTTGTGATTTCGCCACATCTGATTAGCCATTCATATCAGAGAGGTGCTGTTTCAAAAAGTAGCTAATTGATTTTATTTGTAGTCGTATTCGTATTCGCATAAATAACCAGCAGTGGGCTATTTAGGAAAACCATTTGCCTTTAAGCCATCCGCTGGCAATCCAGTTGTTTATCACTTCAAAATTAGTTGATGCTGACAGGTAACGACGAATACCATAGTGCCAATAAATTCTAAATTCTTTTATTTTCAGCATGCAGACAACATAAATAGATAGTTATGATTCTATGCTACGCTCCACGTTTGTGGAATGTGAGCCTCTCGGCTGATTAGTGTGTCTTGAAGATTTTTTCTGTTTGATATTCACTATTAGATCCGGGATATAAATTATGAGTGAGATTGTTGACACTTTGAGGTATTGTGTGAATGCTTTGGATTTTCTTCGGGTGGGAAAGGAGATAGTGGATTGCTGAGGTGTTAGGCAATGCCAAACATATTTAGATTGTATGGTTTAACTAAATAATTTTCATGGGGAACTCCCTATAATCCAGTTGTCTTTCGTAGATCGTCGTTGGAAGAGAAAATGATGTATAGAAAGTATTGTGCTGCCTAGGCCAGGCCAGCTCAATATTAAGCCCACAAGGACAGTATAAGAGACGCATATATTCAGGGTCGATGGGAGGACTCATGAGCTTTGAGCTAGCCAAGGTCAGCCTGGACAATCCGGCCGCCAAAGTTTCACCTCATGGATGTAGTGGAGGATATGTGCTCATTTTGGAGAAACTCTGAGCTAACCTACATTTGAAATGTCAGGCTTTTTCTATAACTCTCTAGCTCTTACTTTTTATTTTTGGGAGGTGTTGCTCCATTCAAAATCATGGACCTTAGGATGTTACAGCTCTGCTTTTCAAAGATGAAATTCGGCAAAATTCTTATTTAGCGTTTTTATTTTTTGAAAATGAATATAACGCTAAAAACAGGCTTCCAAGAGACGAATATATTCAGGGCCGATGAGAGGATACATGAGGAAAAATTCAACCCTGTCCATGCGGTGAAACTTTGAGCTAGCCAAGGTTAGCGCGGACAATCCGTCCGCCAAAGTTTCACCTCATGGATGTAGTGGAGTATGTGTTCCCATTTTCGGAGAAACTTTGGACTAACCTACATCTGAATGGATATGTTTTTTCTGTAAATCATTATCTCTTATTTTTTTATTTTTTCTTGGACCTTAGGGTCCTGCTTTTCAAAAACGAAATTCGTCAAAATTCTTATTTAGCGTTTTTAATTTTTTGGGAATGAATATAACGCTGAAAACAGGCTTCCATGTAAAAGAGACGAATATATTCATGGTCGATGGGAGGAATCATGAGGAAAATCCAACCCTCGTACTGTCCATGCGGCGAAACTTTGAGATAGCCAGCGTGGACAATCTGGCCGCCAAAGTTTAACCTCATGGATGTAGTGGAGGATGTGTCCCCATTTTTGGAGAAACTTTGGGCTAACCTACATCTGAAAGGTCATGCTTTTTCTATAAATCTTTTTCTCTTAATTTTGTATTTGTGGATAGATGTTGCCCCATTCAACATTTTAGACCTAAGGGTGTCACAGCTCTGCTCTTTAAAATTTTAATTCGGCAAAATTCTTATTTATAGTTTTTTGGAAATTAATATAACGCTGAAAATAAGCTTCCATGTATAAGAGATGAACATATTAATGGTTGATAGGAGGACACATGAGGAAAATGGCAACCCTCATACTGTCCAAGCGGCGAAACTTTGAGATAGCCAAGGTGAGCGTGGACAATCCGGCCGCCAAAGTTTAACCTCATGGATGTAGTGGAGGATGTGTCCCCATTTTTGGAGAAACTTTGGGCTAACCTACATCTGAATGGCTATGTTTTTCTATAAATCATTATCCCACAATTTTATTTATCTTGTTTGAGAGGTGTTGCTCCATTCAACATCTTTGTACCTTAGGGTGTCACAGCTCTGCTCTTCAAAAATGGAATTCGGCAAAATTCTTATTTAGCGCTTTTATTTTTTGGGAATGCATATAACGCTGAAAACAGGCTTCCATACCACCTTTTTATGTGCGTTATTTTGTGGACAACTTAAAGAGGATATAATAAAGCAGCATTGACCTTGTTAGTGAACAACAACAAACAAAAAACGAAACCAGAAACCGGCAACTGCTGGCTATATTATTACGAAATATAGGCATTTTTTTTATTTTTTTTACCAAAAAACAGGTATTTACGGGAAGAATAAAACCGAAAGTGTATCAGTTTAATTTGCGAGACTAAGATCAACAATACACTCGAAATTGTAACATCATCAAAAGCCGAATGCTAAATGCTCAGCGCCAAAATTTCCATTAAACGGACGCACGTTCCTCGCCTTTACGCCTGAGATCTATGATGGTGACACAATGATTTTGCCCAGAGTTGAAAGAACTTTATTGGCATTTATGATGCTGAAACATAGGCAGACTTTCGGGGAAATGTTAATTCTTTTTATTACGCGTTTTTGCGAATGTTTCTTTTTTTTTGCTACTGTCGCTGAACGGTTTATGTTTCAAACTCGGAATGTGTTTTCTGTTCTTGTTCTTGATAGTTGTTGTTGAAGAATTTTTGTCTCTGAGACCATTTCAGTCAATTAACAACTTGTGGTTAATTTTTATTATTTTTCTTTTTTTGTTGTTGTCTTGATTTCGGCCGCTTTGATTGCCGCCAGAGATTTGAACACGAACACGTTTTAGTTTTATGTAATTTTTATTTTCATGGCTTGTGGCGAAGTCGGCTGTGTATGCTTTTATCGCACTACGCACAGTGGTTTCAACTGAGTAAGTAATTTTGCCCATAGTTATGTATCTGCGAAGTTGATGGTGACTCAATGGCACTTGATTGCATACAAGAAGATTTAGCTTTAAAACAAAGTTGATTTACTTACTAATTCTTGTGAGTATATTTTTGAATGCAAACAATCGGTCTGTCGCCAAACCTACTGAGGGTAGAAATCGTGAGAGTGAATATGTTCAACATATTAATCTAAAATATTACGAGGAACATTTCAGTAGAAACTAGAGATCGATATAGTAAACGGTGTACTCAGTTTGAATAATTTATCTTCTTATTTTTATCTTTCTTTCGGCAGCGTCGTTGACAATAAGTTTCTGTATGGACAATACTGAAATCCGCTGATAATCCGAAGCGCGAGAAAAATGTTCTTGCCTCAGCTGTGACGTAATGGGTCAAATTTTTCTTCACTTATTTTGACGTCAATCTAATTCTTTTCACACCATCATAGCCAACATTTTCCGGGCAATTGTGCTTATTTGCCGTATAATGTACAGGGTGGCTGATGAATGACACTACATTAAGAAACTAAAATAACTTTTGTTCAATTCATGTAAATTACTTCTTCTTTGTTCATTTGACAACCGATACATTTTTATTAAACCTTTTTAACGGGTTTAAAAATAAAAGTATTTAAATGACATGACGATAGCCGGTGACGTATGTGCAAAATTCATTATTCATTACATCCTGCATAGTTGCAGTAAGAATTGTCTCAATTGTTGTTCGAATGCATTGCTTTAAATCATCCATTTTTTGATTTGGTTTGTAAACTTCCAGATGAAATAACCCCACAAGAAAAAGATAGGTGCAGTGAGGTCACGAGACTTTGGGGGCCAACGAAATGTCGAGTGTCTAGAAATCACCTTCTTGGGGAACTTTCGCAGCAATTCTCTCTCATAGCAGGATCTGGCTATGTGACACAGTCGCATCATCCTGTTGAAACCACACAGTGTTGAAAGGGATTCACTTTCGATGCAGTTCTGCAAAGAATAAGTCCTATAACAACAGCACTAAGTAGCATGGTAGCAGTATTCATCAGCCACCCTGTATAATGCCGCCGCTATCCGACAAATCATATTGTCAACGATGCTGACTGGCGATATGACTATAACAATGTGCTTTGTGGAAGCATTTGGTACATTTGACTCCCCTTGAGCGATGGGAGCAAATTTTAATAAAAAGTTGGCTTATTTATGGTAGCACCCTAAGGATAATAGCAAGTCTATCAATTTTTCCCTCTGACGAGAGGTGATAAGAGGTAGAAATGTGTGGAAAAAAGGTGGAGAGGGAAAATTAATGGTGGTCAGTATTGCACGACTACCCTCAAGGGTCAACTGCTGCGGGGCAGTTTTGAGCTTTTCTTTCATTAAAAAAATAAAAATAAACAAATGTATAGGGGGCATCTATAATGTTGGAGATAGAGGGCTGGTATGTTCTGAGCAAAAAAAAATGTCGGGGAGGGAAAACTAATGGAGGTCGGTCTTACATTTAGCCAAACTAGGGGCAACTCCGGGGCAGCTTTGGGCCTTCCTGTCATAACAAAAATTAAAAAATGAGGACCACCGTAAGGGTTGAAGAGAAAATGCGGAGGTTGAAAAAATATGTGTATTGGGGAGGGAAAATTAATGGGGGCGGTCTTACGTTTAACCCCTCTGAGGGCGACTCCGAGGCAGTTTTGGGGCTTTTTGTGTATTTTTAAGCCCTCACCTTCGACCCCGATAAGCGGTTACTTACACTCATCCAACCACCACCCCATTATTTGTCTCATGAATCTTTTAGCCGAACCTCAAAAAATAGGGGTTTCTAGCGTATCAAAATCGAACTCCTAAAATGCATATATTTACAACACTATCCCACCCCTAAAATAAAATTTTAATTTTCGATTTGAGCTTTGATATTGTCCTGCCTCAAGACCATTTTACATCTATATTTTATAGAATGCAAATTTATTTTAGTTTTTTTTTCGTTTGTATTTTTTTGGTCTGTAATCAATATTTGATTTGAACTGGGATATTGTCCTGGCTCAAGACCATTTTGCATCTATACTTAATAGAATGCAAATTTATTTACAAATGGCATGGTGACATTTATTACTTGGCTGCAGACTACCACTATCATGAATTCCGACCTGTGAAAGTCTTCGTCAGATGGCTTCGCAGCGAATTTTCGAACAGAAAATTTCGGACGATGGATGTCACCAGGTTTCATTAAGATGTTTTGTGGTAAAGCGGACACCAAAAGAAAGGCCTGGGGAACTCTGCCCACAAGCCTGAATGGAACTTTGAGTTTGGGATTCAAACAAGTGCTATTAATTCGGTTCTAAAGCAGTTTTGCAAATTAATTAGAATCGAGGCGTAAAAAGAAAATAATTATGTGCCTATGTTATGGAAAATTAAGGCAAGATTAAGCAGTTGAAAAATTATAATTAACATTTTGTGGTATTGTCTGTATTCGTAGGTGTTGTAATTTTGTGATTTGTCATTTTATTTTAGCACAGCTTTCGATTAGTCGCTGTGAACATATTTATCATATCGCTGAATCAGTACGACCCCACCAAGATCTATAAATTCGGTGGTCTATTCTTAAATTCGGTGGCCTAGAAGTCCGTCATGAAACTTATAAAAACTTCATACTGAGTATCTATGTTTTTTGAATGTAATACATTCGAATTGCAGCTATTCGAGTCTTACTGACACTATTATCTGTTAATAAAAAAATATTACAAAAAAGTAAAAATACTTTAACTTCGGCCGGGCCGAAACTTATATACTCTTATATACCATGGATTTCATTCCTCAGAATTAGCGACAGATTAGAGGCTGTAGACTTCACACACAAGTGCAATAAAATATTAGGAAAATTACGAATTTTTGATGATAGCGATATTTATTAAACACATTGTGATGTTCCACTATTATAATTTTTAAATAAAATTTATTTATTAATTTAGAGACCACGTCCACTTGTCTACCAATATGTTTTTTATTGCTTGACAGTCATTTACTATATAAAAGTCATTCTTCAGAAAGGCAAATTCCATTATCTTTCGGGTTGACAACGGATTGTATACACCTAATTTTTCGATTCTAGCTACAGCCGTTTGCTTGGTACCAGATTAAAGGACTAATTTTTGATTTGCGCATCTACAAAGTCAGAAAAATCTATGAATGTAATTGCATTATTCTAGCTGATTGATACTATTTTTTCCCTTTTGCAACGTTAATAATGAAAAACAACATCAGCCAAATGGCCTACAGGACCATATCCTTTTCATGAAATTTTCCAGAACCAAATCGCAAAGTGGTTGCCCTATGTCCTCGATAGCCTCACGAATTCTATCTATGAGGCCTTGAATCGACGCTGGGCTGTTGGCGTAGACCTTATCTTTCACGTGGCCCGTGGTACCAATAAAATGACCGCAGCTAGAGTCATGCAATTCGGAATATATATTCCGCTGACTGCGAAGACACGGAAAATAAAAGGTTTGTTCCAAATGCAAACTTTCAAAGGATATAATGGGTACAGAGGAATGAAAATAGTACCAACTAAACGACTTAATAGAATGATGAAATTCGGTGTGTACATCCCTCCTATTGCATAGACACGTAAAATAAAGAGATTTTAGAAAGTCGTACTCCTAAGGGGGTATTATTTATGAAGAGATTTCACAAAAGGTTTTTCATAAATTTAGTGCATTTTTTTCTTAACATGTATGAAATGAATCATTTTATTTATGATTTATGGTTTTTTTCATACATATTTTTTATGATCTTTTCATACATATTAAGAAAAAATTCACTAAATTTATAAAAAACGTTTTATGAAATCTCTATGCTCAATACCATTTTTTCATAAACATTTCATATTTCTTAGAACAAAATTGTTAAAATAATAAAACTTAGTTTCATAAGATCAAAGAAAGTTTTCATAAACAATTCGTAAAGATTAGGAAATATGCCTTAACCAATAAAATATTTGTGTTATGAGATGTCTTCATAAATAAATATGAACATAAATAATGAACGATTTCATAGTTTTTATGAAATGTTTCATAACTTACAACTACATTTTTAGTGTGTCGACTTTATTTGGTTGAATGCTAGCATTTCTCATTGCTCCTCTGTTTACTCTGACATAACAGCTGATTGATTGAGGTGAAATACATATTCATTGCAAAGACTCTCGCAATGATGGTGTGTATTGAGTCATACCTTTTTTTCGTTTGTGTTTATATTGGAAACTTCAGTATAAATTATTAATATTTGTGAAATTTTTCAAAAAATTAATGAAGTTTCTTTAAAAAATCTATGAAAATTTTCATAAATCATATTATGAAAATAATGAACTTGTATGACAAAAATTCATCGAATGAAGAACTGCATTTCGTAGTTTCTAAGAAATTAAAGAATATCTTTGATACTTTTCATTGATTTATGGTTTATGAGACACGTTTCATACATTAATTTCTTAACGAAAATTTTCCTCATAAATATTATGAAGATAATTCTTTCACTGCACTATGGCCCCAAATCCATATTTTTTGGCAGAAATTCGAAAAATTTAAATCGGAAATTGTTAAATGTGTACATATTTTCTTAATGGCAACACTCCAAGCTATCCTGAAAGGCACTTAAAGTTTGCCGTTGAAACAAGTGGGATTAATTCCAGTCTAAGGCAGTTATACAAAATACTTAAAATTAAGGCGTAAAAAGAAAATAATGAAGTGACTATATTATTGAAAATGATGGCCGGCGTAGGTCGTTGAAAAATATATTTAACATTTTGTAATTACTGTAGTCTTGTTAGTTTTCTTAAGTGTTGTAATTTTGTGATTCGTAGTGAGCATAACCTATAAACGTCGTGGCCCAAAAGATATATGTATTACTCAACTTGACTCAAAGTGTAAATGTCAAAGTGTTCGTCTGAGTGTGTAGTTTATGGTAGAATTTATATTTCGTCAGCATTTTTCGTCAAACTCCTACAATTGCCACTTTATTTTAACACTATTTCTATTAGCCATATTACATATGTTTGATCATATCTCTGAATCAGATTTGTGTATGAGACCCATCAACATCTCATTTTAAAGGTATTGTAAGTACCCTTAAAATGGTATATAACGTTATTCACATTTCTGTACACATGTAGATATTTTATATTATTTGCTGAAATAATTATTTAAATTGCAGTGGCAAGTAGAATATTTCTATGCTATATTTTGCTTTTGTAATAATGTTCAGATAAACATTGTCCGTCAAAGCGCAATAAGTTTCGTTCTTTTAAGCTTTCTTAAAATTTTGTTTTTGGCCACCCTATACTAATACAGGGTGATAATTATGGTGGTTACATATTGAGTTTATGTGGGAGGTTGTAGTGGGCGTGGTCCGATCGGCCCAATTTTATTTTTCATTTTTTAAGTGTGTTTTGACTAGCAAATTTGCAAAGTTACAAGATTGTATCTTTATTTTTCGACTTTATGCCATAAAAAATGGATTTGGGACCAGTGCGCACTGTAGACTTTAAATTTTTTTTAAATAAAAAAATTATATAATTTTAATGCTTAATTTATTATATCGAATTGCAAAAAAAAAAAAATATATTCTAATTGTGGTTGGAATAATTAAACAGGGTGACAAAGATCACTATAGCTAGATTGACACTGATAGACGAGCACGCGACTAGAAGGCTAGACTATAAAGGTGATAAATTCTTTTTATTGTTTTTAATTTTCAATTCGGACCCTCTTGCCCAAATAAATATGCAAAATTTCATAGTTGGCACAATTTTCAAAATATAAAAAAAATCGTCTAAACATTGCACTATCAAGCACGCTCACCAATCTCCATCAAAATCTTCACACCCGGTGTCGTCAAAATTAGAATTCACTATTCTGCTCACCTTTTCTATAAACCGTGGCGAATCAATTTTTTGTAATTTTAACACTCCGCTATATATGTATGTCCACTGAGTTCGTTACATTATTACAACTAGGCAAGCACTGTGCCTCGGCTTGACTAATTCTGTCGATTTGCTTGCGAGATGATGATAAAAGTCAGCAATTTGGCATGCGCTAAATTTGTTGGAGCTTCCAAAAATGTTGACTTCTAACTTTGGATGCTCGTCATGACACATCCAATCTTGTTTGAGGCTGTTGAATTGAATTTCGACGGAGAACTAATGTATTTTTTTGTTTAACAACCAGTTCTAGTCGCACGCAATAAATACAAATAAAATTTGAGCGCGTTTGACAGGTAGTCGTTTGACTTAAAACTTGTGTAGAATGTTTAGGAAAGTTCTAAATTATTAGTTATATTTGGTGGTATAATCCACACAGTACACACGCTGCGGGTGATCTGTTGTCGGATGGATGGATTGTGTTTTATCCATGATCCATTATTGTTCCTAAGGGCAGTAGAAGTTAGCAGAACAAAGAAATGCCATTCGTGGCTAAAAGCCCGCACGAAACGAAAAGAAAATTTGAAAGATCTATAATGTATTTTTGGCGTAAATTAAAATAGTCTGCAATTTAAAAGTTTATGATACACAGATAAAGTTACAGTGAATCAAAGAGTGATAAAATTTTTGGCACTGTCCACACTCGATTAAAAATGGACAAGCCTAAATCTCACGGAAATATCCAATGTGAAGTAGTCTTTCCGAAAGATTTTTTCAATCGGCAATCCTAAGCCTTTTCTATTGATTCAAAATGTACGGATGAGAGTTCATGATAGAAGATTATTCTTTATTCTCCTCCCGGCAGATTAGCATTATATTTTGACCGATCTAGAGCTTATTCAGGATACCTGTTTTCTGCAGCCGTCTTAGTTCAGTGTTCTTGTTTATTTTTTGCTTTCTTCTAATTTTTATCCTCAATACTCGCCTCTTAAGTAATTTATATCATTGTTTATTTTTTGTTTTCATTCTTAGTCAGTAATTGCAAAAGAAATTCCGCTCTGCAATACTATGCCATCATGCTTCAATTAGCTGGCCATTTTAATTAATAGAATTGCCATTTCAATAATGATGATTTAAATCACTAATATGTATGTCGACAATATTAAAATTAAATAAATTCTCCGTATACGACGAGTAATACAGAAACAGGAATTATCAATTAAACAAAAAGTGAATATTAATCTTGGCATACGTATCTCTTCGAACAATTAGCAAGTAAACGTATTAGTCTGCAATTAATATTTCACAAGTTGATTGTTTTTGCTACCGTCTTGAGTTTTGTGACATTTAAAATGGAATAAATCACTTTCACTTGGTAACTTGATTAACCCTCTGTTGGTCATGTGGGTCTTGTCTAACATTTCCAATTCCAATTGTAATTTAATATAAATTATAATTGAAATATCACATTATTTCCTAACTGTCAAATTTTATTAAAATTAATGGAGTTTGGAATGGAGCACTGCCTCAAAAACTCATTCGTTGCAGCAACGAAACTGATATCGTTGCAGCAACAATTTATTCGTTGGTGCAACAATCGGAGACATACAAATTATGTGTTTTTCTAGTGTGTGTTTTTGGGATGTATTCAATAGTAATTCTCATTCATGTTGTTGAAGTTCTGCCTTAAGTAAGTTGAGCTGCTGCTACAAATCAGCATTGCTGCAGCAACGAAACAGTTGTTGCAGCATCGAACATATTCGTTACGGAACTATAATTTCCATTAAATCAAGATTCGTTGCATCAACGAACGCCGACGTTGGTTGACTTTCAATGACCAAATTCGTTGCAGCAACGTACAATTTCCAGCAACGTTCCGGTTACGTACGTTTTTCTTTCAGTGTAGTAAATGCCATAAATTGTTCTTTTAACCGAAAATAAAAATTTCATTATCAAATATGTTTTATTTTATACTATATACCCCCGCCCGCTTCGCCAGGCAAAAATAAAAACAAACGGTAAAATTAAAATCTGCTTTCATATTAATTTTTGTCCTGATCGGTAATATATGTACCAATTATAATCAAGGTTCTTCCCTGAGATAATAAAGAAATGGATATGTTCCACGGAGAGCGTTAGTTTACGGCGAATAATTGAAAAAATGTCAAAATCAAATTGATTTTTTCTTAAGTGTGATTCTCCTCCTTTCCATTACCTAAACAAAAAACTTCATTCGTAAGATGAAATGACATTACATTCAAAACACATCAAATTGTTCACTAATCAAACAACACAAAAACAAAAAAATTAATATAATTTCCTTTTTCTTGACTTATGTCGGCTGTTGGCGAATGAATATTACTCTTTTATAACCTTTCTTTACTATGGTGCTAAGAAAATCCACAGAAAACGTGTAATTTTACAAAATTCAAATCAAAAATGCGCCATCTTTCAAATCCTGCCCATTTGTATATTATCTAAGCAGGTTACAACTAAATTAACTCACACAACAATATAGGAATATCGTTGTAGAATATACTCAAAAAAACTGGTTTTATTTTGGATGGGAAGGGTCGCGGCCACTTTCCGCCCATCTCGGTGTCGAAATACTCTAAAATCGGTTTTAATTTCAGATGGGAAGGGTCACGCCCACTTTCCGCCCATCTTTGCACAACTATTTACACTGGATCAACTCACACAAAATTTCAGCACTCTAGGTCTATGACACCTACTGACCATATTCGATAATATGTTTTAACTTCGTATGTGAGGTACCACGCTCACTTTCCCAATACCGTCCATTTTTGGCACAACTACGCAGGTTTCTGCTAGATGCACTCACACAAAAGATAAATATTGTAGCAGTCATTGAACTGAATATATTCGATAACAGGTTTTAACTTCGTATGGAAGGTACCACGCCCACTTTTCCAATACCGCCCATTTTTGGCACAACGACACATGTTTATGCTAGATTCACTTACACAAAATTACAGCACTCTAGGTGTCATAGAACTGACAATATTCAGTAATAGGTTTTAACTTCGTATGGGAGGTGCCACGCCCACTTTTCCAATACCGCCCATTTTTGGCACAACTACGCAGGTTTCTGCTAGATGCACTCACACAAAAGATAAATATTGTAGCAGTCATTGAACTGAATATATTCGATAACAGCCACGCCCAAATTTCCAATTCCGCCCATTTTTGTCACAAATACGCACGTTGATGCTAGATGCACTTACACAAAATTACAGCACTCTAGGTGTCATAGAACTGACAATATTCAATAATAGTTTTTAACTTCGTATGTTAGGTGCCACACCTACTTTTCCAATACCGCCCATTTTTGGCACAACTACGCATGTTTATGCTAGATTCACTTACACAAAGTTACAGCACTCTAGGAGTCAGAGAACTGACTATATTCAATAATAGGTTTTAACTTCGTATGTGAGGTGCGACGCCCACTTTTCCAATACCGCCCCTTTTCGACACAACTGTGCAGACTAATAATTAGTGAACCTTCACAAAAATTCAAGACTCTAGCTGCAACAGTATTCCGAATATGCTAATTTATAAAAGACGAATAAATCCTCAAATTGTGTGGGAGGTGCCACGCCCACTGAAAATATCAAAAACTTATATAGCCTATTTTCACCACCGGTTCTGCATGAACATACTGTGAAAATTTCAAGAAGATCGGATCAGTAGTTTAGGCTGCTATAAAGAACAAACAAACAAACATACAAATACAGATTCATTTTTTTATATATAGATATAAATAACTCTAATTGATTTTAATGTGTTATACCTCGTTTTGAAGGCAATTTCAATTATGTACTTTTAAACAAGTAATGAAAGGCTAAAGTCGGGCGGGCCCGACTATATGATACACTCCACTTTCCAACCGAATACAATTCAACTCGGTAAAAAAAGTGAAAACGGGAAGAATTTTTGTATGTTTCCTAATCATAGGCTAATACGACCTGGTTCGATTTGTCAAATCGATAAGAATATTTGTATCGGGGCTATATCCAAACATGGAAAAATGTTACTTACTTTCATAATAAGTTCTTCCAGTTCATATATAAGGTGTTATGCTCAATTTCGGTGAAAATTCGTGGTTTCTAGGGCGGAAAAAGTTAAATCGGTAGCGAAATTTGTATGGGAGCTATATATAAATCTGAACCGATCTGACCCATTTTTACTACAGGTGTTTCTAGTTGAAATATAAAATAGTTTGCTAATTTTGAAGAAAATCTGTTGTTATATGTGGTATCTAGAGTGAAAAGAGTCAAATCGGGAGTGAAATTCGTATGGGGGCTATATCTAAATCTGAACCGACTTTCTTCAAATAAAATAGCGTTCGTTCTTATCCCGAGAAACTTCGTTGTGCAAAGTTTCATTTGGTTCTGTCTACAATTGCGACCTGTATCGTGATTACAAGAATAGATGGACAGACAGACAGACGGAAATTGCTAAATCGATTCAAAAAGTGATTCTAAGTCGATCGGTATAATTAACAATGGGCCTATCTCTCTTCCTTTTGGGTGTTACAAACAAATGCACAAAGGCATAATATTCTCGTGGAGTGTATAAAAACTGATGTGTTGTGTTATAGCATGGCTAGATCTCCATCAGAAAAAAAATTAAAAAAATATATTTTTCCATAACTAATTTTTTCTTGGATTATTCTTTGTTTCTATACCTTGTGTTTATGAACTAAAGAAAAAATTAAAATTTTGATGATTTCTCACTGTAATTCTTGTTGATTTTGAAAAAAAGAAATAAATCGAAAAAAAATTGTAAAAAATAGAAGCCATCACTTTCAAACTCACACAGTCACTTAAAAATAGACCTAAGCACACTACTTTAAAATTTCAACAAAATGGATTGGTGTAATCATTTCGAAAATCAAAATAAAATAATTATAAATCCATTTGCCTATACTGTCTTATGTATGTTATTGTGGGCGAAAAATGTCTACCTGTACCGATTTCTCTCATTTGCACTCCCAGTCAATGTACTAATGTTAGAAATATATTTGGAAAACGTGGACCAACTAGAGGTTTCCCTTATATGTATAGTGCTTGTAATTGATGGGAAGACTTACGGACAGAAAGAAGAACGGAAGGATGGACAAAAGGACAGACAGGCGTTCGGATATATGAGCATATATACGGACGTAATTTTAAAATTTTATAATGATCCACAACGCAAGGGATGTGCAAAAATACACGCAAGATTTTAATTTCCCAACATTGGTAAACTAAAATATGTTTTTGGACAAAAAGTGCACGACAGTGTCATTCAGTTGACAGTACAGCAGTATTTCAACAGTATTTCAAAAGAATAATGAAATTTTTTCGATCAAAATCATATGTTATGATGAGGCTTATTTTCATGTTGATGGCATTGTTAAACATTAAAAGTGTCTGTGTATGTGGTGCAGTAAATTTACGAGTGATTGCTGAGGAATAATTGCTTTCACATGATTTGATGAGGATTTTAATCTGGAGGCATCATCGGTATATTCGTTTGCACAAATAATACCCGATAATAGTTCATAGTTCTCTTTTTAATGCGCACATGCCATATATACATAACAAACAATTCAAAAACTGTATCCGTCATTTCTTGATAGTGTAATTTGATGATTTGGCGATCGAATTTTTGTTATCTCAAATTTGTATTACTTCTTGAAGCACTTACTCCTTAAAGTCGGCAATTGAGCGCTGTGGCAATGAAAAGCAGATACATTTATGCAAAGCGCTCGTGAAAATATTCGACAAAAGTGTCAGCATTTAACCGATATGCTACTCCGTATACAGTGTATATTCTGAATCAATAACAAATTTAAAATCTGGATTTTAATTTTGGGATACTGATTTTAGCTTCTTCAATCCCTGCACGTCTAATTAGAAATTCCTCGATAAGGTATCTGTATTTATAGAAGTTCTCGATTCTCGTTATATTCATTTTATTGCACTGGATGTCAATTATTAAAGAATGTTCTGATTTAGTTTAACATCTACTTCAATTTAAATTAAATAGTAATATATTAACATTACGTCCGGTTAGCAAACAATGTTTATTTGGATCTTTCAAGGTCTTTCTTTTGCCAACTTAATTTATTAACCAAACAAAAAGTATACATACATGCATAGAATTTATTGAAATTTAAAGAAATTATGACGACATGGGTAATTGTCTAAATTAAGCTGCACATGTGAAAGTAGTTTATCCATAATCTCAATGAATGGCGCGAACTGGTTGGGGAACTTGTTGTATGCGATTTTAATGCAGCAACGGAATAATTTCAATAATTATTAATTGATTCACGAAAAATATCGTTACTTTTGCAATGCCATGCTGGGTTTGATGTTGGAGGTGACAATATTTTATTGAAATTTAAAATTAATTCTGCTTAAGTGCGATTTAACGGTCGATATTTTGATGTAGTAACCATATAAATGCCATCGCAATGTATAATTTATACTACACTGGCAGCGTACGATTTCAAATTATTTTGATATAACGTAGCAATGACAAATACAAATACACCTTCTTCACGCATCGATGTATAATAGAGAGAAGTTAACACATACGAATCTCAAGGAAAAGTATTCTCTCCTCGTGGAAGCAAATCGCTGAACATTAGGTGAAAGAAGGATGGCTTACTACACTTGTCGGCAAATATTTGCGGTACTGTCCATTAAAAACACTTAACAGTATACTGCATTTAACCCTCGCTGGTCTTCTAGCGTGTCGTAGAGAAACATAAAAAAATGAAAAATTAAACGCAAATTCGGCAAGTGAGTTGTGCTTCTCGTTCGTTTGTGAGAATCATCTCCTTATAGAGGCCGGGTTTGATGTTGAAAAGTCGCTGCGAAGCCACCTGAATGAAACCTTTAGACAGGGTCGAAATCATGATCGTGGCAGTCTGCAGCCAAGTAATAAATGTCACCATGCCATTTGTAAATAAATTTGCATTCTATTAAATATAGATGCAAAATGGTCTTGAGCCAGGACAATATCCCAGTTCAAAACAAATATTGATTACAGACTAAAAAAATACAAACGAAAAAATTAAAAAAAATGAAAAGCTTGAACACTGGGCTGAACTTAACATACGTATGGGATAACTTTTCAGCCACTTGCTCACGGGACATTGGTCAAGTGGAGACATGCCACAACAATTCAACGAAGATGAAGAAGCGACTGTGAAGCATCTCTTGTGTGACTGTTCATCTCTGAATAAATCGATGAGGAAATATTACTACACAATAAATCTATTATTTGGATTTAGGTTTGACATTATGATCCCGATATCGCCAGGTTAAGGTTGGGCCAAATTTTCAAATTGGAACTGCCGATTACTTTGACTTTGAAAGGTAGAATAGCATTCATTGCTCGAACAAAATTGGGAAATATTAAAAACTTACTTCCAAAGTAGTGAATATTTATCGCAAACTGTAAGAAATTTTTAAGTGGAAAATTTTCGAGAAGAGATCGGCCTTCAGTTCAGTCTTCATGATGCTCATTTTCATCTCAATGGCTATGTCAATAAGCAAAATTGCTTTGCTTATAATTCAAGGCTACCAATACGTTCATATATCGAAATAAAAGAGAATAAGTCAATTCAAAAAAATTAAATATTCTCATATTTATTTTTTCAAAAAGCCAATTTTTGCCGTAAAAGTACGAATTTGGAATAGTTTTTATTTTGCCGTCTATGCAGTAAGCGGAATGAATTCCAAGATTATATATATTATATCCCCTTATTCCCATTTTACCCCCTTAAGAGTACGATATACTAAAATCTCTTTATTTTACGTGTCTACGCAATTAGAGTGATGTACACACCGAATTTCATCATTCTAGCTGCAGCTGTTTACTTGGTACTATTTTTATGCCTCTATACCCATTGTATCCCTTGAATGTACGAATTTTGAAAAACAGTTTATTTTTTGTGTCTACGCAATCACTCCGAATTTAATGAATCTAGCTGAGGTCATTTGGTTGGTACTATTTTTATCCCCTTTTTTCATTTTAACCCCAAAAAGTATGAATTTCGAAAAACGCTATCAGAGGAATGTATACCTCAAATTTTATTATTGTATATGCAGCTGTTTAGTTGGTAACATTTTTATCCCTCTATTCCCATTTTCCCCTTAAAAGTAAGAATTTGAAAAAAATACTTTTATATTATGTATCTACTCAATTAGAGAAATATACACACCGAATTTCGTGTTTCTAAGGGGTGATTTTTTAAGAGCTTGATAACTTTTAAAAAAAAAAAAAACGCATAAAATTTGCAAAATCTCATCGGTTCTTTATTTGAAACGTTAGATTGGTCCATGACATTTACTTTTTGAAGATAATTTCATTTAAATGTTGACCGCGGCTGCGTCTTAGGTGGTCCATCCGCTTAGTCCAATTTTGGCATTTCCACGTTTTTGAGTAACAGAGACCCAATTGGTGCGAACGGCGACGAATCGAAAATTGGTGGTCATCATTAACACTGGCCGATACAGCTGCGATATTTTCTTCAGTTCGCACTCTACGTAAGCGTGTTGGTGGTTTAATGTCCAACAATGTAAATTTGGTGCGAAATTTAGTCACAATAGCCCGAATAGCCGCTTCAGTGGGTCGATTAAACTGACCATAAAATGGAAGCGCGCAATGAACTTTCTTAACAGAGCACGCATTTTGATAATAAAATTCAATAATTTGCAAGCGTTGTTCGTTTGTAAGACGATTCATGATGAAATGTCAAAGCATACTGAGCATCTTTCTCTTTGACACCATGTCTGAAATCCCACGTGATCTGTCAAATACTAATGCATGAAAATCCTAACCTCAAAAAAATCACTCTATAGCTGTTGTCGTTTAATACGTGCCATTTTTATCCCTTTTGTCCCATTTCACCCCTACGAATAGAAATCTCTTTATGGTGCATGTTTTTGTTATAGGGGGAATGCGCATACCCAATATCAAGTAAGTACAAGCAGGCATATTGAAAAAATGCTTAATGTTTCCCTTTGGACCGATTTCGCCCAGTTTCAATCTCAATCTAATTCCGATCCACGGCTATAAGACACAATTTGGCCGCTAGCGTGCTTTCAACAGACGGGCATACGGACGTGGTTAGTTCGTCTTAGAATTTTAGAACGATCAAGAATATATATACTTTATAAGGTCGATATTTCAAAGTGTAACAAACGGAATGACAAAGTTTGTATACCGCCATACTGGAGGTGGAGAGTATAAAAAATTCGTTCATCAATAGTGACCAATTAATAGGTTTATAGCTTTTAAAATTGACTAAAAACGTTTCTATGATTAAATTTTCATTTCAAAAATATCCTAATAAAGCACAGCGTCTCAAAACGATCAACAAACAAAATAGCACCGTTCGTAATTTTTATTAATTTTCGCGCTTTAGTTTTTCGCTTTCAAAACGTTTCTCTGATAATGATTGTATTTGGCTTTTTTGCGAGAATTCTGATTAATGAAAATAACATCAGAAATGTATAACAAACAAGTAAGGAAAGGCTAATGTCTATCCCATTATAATTCAATTCGGGAAGGATTGGTTATACTGTAAATGTATGTGTTTGAAAAAAAATGTTAAAACGGAAAGGACATTTGTATGAGGGTATATTGAAATCTGAAACGATGTGACCCGCTTTCACCATGTGTGTGTTTATAGGTTTTTATTGGGTCTATATCTAAATCTGAACCGATCTTACCTTACCCACTTTCACCATAGGTTTTTCTAAATAGTTGCATTATAAGATGTTGTGCAAAATTTAAAGAAAATCGAGTAAAATATGTGGTTTCTAGAGCGGAAAAAGTCAAATCGAGAGCAACATTTGTATGGGGGCTATATCTAAATCTGAACTGATTTGCTTCAAATTAAATAGCGTTCGTCCTTGATCAACTAAACTTACTTGAGCCAATATTTGTTAAGATCGGACTATAATTGCGATCTGTAATTTGACTACAGCAATAGATGGACACAGAAAGTGAATCTAAGCCGATCTTTATTATGAACGATGGGTCTATTTCGTTTCCTTTTTGGTGTTAGAAAGAAGGGCTCACAGAAATAATAGGGTATTATTAGATGCGCGAAATTGCCACGCCCTTCTGGAAGCTCCCACACAAATGACCCATATTCCTATGTTAAATTAAAACCCATATAACTTCACCACGGATATTCGGAATAAGCTATATTTTGGTATTTGATAAAGTTTTTATAATCACTTTAAGTGTACAAAATATGGCAGGTTGTGCCACGCCCCCTCCAGTACCTCCCACACATATCACGCAAAACTACGTGAAACTAAAACTGATATAACTTATATACTGATGATCAGAATACTGTGAACTTTCATATTAAGCAATGATTTCATAGTGGTAACATTCACATGGAATATGGGAAAAGTGACATAAACTTTGGTTACAATAAAACCGATATAACATTCGTACGGGTAGTCAAAATCATGTGCAATTTGATATTAGAAAATGTTTTTATAATCACTTTAAGCCAAAAAAATATTTGCGCTTTAGCAACGCCCCTTCTTGTACCTCCCACAAAATTCTCTCTATCCTAGGTAATATTAAATCCTTCATAACTTCTATTCTGGTGCATGGAATCCACTATGACTTGATATTTGATCATGTTGTTTTATAAATGTGGAAGCTTGGACCAAGTGATACGAATCGCCAAGTACCTTCCACACAAATTATCCTGCCCTACGCTAAATTTAATTCTTTATAACTTCCGTATATATGTTCTCTAAGAGTGAGGGTATATATAAGTCGATTTAGCCGACTGAAGCTTACTTACTTGTTTTTAGTCGCGTTCACGCTATAAGATTATCGTATAAACCAAATTTCAAAATTCTAGTATATACTACTACGGCGGTTCATAATTATTTTTGGTGGGAATACAAGGAATATTATTAAGCCTGAGATACAAATATAGAGTAAAATGAAGGTAATGGGGGCAAATACAATTTTAAGAAGAAGAATATTTAAGAAGTTTATATCACTTATTGACTAAAAAAGTTTAACAAACAAAACTTGTTCCTTCTTTTTAAAAACGGCAAGGCAAACTTAGCATATTTCTATGGCATGGAACGTAAGAAAATTTTGTAAGCCACGTAAGTGTTTCATGTAAAAACAATTGCAAATTTGGAGCTCGATGGGAACAAACTACCTAATATACATTAGGCTGACCATACAAATAAAGCAAAAAATCGGAGAACAGACGACAGTCACACCCCGTATAAAAAGCTTGTATTGTTTTGATCTGGGATATTCTCCTGGTTTATCTATATTATATAGAATGAAAATTTAATCAGAAATGTCATGGTGACATATATTACTTGGCTATCACTATCATGCATAGGCGTAGGAATAGGGTGGGGTACTACCCCGGAACTTGTATAGCCCCCCCGCCCAGATATTTAAGCAAATTTTTTTTATACCGTACACCACTTCGTGGACTAGGGTATTATAAGTTTGTTTTCCGCCAAATGTTTGTAACACCAAGAAATAATCGAGCTAGACCCACCTTTAAGTATACGGATCGGCTTAGAATCAACAGCTGAATTGATTTAACGATGCCTGTCATATTATTTACCATATTCGTTAAATTTGAGTAAAGATGCATTTATATTAGTATTGCTCCCATGAAATACCTGGGTTTAGTAATGGAAGCGTGGTATATACGCTGGGAGTGGTGTAGGGTATTATATAGTCGGCCCAGCCCGACTGTAGCCTTTCCTTACTTGTTTAATGTAGCAATGCCAATATTAGGGATGTTTACATATAAAAATTTTTTATGCGACTAGGAATCTAGCTACACTTCTGTGAATACTTAATGGAAAATACAAAGTGAATCCTTTAAGAATCATGATAAACAGAACAACACCACACAAATTGTTTTCAAACAGAAGAAAATTGTGGAACTGTAAATAAGAGCAATTGACAATTACTGCAAGATTTGCAAACAATTTGGAGGTACGATTCCTAGCGTTCGTAGGTTTGTAAGTAGAGTACATAAACTTATTTTGTTTTTTATTTTTCCCAAAAAAAAAATTAAAACTATTCCAATATTTGGACAATCGTATGATGGTGCAAATGTTACAAGAACATATTTCAAATGAAATTAAAGAAAAAATCCACAAGTCGCTTTATTAAGATTGGTAATTGTCGACTAATGTTCGAACATAAAATCAGCATGGACATTTTTCAATGTTGCTGTGTTGCAGCAAAGTTTGGGAGTCTCCGTACAACTAAAAAGAGTTGCAGATGCGATCATTGTAGATCAATCACAACCAATTATGTTGGTAAAATATTCTATAGAGTTGGAAGCAAGTGCATAACGAGTAAAAATTCGGAGATGCTTACGAAACAGTTATGCCATCTATAAAAGCCTTTAAATATTATAGGAATACATTTACCAACATTTGGAAATATATTAAATATAAAATATTAAATATAAAATATTAAATATAAGAATATCAAAAAGAGAAAGACAAGGATTTAAGGGATTTAACAAATATTTATTGTTTGAATCCGCAGTTTGTCCATGATTTCTACCTTGTTAAGGTCTTCGTCAGAAGGCTTTGCAGCGACTTTTCAGCAACATACCCGTCCTCTTTAAGTAAATGGTTCTCACAAACGAATGAGTTTGAATTGTCGTATCATGATTTGCAAAATAGTTCATTCCTAATTCAATCCCACTGGGCTTAATTCTCCTGAAATTCTCCTATAATCATGTTTTTTTTTTCAATTAAGCTGCATTTTTCAATTTTCTCTGAAATAATAGACCTTTGAAAGCACTTTAAAAATAAATATTCACTTTTGTCTTAGAATAATTGATTGGTCGAATTAATGGACTTTTATAGATTTTTCATATTTATATTTTGGGATCTTTCATAGTGAAAACTTTAAAACTTGCGGAAGGAAATTGACGCCACCACAATCCAAATTTGATTCCTCATCGTGACCCAGCCTAATATACACATATTTTTTGATAAGAACTCTTTTAAATCCGTATGGAATTTATCTCCTTCAGTCATATTAATTAATATTCTTTATATTTGTTTCTTCTTTTTTTAGATACAAAAATATAGAAAGGTAAACTGAAGTCATCTGAAAAAGCCTAGGTAAGTTAAATTTAAATTGATAGTCTATGAATAATATTCATTGAATATGCATTGAATATTGTATCCAACCTGTTTCCAGTCTAGATACTCTCCCTCTCTAACTGCGAAAGTCAAATATGATTTATATTAATATTTTGTTTTGGGTATTTTTGTCTGTTAATAAATGATAATTTAATTGATATTTAGATAATGTTTGAAGATATGAATCAATAACATAAATAATTTATGTTCTCTTTGGTCAGTATCGAAGAGTGGCATACATACAGGTTTGAGAACGAGCCAGCGGAGATTTTCGAATGGATATTTTATGTTTGAATTCAGAGGAGTACAAAGAAAGCACTGCATGCTGGTCATTTTCAGCGATGCCCATATTTTTTTTCTTTATCAATATAGAATTTCGATAGATTGGAAATGATGGTGATCCTCCGGGGTTTCATTCTTTAATTTGCTTAGTTCGTTGTAATTATTTGGCGATTTGCGGGCCACCTAAGGCTTAAGGCACTGAGACTAACATGGAGAAAGGTGTATCTAATTGTAGCGGTTGTCTTCTTTATTTAGATAACGTTTATAAAAAAGCCAAACCTTTGATAGTTCTTCATAGGCAGCAAAAGAATAGCGTGAGGCAAAACACTTAAAACACAAGCCCCGAAGAAAGGTTTCTCCATCAAAGTATTGCGGTATGTCGATGAGTTTGTTCTTGGTCTTCCATGTCTCTTATGGAAACAGAAGACTTATGACATAAACTCTATAGTGAATTTCTTTTCTTGTCGTATTCTTTTTCCCACTTTTTTGTTTAAGCTAAACGTTACAGGCATTCAAAACAAGTTTCAACATTTAATTACATATTTCTGTTACAAAACTGTGCGACAACCAAAACGGTAGAAAGAAACATTTTTTTCGTATTCATCTTTATTGTTAATAAATCACAACCCAAAAAATCTATATCCTTAAAGTATTTTATGGATATTATATAATACATCCGGCAGTCAGTGACATTTTAGAAATTCATACAATCCAGTTATTATAAGAAATTATTTAAATTATATCGATGTTTGCAGCGATATGCAAAACAAGGCAAAAGATTTAAGTGACATATCGTATATTTGCGGGTTTTTATTGTACTCCTCGTATACAACATGGAAACGAAAGCTTTAGCATGATGAAATATTTTTCTAATTAAGTGGGGTTTGATAAAAGTAAAAGGCAGACGGGAAAGTGGTCTTTAAAGTTGCGATTTGCAAATTTGTAATTAAATGTTGTTTTCTTCAAATTCTTTGAGAAATAGAATCCTACGACCTCATAATGAACATTGCTAGCTGTTGGCTAATTTCAAATTGATATGAATCCTTTAGGATCACAATGATATTTACATTGATTTATTGTGTGTACAGAACATTTACTATTAATAATAGGGAGCTTTATTATTATTAGACATGGCCTTAGACGCATTTTTAATTAATTTGTAAATGAATCTATAATTTTAATAGATTTCAAGTGCAGAACTTCTACTTTTTCAGGGGTGATCTTATCTTAATTATCTGGAATAATCTGGACATTGTCTTAATTAATTTGTTAATGAATTAAAGATGTTAACAATTCGTTAATTTGTTAATGAATTCAAGATGTCAACAATTCGATAGATTAATCCTTAATTTCTCTCGCCTAAATATAAATTATACTCATATTCATCCAAATCGTTTCAGAATTATACCTTTCAATCACTCATTTCTCAGTATTGTGGTTACAGAACACAAATACGGCATCCAAGCTATAGCTCAGGAAAAAGGTGATCTTATTGGTAAGCCTAAGAAGTGTAGTCCATGACTCTCGCCGTCATGTAGATGAAAAAATTGAGCTACCTTCTTTTACTTCTCAGCGCTTAAATCTTTAATACGTTCGGTATTAACAGACCACTGCCTTATAGACAGACATGCCCAGAGACTGATCATAGAATCTTGCAAAAACTCTGAAAACCAGGAGGATATTGAGACTATCACACGCTGGGATCAGGTATGCCTATTAGGATGGGCCATGAAAATAACCATCCCAAATAAAAATTGGATTGCTTAATGATGATCTGCAACATATTTCGTCGCTGAGTCAAGCCAGCTCACGCTCCTGAAAACACTTCTAAAAACCATATTTTTCTCGTGTCATTTTTTTAATTTGCTTTTTTGTCCTGAATTAAAGACAGATGAAAGCACTGTACGTATATTTGTTATTCTTGTCTTAGAATAACTCATTGGTCGTATTTTAGACCAATTTATTTCTCAGGTGTTATGAGAAATAAATAGAACGAATAAATATATTTCGAAGATTGCTTAAATGATGAATATCGGATGCAATTGAGCCCATTTTTGTGAAATAATTTAATACAGAAAATGGATTTTCACAGCCAACATTTTCAAAACCTTTCCTTTTTTCCAATGATCGATGCGGTGTCAATTTCTTTCCGATGCAGCTATTTATTTTTTATAAAATACTGACACAAAATACGAAAAAATACTATAAAGGACCAATTATTCCACCAATAAGAATCAATCAATCAATTACACTAGTCAACAGTCAAAATGTACTCGGGATGCGATAATTTTTTCTGTGTAGATAACCTTGACATGAGCTCGAAAAACGCAATAAAATTTTTTTTTCGTTTGGTTTTTGTTTTATTTTTTTTTTTTAAATTTTAAAAATTTTTTTTTGGTTAATTTGTTTCGTCCGGCATAACTCGGGAACCACTAGCCCGATTTAATTGAATTAAATTTTAAAAAAATTAAAATTACAATTCCCTTAATCTGTTCATATATTGTTTTCCTATACAAGCAACAGTTTCCAAGTTAAAAATGAATATATAAAGGAAAAAACTTATTTTTTGCCTAAAGATTTAAATTTTTTTTTTTTTTAAATCCATAAAAAATCCAAAATGAAAAAAAATGTCAAATCTTATTACTTTTACGTAAAGTCACATAACCTATGAGCAAAATGAGACAAAGATCATGAAAATCGATGCACGCGTTTCGCTTTTATTCGCAATTGAGTAAAGGTCTGAATTTCAAAAATTTGATCGACATATGCACAACTTTGTCTATGGTAAGGTTTTTTCTTTTTTATTACAAAAAAAATTAAAATTTGTTGGGTGACAAAAATATATGACTTTAAATTAAAAAACAATTCGATATATGTACAAGAAATTATCCTAAGGATATCAACATTAATTAATTATAAAAAAGTTTAAAAAAATATATCTAAACACAAAAATAAAAACCTTCAAATTAAAAATAATTATGTGCTTTTGTCTTTCTTTTATATTGTTGTGGGTCTGTTTCTCTTATCAGGAACCAGATATAGTCCCCCATCATAGCTTCGTTCCAAAATCCTTGGTATCGGTGCTCAATTTCTTTCATTTGCTGATGAAAACGCTCACCATGCTCGTCACTCACATCGCCCAGGTTGTCCGGAAAGAAGTCCAAGTGCGAGTGTAGAAAATGTATCTTAAGCGACATATTTGCTCTAATTTTTTTATAATTTTGGAGTAGTTGTTCGACGATCTCTCTGTAATTTGAGCTTTTGTTGTTTCCAAGAAATCCGGAAACAATTTGCCGAAATGAGTTCCAAGCTCCAGCTTCATTTGGTGATAAAATGTGCTCAAACTGTTGGTCTTGCAACAACTTTTTAATTTGCGGACCGTCGAAAACGCCTTCCTTAATCTTTGCCGATGAAAGGTGAGGAAAAATGGTTTTTAAATAGGCGAACGCTTCGCCATCTTTGTTGATAGCTTTCACGAAGTTTTTTATGAGTCCGAGCTTTATGTGAAGAGGTGGGAGAAAAACATTTTCCTTTTTTATGAGTGGTGTATATTTCACGTTGTCGCTGCCGGGGATGAAGTTAACTCTTTCTGTCCAACTCCTCCTGGTGTAATGATGTTGACGATCGCGGCTGTCCCAAAGGCAGAGAAAACAACAGTACTTTGTGAATCGACCTTGTAATCCACAAAGGATACCGATAACCTTAAGGTCGGCACAAACTTTCCAATCGTGCCTCTCATAGTTAAGGCACTTTAGTAGATTGTCCATGACTTCGTATGTTTCCTTGGTGTCAACGGCATGAGCAATTGGAATCGAAGGTTTCTCGTTGCCGTTGTGCAGTAAAATTGCTTTAAGGCTCTGCTTGTTGCTGTCGATGAAAAGACGCCACTCTCCTGGATCGTAAGAGTACCCGAGTTCACCAAATAATCCGGGAATGTCCTTACAAAAACAGATGTTGTCTTTTTTTGTGTAGTACCTTGCGTATGGTTCATGACGCTTCCTGTAGATTGTTGTCACCACACCAGGAGCCAAGAAACCGAACTGTTGCATGCGCGATGCATGCAACTCTGCATCTTCCTTGGAGAGTTTCAATTCTCTAACCCAATCGTTCAGTTATGCTTGGGAACATAAGCGTTGACCTCCATGCAATGTATATGTTGACTCGCATTCTGATGTGGTTTCTACTGTCTCCGGATCTGATGTTGGATGTATCGCCTCATTATTAGATGCCCATCTTGAAACGGACGGTTGCGGGTCCACTGGTTCTTCGCAAAATGGCACTGGAAAATTCACTGTTGAAACAGCAGCGTAAGTCCATCGTATATTTTTTCTTACGCCTTTTTTTTTGCTAAGACAGAAGTAGCAATCTGTTACATGGCAAAGCGGAGCTCTCCAAAGCATTGGCATGATGATTCTCGGCTGTCGTCTGAAAGAATTTCAATAATAAGTTATATATGTTCTTGAATTTCGTAATCTACACTTACCTTGAGTCAGCTAGCTGTACGTAGCACCTTGGACATAGAGCACTTGGTGTCCACCGCTCATCTATGTTTGAGACCTTTAAATTGAAGCTCTCTTCAAATGAATCTCTCAATTTAGGTGAAAAACAACGCTTGTTTTTTTCAGAAACGTATTCTCCGCACATGTAACAAAAATTACTTGGATTGGTATTGCATTCAAATCCTCGCGAACGTTTGCTCATTTTAACTATCGTGTTCGTCGACACTTGTTGAATGAGTAAAATCGATCAATGAAGACCTATTTATACTGTGTACTGTTTAGTATTTTACTGACAGGTACTTATAAATGGGTGTATATTTTTTTACGGTGGCTACATACCTGTTTCACCATGTGTGAGTCTTAAATTTTCCGAATAATGACCACCCTTAAATGTGGGTTGCATTTCTGTAAAAAAATCATACAGGTAGCCAACGGAAAACCCAAATAATTAAAAAAGTCCCCTTTCCTTTTTTCCTTTTAATTCTTCACGCACATTTATTAGCGTTTATTACTTTGCTTACGCAATCATAAAAATTAAATAACCCTTTGTTTATTCCGTTTTGTTAATTCTGAGAATCAAATAAAATAAAAGCGAAACGCGTGCATCGATTTTCATGATCTTTGTCTCATTTTGCTCATAGGTTATGTGACTTTACGTAAAAGTAATAAGATTTGACATTTTTTTTTATTTTGGATTTTTTATGGATTTAAAAAAAATTTAAATCTTTAGGCAAAAAATAAGTTTTTTCCTTTATATATTCATTTTTAACTTGGAAACTGTTGCTTGTATAGGAAAACAATATATGAACAGATTAAGGGAATTGTAATTTTAATTTTTTTAAAATTTAATTCAATTAAATCGGGCTAGTGGTTCCCGAGTTATGCCGGACGAAACAAATTAACCAAAAAAAATTTTTAAAATTTTAAAAAAAAAAACAAAAACCAAACGAAAAAAAAATTTTTTATTGCGTTTTTCGAGCTCATGTCAAGGTTATCTACACAGAAAAAATTATCGCATCCGGAGTACATGAAATTTTTTTCATTTTGTTGAGTAGTGTTATATATAAAGTGCTTTCAAGGGTATATTAATACAAAAAAATGGACAAGATTTTTAGTGGTGTTTTCACTAGCGTTTCTGCAGAGTAGCGTTTCAGTAGAGTCTCTGCAAAACGGATCAGAAATTTTCTGAAAATTTTCTCCCGATTTTAGAAAATAAAAAATAACTAAAATCGAAGGGAATTCATAAAAAAATATGTATATTATTTTTGTAATTTGTTATTGTCAATAAAATATATTTTGATTTGAACTGGAATATTCTCCTGGTTATCCAGGTTTAAAGAAAAACATCCCTAAATTCTGTATTCAGACTGTTAACAAGTCGATACAAAATATATAATTTAATAAAAATGTTGTTTTCATAACTAATTAAGCCCATTATTGGTAATACATTATTTGACTAGTTATCAGTAATGGCTTATTTTGTATCTTCCTGAGGCCACTTATTTTACAACTCGTTTAGAAGTACTTATTTATGAACTTTTCGTAAGCGTGCATGGAAGTACTTATTTCTCAGCTTTTTGCAAGCGTGCGTGGAAGCACTTATTTTTTTACAATCCCTTTATAAAAAAAATAGAAACTGATCCGAAAAATAAGTAGTGAAAGTTTTTGCTTTTGCCTCATTCTCCACATTATTTGGTAATGAGAATTTTTACTGGGACTGTCCATAAAATTTAATGTTTGAAGATTATTTCATGCAAATGTTGACATTGACTGCGCCTCAAATGGTCCATCCGCTTAGTCCAATATTGGTATACTCTTTCCAACATTTCGGCCGGTATCTCACGAATAAATGCTTCAATGTTGTCTTCCAATGCGTCAATTGAAGCGGGCTTGTCTGTATAGACATGAGCTTTTACATAGCCCCACAAAAAAGTCTAAAGGCGTTAAATTGCACGATCTAGGCGGCCAATTGACCGGTCCCGAACGTGAAATAAAATGTTCACCGAACTCGCCTATCAATAAGTCCAATGTTGCGCGTGCTGTGTGGCATGTGGCACCGTCTTGTTGAAACCACATGTCATGCAATTCAAGCTCTTGCATTTTGGGCAAAAAAAGGTTGGATATCATCCCACGGTAGCGCTCACCATTTACAGTAACGTTACGATTCGCATCATCTTTGAAGAAGTACGGTCCTATGATGTCACCAACCCATAAACCGCACTAAACTCTGACTTTTTCTGACCAAACTATATTTGGCACAAACATAGTTTTGGTGTTATAATAAAGCTAAGAAACCTGAAGTTCTAATAAAAAAGTTGAGTTTAAAATCTCTTCAAATGTTTGAGAAACAGTTCGACAAAGTCAACCAAAAAATACGTTTTTCAAAACGCGAAATTCTGTAATGTAAAATCTGTAAAATAAT
This sequence comes from Polietes domitor, assembly GCA_947397865.1. Taxonomy (NCBI): domain Eukaryota; kingdom Metazoa; phylum Arthropoda; class Insecta; order Diptera; family Muscidae; genus Polietes; species Polietes domitor. The sequence goes on from OX377621.1 coordinate 44,024,776, forward strand.
TTTTTTCGTCGCATTATGAAAATTTTAATTTTCTTTAAAATCGAAAAATACGAAAAGTAGTCAACTTTGGGCCGATTTCTAAAATATATCTGATATATCGAACTTAATGTTAATATCTCAAAATAATTCTTGATTCCTCTTCTATTTTTGATTTTTTGTTATTGAATTTTGACCGATGGGTTTTGGTTCTGAACCACTCTGCGTCGTTTTTTTTCCTGTACCAGAAATAAACATAATCGGATGTAGATATTTAGTTTTATTATTAATAGCATTTAGCGAAGACAACAATGTATATTTGAAAACTATCTATGGGAAAAATTCAGAAGTGATGACCATCTTTGTAGACTTAAAAGATTTTTGCATAGCAAATTCTCGCATAAAATAATATTTAAATATTTATTTAATTTTCTAAAACAAACTAACAAAACATGGTAAAAGAGATTTAGATAACCTCCATACAATGCAATTAACACTCTTTATTTGAGCTACAGAAACAACAATTTTTAACCGATTTTGTTAAAATATTACGTTATTATTTCGCACAAATTCAACAGTCTTATTCCCGATTAGGCAATAAGTGTGATATTCAACATTTATTCATAGATTCATAAATAGGCCCTTCGTTGGGATACTAGATATTTAACATTTTTATATTTTTACATGTTTTTTCGTGCCACCAGAAATATGTTTTCCAAATATTGGGAGATTGTTCCGAGTGGAGATAAGTTAATATAAATTTATATTCCAAATTTCGACGAAAATTTATTTATTTCTGTCAAATCGTATAAACAATAATTATAGTTTTTGAGTTTATGACACAGAAATACTTTGGAAAATTTTATACACAGTCCTTCTACAAAATAGTTGTACAGTAATGAAATTACTTATAATATCAATTATAAACTAAGCGAGACTATAATTAAGCGTTATTTGGCAATATGTGGGTTTTAAAAAATTATATTTAATTCAATAGTAAACATTTTAAAATTCACGTTAACCGGGAATGAAAAAAATATTTAAATAATATATTTCGTTTTACGTCTTCTAAGGCATTTGTTACAACAAAAGACATTTTGCTTCAAACCTGAAGAAATAGTTCCCCATTTTTTTGGTTTCTTCTTTTCTTCGTGATGACAGTAATAAAAACGATGATCTATTGTGGATGACTTGAGGCAGAGATTCGATGACAAATGTTTATCCCCCAAAAACGAGTTTTAATATTTAATAATGGCTTAGAAGTTGTAAGAACGTTTGAACGAATGCCGCTAGAAAACTGTGCCTAAAGAAGGGCTTAATTGAGAAACCTAATGATTTTGTTTTTTTTAATAGGCTTAGATAAATGTTCTTACTTTTCAGTTTCTTCCAAAAAAGCAAAAACCACAAAAAAAAAAACAATTATGTATTTTCTGAAATTACGTAGGTTTTACAGTTTGAGCTAAGTTAAATCTACTAAAAATATCACAAAAATCAACTAAAACGAACAAAAATCAAATTCTAATTTGAAGTATTTTTACAGACTAATTAAAATGACGATTTACTAGAAATAATCCAACCATTGCCATGTTTTTCTAACAATTTCATTATATGCCTCGTAAAAATATGAAGTTAAGCATATAAATTACACTTCAGTTTAGGTGGTAAAAAACATTCAAATGCGAATCCCTATATATATGTTTATATAAGTAAACTTTTAACGCATGGAAGGTTAATGAGGAAACAATTTTAAAATTAAGATCAAGCATTTTTGGCCACGCTAGCGGCACAGTACGCCTGATGCTTTCTGACTGTCTCCTCAACCTAACACAACGTACATCAGGTCACTGATACTTAGGTCTATAATTCTCTGTTCTTGCGTCCAGACTGAGAATATTTTGCTTTTCAGATCTTTACAATATCAAAATTCAATTAAAATTCTATCGTAAAAATATTAGTATCGATAAATTCCAAAACGTCCGATTTACAATATTATTTCTATTCAATTTAAATTTCTTAAATGTTTAAAATTTTTGAAAAAAAGTACAAATTTCGGATTGCACGTCCAAGTAGCCAGCCCCAGCAAAAAAGAACACCCAAAGAAGTGCAAAAGATCTTGTAATTCGGAAGTAGTGAAAATTGAGATGTCCTTTACTTTGAAAGACTTAAAAGTTATTTTTAGTAGTGGCAAATATCTACCTTTTCACTAGTTCCCATCCTGTTATAAAAAATTTGCCGGGGATAGAATTGCGGACCTTGCAGTTGCTGCTACGGCGCTCTAACCAGGCGCTATCCTCTGTTGTGAGTGGTGAATAACTAAAGTAAAGCATTTTGTTCTGTAGATCAAAGGATTAACAAAATATTTATTTAGTACGAATTAATATTTAAAGCAATTTAGTATTAAATTAGCAGTAAATGAATTAACACTACTCAATTTTACTGATTTTATGTAGTATTAATAATTAATAAAAAATAATTCTCTTTTGTATTTGTGCAGCTTGAGGCCATAGGAAAAAATGGTGTTGTTAGTTTATTTTATTTTTCCCAATATTTCGGTTGCCTTCGTCAACCATCATCATAATTTATTCTCTTATTACAAAACGGATACAGAAAACTCTGTGAAAGCTTATCGTCATATTGTACAAAAATACAGACGAAAATCAAACACAACTTTTAGTTGACAATAACTTGTGCAGAAGAACAGGACGACGCTAATTATTTTTTAATGTAATTATTTGTAAAACAAAAAAGAATTAATAAAACTAAAGGTCATCAATACACAAAATCAATTAATAAAAAAATGAAATATTTGTATCACCTTGAAATATCGATCTGAGACCCTATAAAGTGTACATATTCTTGAACGTCATAAAATTCTAAGGCGATCTAGCCATGTCCGTCCGTCTGTTGAAAGCACGCTAGAATCTAAACGAAAGGGGACAGGACGTCCAAATTCTCCATAAATGCATCTTATAAAGGGTGATTTTTTAAAAGCTATAGGAAAGTTTTTCAAAAAAAAAAACACAAAAAATTCAGAAAAATGCATGAAATCTTTATTTGGATCGATAGTACGGATTGATGTTTGAAGATTATTTCATGCAAATGTTGACCTTGACTGCGCCTCAAATGGTCCATCCAATTTTGGCATACTTTCCAACAGTTCGGCCGGTATCTGACGAATAAATGCTTCAATGTTGTCTTCCAATGCGTCAATTGAAGCGGGCACGTCTGTATAGACATGAGTTTTAACATAGCCCCACAAAAAATAGTCTGAAGGCATTAAATCGCACGATCTAGGCGGCCAATTGACCGGTCCCGAACGTGAAATAAAATTTTCACCGAACTCGCCTCCATTGTTGCGCGTGCTGCGTGGCATGTGGCACCGTCTTGTTGAAACCACATGTCATGCAAGTCAAGCTGTTACATTGTGGGCAAAAAAAAGTTGGATATCATCTCACGGTATCGCTCACCATTCAGAGTTACGTTACGATTCGCATCATCTTTGAAGAAGTACGGTCCAATGATGCCACCAGCCCATAAACCGCACCAAACTGTGACTTTTTCTGGATGCATTGGTAGCTCTTGCAATACTTCTGGCTGATATTCACTCCAAAATCGACAATTCTGCCTATTTACGTACCCATTGAGCCAAAAATGAGCTTTGTCGCTGAACACATAAAATGGAAGAAGCGCGCGATGAACTTTCTTAACAGAGCACACATTTTGATAATAAAATTGAATAATTTGCAAGCGTTGTTCGTTTGTAAGACGATTCATGGTTAAATTATAGACCAAACTAAAGATGTTTGACAGTGAAACAAAACACGAAACGTGCGTCAGCTGTTTAAACCAGTGTTGCCAAAAAGATAATAGCTAAAAATCACCCTTTAGTTGGAGATCGTTTGGGATTGTAACTGGGCGAAATCGGTCCAGAGGGAAAATTTTTTCCCTCACAAGAACTGAAAATACCCATAATAAAACCTAATATTTTAGAGTATTTAAGCATGTTTTTTTAATATGTCTGCATGTATATAGTTGATATTGGGTATGCGCATTTCCTCTATAACAAAAACGTGCACCATAAAGTGATTCTTTTCTTAGTCACCCCCTGGGGCAAAAATTGTACCAACAGCTAGAAACACCAAATTCGGAGCGTAAATTCCTATAATTGAGTGGATACATAATATAAAATTATTTTTTCCAAATTCGTACTTTTAAGGGGTAAAATAGGAATAGAGGGATACAAATGGTACCAACCAAACGGCTGCAGCTAGAATTATGTAATTCGGCGTAGACATGTAAAATGAAGGTATTTTAGGGGAGTAAAATGGAAAAAGGGGATAAAAATTGTACCAACTAAATGGCCACAGCTAGAATTACGTACGACACGAAAAATAAAAAGGTTTTTTCAAATTCGTACTTTTAAGGGGTAAAATGGGAACAGATGGATAAAAATGGTACCAACTAAACGGCTAGCCTCCCTCTAATTACGTAGACACGCAATATAAAGAGATTTTTGAAAGTCGTTCTTTTAAGGGGATTTATATGGTACTAAATAAATATATTTTTCATTCTTCGTACTTTTTTATTTTTACGGCAAAAAATGGATAGAAGTTAGTTTATCTTGTACTCTGTACGTGAGACATAATGGAGTTTCAAAATGTGTACTTTTGGAATTTAAATAGGATAGAAATACAACCAATCAAACTATGGTACCCACTATCCCCCAATATTTAGGGTATTTAAGACTTTTTAAAGATTGGCGCCTTAAGTTTACCTTTTCAATTGACTTAAGTATAATTTTGATATACATATGTATATGGTATAAATATGTTGTTGGCCTCCTGGTATTGTGGTTTAAGTATTATATTTATTGATTTGAACTGGGATATTGTCCTGGCTCAAGACCATTTTGCTTCTATATTTAATAGAATGCAAATTTATTTACAAATGGCATGGTGACATTTATTACTTGGCTGCAGACTACCACGATCATGATTTCGACCATGTCAAAAGTCTTTTCAAGTGGCTTCGCAGCGACTTTTCAACATCAAACCCGGCCTCTATAAGGAGATGATTCTCACAAACGAACGAGAATCACAACTCACTTGCCGAATTTGCGTTTAAAAAATCGCACCAAGTAATAAAGCACACATGCATTATATTTATTTATAAAATAATTTTTTCAATATTTTTATTTGTTTTAGTAGGGCAATATTTAAAAATAACATTTTCCTGTAATATCACTGCACTGCTACGAAAATCGACAGCCTCTTTGGTTTACAATCTATGGTGGAGGGTATATAAAGTTAGCCCACATAATTAGGAGTTCATAATAAAAGATTCAAAAGTTCTCGACTGGATTTATGACAACTTTTTGCAAAAAAAGAAAATAATTTATTTTTCTTTCCTTCCTTCTTCAAAAGACTTAAGTCTTTGACCCTAGTATTTTCGAAACGTTCCTTGGCCTGCGATTTTGCATTTCACTACAATAAGACTAGACATAATTTACTTTACCATTTTTTTTATTATTTTTTTGTACCAGCTTAGCTTCATTGTTGAATTAATACAGGGTTTTCCATCAAGAGGTGTTATTTTGGTATTCAAAGAAAAATGCCATTTTTTGAGATAAATGATAAATGATTGAGATATGCCCTTAATAATGAAAAACATCATCAGCTTAATGGCCACCACGACCACGCTCACATAACCAAATCACCTTTTCATAACCAAATCGCAAAGTGGCTCGATAGCCTCACTAATTCTATCTATGAGGTCTTGAATCGACGCTGGTTTGTTGTCGTAGACCTTATCTATCACGTAGTCCCAAAGGAAGAAGTCGCAATCACAAGATAGTGGGTGGCCAATTGTGATCACCTCTTCGAGAGATGACACGGTCCGGAAACTTTTCCCGTAAAAGAGCAATGGTTTCGTTGCTTGTGTGGCACATAGCGCCGTCTTGTTGAAAGTAAACGTTGTCCAGATCAATACCATCAAACTCCGCCCATAAACAATCATTAATCATCACTCGATAGCGCAATCTATTCACCGTAACTGTTGATCCAACCTCATTTTCGAAAAAGTAAGGTCCAATGACCCCGCCGGACCATAAACCGCACCAAACAGTAACACGATGAGGATGTAGAGGCTTCTCAACAATAACTCTTGGGTTTTCCCCAAGCCCCAGATGCTACAATTTTGCTTGTTGACGTAGCCACCGAGGTGGAAATGGGCCTCATCAGTCAAGATGATTTTTCGATGGACTTCCGGATCATTTTCATTCATGAATTTTAATAATTTCAATGCGTTGTTGAAGCGTGTATCGTTCCATTTTTAGTAATGGCGTAGTTTCTACTTGTCAAATGTCAAAGAATAAAAGCTTCACAAGTGACAGCTACCGAAATACCGGGTGATTCAAAATAAAACTTCTTGTTGGAAAACCCTGTATATATGTCAAATGACTTTAGCCTTGTCATACTTATCTAGCTATGATTATGACTTTTTATATTTATTTTTATATATTATTTTGCACCGGCTTGACTTAATACCTTTGGCCTTTAAAGGAAATAAGCCAGTATTCCAGAAATATACCCTTGACTTTATTTTACAATTTTTCTGTATATTTTTTGCGACAACTGGTCTTCATTGTTTAATTAATATGTGTGTCCTTAAATGGCTTAAGCCTTTCGACTTATTATCCACAAATTGTGTCTTTCGCCGGGCATTTCAGTAATTTCCACTTTCTGTCACAACCCAAACGAATGGTTCCTCCGATGGTTATGGTTTTCTGTTTTCGTTTCGTCAGCAAGTTATAGCCCACTAAGGCACATTTTTAAACAACCAGTTGATCTTTAAATTCAATGAAGTGAATTCATATTTTATGAATTGCTGCATTCGTTTGGCCGTCGTGTTTTCAATTTAATAATTTATGATCCATTCTCTCCCACAAATCCTGAAACTTAAATTTCACAATTCTTTTTTTTTTTTGTTTGATGACAGACACTTCCTGGTTTTCTTTTTTATGAAATTTAAATGAAATATCATTATTTTTACGCAAGTTAACATCAAAAACTATGCGTAATAACACTAACGTGCTAGAATATTTTAACCACTGTTCAGCTTATCTCCTCTCGTTCGCTGCGGTGTGAAGTTCAAAGCGTGATTTCCCCATAAATTTGTTTCTACGAAATTTATTTATGAGACAGCCAACAACATAGAGCCAGAAGACAAAAGAGACTTGAAAAAAAAATGCTAATTGATTTGTTTGGGATGGAGAATTTATGCGGTTTGGCTTGGCTGCAACAATGAAAATGAAACTTAAACTTAATCGAAAGACATGTTTTTAACGAGCATTTAATTTTTGGCTGTACTCTGTGGTTATTGACACGAATGGTCAAAATGCATAGAACAGGCCGAGCTGGCTGAAGTTTTCTTTGAGCCGGCATTCTGGTCGAGGGTGATTGTGGCATATTTTCGCCAAAAAATTCCTAGTTCGACAAAAGTACAAGTGTTGGTTTATGCTAATATATGTTTTCAGAAACCAGAATAAAATTCACTTTTATTTATTTATGTTTTTTGTGAGTTTTTTTTTTTTGCTGAAACGTCTCCAAATCCAGTTAATCATTTCGTTTAGAAAAAGTGGTTTTGTCGGCCACTAACAATAACAATAACACCCCTGTATTATTGAATCGAAACGGATCGAATCGAATCGTTCGTAATCAATTCATTCCATTTCAAATCAAATCAAATCATCGAGAAATGTTTCATCATAGAACTCGGCCGCAGTACACTCACTCGTTCGCTCGCTCGCTACTTGTTGATGTTGATGGTCCAGCTAATTTACATGTTTTAAAATAGCAGCACTTCATCTAGAACCGGTGACAGCTGCCGAAATCGTATTCAAAATTTCTCAAAACCGAGGAGAGCAAATGAAATTATAATCCGTGATCTGAGACGATATGCATGGCGGGCAATGTAGTGGTGTTGGTGTTGCTGCTGTTGATGATGATTCTGAAAGCAAATGTTTATATGGGAGTAGTTGGTTGGTTGGTTACTCGTTCTGCGTGGCCGAGCCGGTTGGATGGGTAGACTGTCTACGTTGTTGCTTGGGTTGGGTTCGCTTGGCCATCATCGTCATCGGCCAACACACACATGCGCACACACAGTTGGCAACAACATGATGATGATGATGATGAAGATGATCGCCAACATCGAGCGTAACAGGGCAACGAGTTATGGCTGGACTGACGCTCTTCCACAGCATGGCTATGTTAAGAATGATCAGCTGATGATCATCAGCATATTGTCGCTGATTTCATCATCATCATCATCATCATCATCTTCATCGTGATCGTCATCATCATATTTCGTTTGTGCGTTTTTCGTAGCGTATTTTGCTACGACCAGCTTGCTGTTCTCACACTGTAACATCCTTAGCTCGAGTTTTTCGACTGTGTTCTTTATTTCGGTTTTTTTGCTCGGGCAATATAAATAATTTCGCAATCGAAATATCAAGCACAGTCATTCGTCGACATTCATTGAGTGGATAGTTCGCCGCGAACTTAGCAAACAACGAAAACATGGTAAGCATATCCCCGGCAAAGGATGCTACTCCCGCAGAGCCCTCCCAACACCGCAAAAATATGGATTACTAAATTTCGCCCCCACCAAGCAATTTGGATTACAAAGCTTGTGTGTGGCAGCGCACGCTCCCGTGTTGTTGGCAAAGTAATAATTTTCCCATTTTCCTCTTCCATTTTGTGCAGAAACTTTTATTGGTCTTGGCCTTAGTGGCATACGTCAGTGCTGATGTCTCGCACTTGTTCGCCAGCAGCAGCAACTTGAAATCGGATGGTTATCACTACGATCCCCCAGCAACCAGACTGCCAATTCCCTCCAGGCCAACTCCACCCAGGCCCACCCAGCCCAGACCCACACCACCCAAGCCAACTGTGAAGCCAGCTCCACCAGCCACCAAGAAGCCCGATGGCTATCATTACGATAAGCCCGCCAAGCCCTTCCCACCACCACCACCATCCGTGAAGCCAGCTCCACCAGTTACCACCCGTCGCACCACCAGAGCCCCAACCACTACCCGCAAGCCCACCACCGTCAACCGTGAATACTTGCCCCCAGTGAAGGTGACTGTCAAGCCAGCTCCTCCCGTGACCACCCGTCGCACCACCCCCAAACCCACCACCCCCAGACCCACAACCAGAGCCACTACCAGAGCCACCACCAGAGCACCAACCACTACCCGCAAGCCCACCACCGTCAACCGTGAATACTTGCCCCCAGTGAAGGTGACTGTCAAGCCAGCTACTCCCGTGACCACCCGTCGCACCACCCCCAAACCCACCACCCCCAGACCCACTACCAGAGCCACCACCAGAGCACCAACCACTACCCGCAAGCCCACCACCGTCAACCGGGAATACTTGCCCCCAGTAGTCACTGTCAAGCCAGCTCCTCCAGTCACCACCAGAAAGACCACCCCCAGACCTAAGCCAGTGCCCACCAAACACCAAGGCTATGTCTATCCCAACAACCCCCAACCTTCTTTCAATTTCTAAATTAATCTGTGGTCTAATTAGTTGAAGCCAACAAAACAAACAAATTTATTATCTCTGTATATACAATTAAAATGTTTCTAGCTCTTAGTTTAAGAATCTGTTTTCTATATATTTTTACAAAATGCCATATTGTTTGACGAATGAAATGCAATGAAATGAAATGACAACATAACAAACGGCCTTAGTGTAGTGGCCCCACTACAAAGGCCTAGTTTGTTGGTCTCTTTTCTATGCCAAGAACCGAACAAGTTGACCAACAAAAAACAAACCAACGAAATAATAAAAAATAAAAAAAGTTATATTTTAAAATTGTGTTGCCTCCTCTCTTTAACATTTCGTCAATCGCTGACTAATGATCTAATATCAAAGTTCAGAACAAGAATCACAGATCTTAGAACATTGGCATGTGATGCTGACGATGGCGAATGCAAGCGGCGAACTGGTTGGCCACAACCGATGCATAAATCGCTCTTGTTGCATAATGCTTGTGTTAGTCTTCACATGTGAAAGTCCGAATTGCTTAGCAGACCAGATCTTCTACAGGTTTCACCGAATTATTATATAACCAATATATAGCGAAGAGGTGTCAAAATTCTGTGGCTTTCCGGTTTCCTGCTTATCCTCATCAAAGTTTGTGGAAAGAAGATGTGATATATTGCCTAGAAAGCTTTTATTAAAGTTAATACAGTACTAGTATATAGAATTGAAAAGTAAATTTAATACACAATTTTTGGGTCTACGGCCAGAGTCGGATGTCTTGGACCATAATATTAAATATTTGAAGCGATGGACTATTTACAGGGAATCGTACCCACAATTCACATCCCTACACTCAGAAAAATATCATTCCTAAATCTGAGTAAAATCCATACTACAATTTAGTTCGACAATTTTACTCCAGATTAGTAAAAATTTCACTAAAAGTAGGAAATGTAAAAGTAAGTATGACAAAAGATTCTTAATTTCAAAGTTATGGCAAATAGTTCATTTACTGAAAAAAGGTAGTAAATTTACTTAAAAAAACATTTCTTTAGATCTAATAAAAATTCTTACAATTGAGTGAATTCATACTTGTGTGAAAGAAAATTTCCAAGGTCTTCAGTAAGAAAAAACTGTATGAAATAATTCCCTTAAGGAAATTTTAACTAAAAAATCTGTTGTTTTTTATACCCTCCACCACCAGTATGGAGGTATACTAACTTTGTCATTCTGTTTGTAACACCTTGAAATATCCAGCTGAGATCCTATAAAGTATATATATTCTTGATCGTCATAAAATTCTAAGACAATATTGCCATGTCCGTCCGTCCGTCCGTCTGTCCGTCTATTGAAAGTACGCTAGCATCTATACGAAAGGAGCTAGAACGTTCAAATTTTACATAAATGCGTCTTATAGTCGTAGATCGGTTGGGATTGAAATGGGGCGAAATCGGCCCAAAGGGAAAAGTTTTTCCCTCACAAGGACTAAAAATACCCATAATAATCCCTAATATTTTAGCGTATTTAAGCATGTTTTTGAATATGTCTGTTTATATTTGCTTGATATTTGGTATGCGCATTCCCCTCATAGCAAAAACGTGCACCATAAAGTGATTCTTATTTGTAGGGGGTGAAATGGGGCAAAAAAGGGATAAAAATGGTACATATCAAACGATAGCAGCTAGCAACACGAAATTCGCTGTGTACATTCCTCTAATTGAGTAGATACATACTATAAAAGTATTTTTTCCAAATTCGTACTTTTAAGGGGTAAAATAGGAATAGAGGGATAAAAATGGTACCAACCAAACAGCTGTACATAGAATAATGAAATACGGTATACATTCCTCTGATTGCATAGATAAGTAAAATACACGGCTTTTTCAAAATTCGTACTTTTTGGGGTTAAAATGAAAAAAGGGGATAAAAATAATACCAATCAAATGACCGCAGCTAGAGTCATGAAAATCGGAGTATACATTCCTTTGACTACGTAGACACGGAAACTAGACGAATTTTTCGAAATTAGTGTTTTCAAGGGATACAATGGTACAGAGGGATAAAAATAGTACCAACTAAACGACTACAGCTAGAATGATAAAATTCTAATTGCGTAGAAACGTCAATGGGGTAAAAATGGTACCAACCAAATGGGCGCAGCTGGAATCATGGAATTCGGTGTATACATTCCTCTGACTGCATAGACACGCAAAATAAAAAGTTTTTTTTTTCCAAATTCGTACCTTTTCTTTTACGGCAAAAATGGTAGAATCATGAAGTTAGGTTATTTTGCACTATGTACGTGAGATAATGGGTTTTCAAAATTTGTACTTTTGGAATTCAAATAGAATGGAAATACAACCAACTGTAGCACCCACTATATACCGATATTTATGGCTTTGAAAATATTTTTGAAAATATAAATACAAGAACATTTATTTTTTGAATTGACGTATTGGTAGCATTACCTTATAAGCGTGGTTTGAAATAATTAAAATATTATATTTATTTATGAAATTAATTTTTCAATATTTGTATTTGTTTTGGTTTGGCTATATTAAAAAAATTATATTTTCCTGTAATATTACTGCACCTCTACGAAAACCGACAACCTCTGTGGAATGCAATCCATGGTGGAGAGTATATAAAGTTCGGCCCAGCCGAACTTAACGCCGTTTTTACTTGTTTTAGTTAATGTGTTTACTGAAATTTAAGCTGAGTTCTTCATGCATATAAGTATTAATGAACTTATAAAAAGAAACAATTCTCATTCGTTTGGCGAGACTTATTTCTTAAACACTGCAAGTATTATTCCAAACAACCACTACGAGGTGGCTTATCTTCCCTTCGCAGCAATCAGATAGCTGAACTGTATATGGTATAAATATCAGGAATCTTTTAAGAAATATAGCGTGGGCAATTTAAAATTAAAAATTTGAAATACCAATTTCTTTGACTTTGAAAGGTAGAACAACATTAATTTTTATTTTCAGGTTTTTTGTTTTGCATTTGCAAAATGGGCTCGAACAAAATTGGGAAATAATAAAAACTTCCAAAGGAGTGAATCTTTAACGCAAACTGTAAGAATTTTACGTGGAAAATTTCTGTATTTTCAGATGAAGGTCATTTTAACCTCGATGGCTATGTCAATAAGCAAAATTGCCGCATGTGGAGTTCAGAGAATCCGCACGTGACTATTTAGAAGCCAATGCATCCGCAACGAGTCACTGTTTGGTGTGGATTTTGGGCTGGCGGCATCATTGGGCCATGTACTGTAAAGTAGGGTTGATCGGATGAGGTACTGCCGAGCCAGTCGCAGTAGTCATGTGAACGATATTGTGTTCCATTATTAAATGACAAAGTTCAACCAGAAATTTGAACAAATAATCAGTACTTTTTTATAGGCTATTCTAATTTTAAATTTATCTTATTTTAAGTTGACTTTTTGCCTTATATAAAGTTTTCCTCAGTAAGTAAATATGAAGAAAAAATAAAAAAATCGCAAGTTTGAGTAAACACTTGCTGGTTTTTAGGACAAGTTTACAAAAATTTTGCTCAGGTTCAGTAAAAATGTACTAGGTCGGACAAATTTGTTCAGCATGAGTAAATACTTACTTGATTTAAGGGAGAATGTACAAAGTTTGGAAAAAATTTACTTAGATTTAGTACAAATTTACTTGAATAGACGAAAAATTTTCTGCAATTTTCATCAGTTTGAGTAAATATTTACTTGATTTGAAGAAAATTAAACTGGAATCAAGTCTACAGCATGTACTTCTTTCAAGGAAAAGTTTGTACTTGATATGAGGAAATATTTGCATTAAAGGTACCTTTAATATTTGAGCTCTCAGTTTGGCAATATAGGCCTAATAACACCTGAGAATACCTGCATTAAAAGTACATCACATCGCTCCATGTTTTGATACAGTCCCCTTACAAATGTTCGTTCTGCTCTAGAAGGCACATATTACAACCAATTTCGGAACATCTGTAGTAAACTTGATAGCTAAACAAATTGGACCTTTTATTACACACACCGTACGACAACTAAAAACAAGTATAAAGGGCGTTAAGTTCGGCCTGGACGAACCTTATATACCCTCCACCACGGATTGTATTCCGCAGAGGCTGTCGATTTTTGTAGAAGTGCAAAAAATACGGGAAAATGTTGCATTTTTTAAACCAAACCAATACAAATAAAAATATTTAAAAAATTATAATATATGTGCTGAAAACTTCAGCACAACCTTTGATCTTAAACCAAAATAAATGACAACACATACTACATAATATACCAACTATACACACAAACAACAATACACACGAGGACCATACCGTACAATAACAACCTTTGCATTGTTGCGAGCGATGCGACCACATGCATAACATTGAATTGGCAAAGTGAGATTTTTAGTGTGTCGACTTAGTTCGGTGGAATATTTTGTTTATCAGCGCTTCTCATTTGTCATATGTGAGCGCTGGTACTAATATGAACCCTGATTTAAGTCAAAGACATACATTCGTCGTCAGAACATGGGGTAGCGCCCATCGAAACTGCGCAGTCAATTTTTATCTGCAAAAATAAAGGTCACACTTTGCCTTTCTGCTAATTTTGGGTTCTGCTGAAGACTTCAGCACAACCTTTGGTCTTAAACCAAAATAAATGACAACACATAAATATAAAATTTGAATTAATAAGCAAAGGCTACCAATAGGTTTATACTATGTATTTATATATATAATCGAAATAATACTTCAATTCATACAGTAAATATAAGGCAGCAATCATAAATACCCAAATATTGGGGGATAGAGGGTGTGTTTTCAGTTACATTCGTTTGGTTGGTTGTAGTTCCATCCTATTTTAATTTAAAAAGTATAAATTGTGAAAACACCGTATCTCTCACGTGCACAGTATAAAAAAACTTCATGATTTTTTGTGGTAAAAGCAACAAAATAAAGTACGAATTTGGAATTTTGTATTTTACGTGTATCGGCGTATTCCATGATTCTAGCTATGGCCATTTTGTTGGTACCATTTTTATCACCTTTTTCGCATTATACCCCTTAAAAGTACGACTTTCGATCTATCTATTTATTTTACGCGTCTATACAATTAGAGGGATTACACACCGAATTTCATCATTCTAGCTGTAGCATTTAATTTGGTACCACTTTTATCTCTCTGTTCCCATTGTATCCCTTAAAAGTACGAATTTGGAAAAACCTTTTTAGTTTTCGTGTCTACTCAGTCAGAGGAATGTATATTCCAAATTTCATGACTCTAGCTGTATGCATTTGGTTGGCACTATTTTTAGCCCTTTTTTCCATTTTAACCCCAAAAAGTACAAATTTCAAAAAATCCGTTTATTTTACGTTTTTACGCTATCAGAGGAATGTATGCACCCAATTTCATTATTTTAGGTGTAGCCATTAGTTTGGTACCATTTTTATCCCTCTTTTCCCATTTTATTCCTTAAAAGTACGACTTTGAAAAAAACTTATATATTATGTCTCTAATCTATTAGAGGAGTGCACACACCAAATTTCGTGTTTCTACCTGTTGTCGTTATATAGGTACCATTTTTGTCCCTTTTCGCCCCCAACAAATAAAAATCACTCTATGGTGCGCTTTTATGCTATAAGAGGAGTGCGCATTCCAAATATCATGTAAATATAAGCAAACATATTCAAAACACATGCTAAAATACTCTAAATAACAGGGGTATTTTCAGTCCGTGTGAGGGAAAAATGTTTCCCTTTGGGCCGATTTCGCTCACTTTCAATCCCAACCGATCTGCAACCATAAGACACATTTAGGGAAATTTTAACCTCCTAGCTCGATTCGTTCGGAAGCTAACGTACTATTAACAGACAGACGGACATGGCTATATCATCTTAGAATTTTACCACGACCCAGAATATATATACTTTATGGCGTCTCCGATTAATATTTTAAGGTGTTACAAACGGAATGACAAAGTGAAAATAACCCCATCCTTAGGTGGAGGGTATAAAAACGTCGTTACACTTGAACCGGATGATATACGTATAAAACTATAGGCAAGATGGAGTTATTTGGCGTTTTTATTTTTTCATTTCCTCATCCTGTTCCTCATACAAAGGATACATTTTTTCAAATAATTATTTTAAATACATGTTTAAGTTTTAAATTAAAGAAAAAATACGCTTCTATCTGTATTAGTTCAGCATTAACAGCCATTTCAAGGTTACCCCTTAGTTTATTCATATTTTACTTTCTAGGAGGGCAAACTTGAAATTGTTGTAAATGATAAACTAATATAGATATAAGCATGCAATTTAAAGTATTCTTAGTTGATATTTTGCTCTTTATTTTAACTTTTATGTCGGTATCGTAGAGAGCGAATAATTATTTAAAATATTTTTGAAAAAAAAATCCTTTGGAAATGATAATCTAAAAATGCAAAATACCATGTCGCCTATAGTTTCAGTCCAGTGTAATATGGACTGTCGAACAGTGTTATCCCTCAATACCAGCATCGCTACCACACACCTAGAAATCTAGGTCGACGGTTGGGTAGATCTCAAGGCATTAGACCAAAGATCACGCTGTACCAGGGCACCATAGTACCATGACATATCAGGTTCCAGTGCTCTAGTAGAAACCACGATCCTGGTGGTGCGCTTTTCATTTGTGAAACATCAAAATCACGTCGTTCATCATTGGGAGCAGCAGAAATCCGTTAGAGGCTTAAATAAATGCAACATTGTAGCATGATCTCGTTGGCCGTTCATCGATGTGACACACACCAAAGGTCTGCTTTCCCTCTATAAGGGGAGTCTCAGTGTCATCGAGAGACACTGCGTGATATTTATTTCTTCCATTTGTATACTTCTATATAAGCTGTTTAAATGAAGAAGTGGAGGAGGACGACTGCAAGAGTATCGTCTCTCTTACCAAGAGCACAGGCTCTTCTAAGACCTTAGACTTACCAGACAGTCCTTTAAACTCTTCCTCCTCAAGTTCATAGAGAAATCTTCCTGATTTTATAGAGCCAATAAGAATAATTGAGAACGATACGAAATAAACCCATATTTCCCTTCATTCATCATTTCCTTTTATAATCTCCCTCTTGTATTTCTGAAAACCTTGGTTTTCACAATTGGTTTAACTAATTTTTAAGTTCTATTGTTTGACAAAAATTTTATTATTGAAATTATAAAATTCAGAAATTTTTTTTTATTTTTCGGGATAGTCTGGCTTGAGGTCATGAACAAATCAAAAAACTGATGTTTAGTTTTTTTTTAATTATTTTATTTATTTATTCTTTTCCGATATTTCGATCGTCATCGACGATCATCCTCAGGGATATTCACTTAAAAATACAAACAAAAATTATCACAATAATTACATTTTACCAAAACCTATAAACTCTTTCGTTTCGAAGTACTTTCTCAACTAAAGCTATTATTTTCGTTCATATTTGTAAACAATGTTTCGATATATTTGTGCACAGTGGTCAGTGTCAGTCTTGTAGTTAATTCTCTGGTCAGTAGGGACATTTGTAATATGTAACATTTCAAGCGTATATCTTCTACGATAATTATTTTCTTGCGTCAAAATGTCTACGTCGTTGAAGTTTGGCTTATGCCCCGTCAAGGTACAATGGGCTGCTAGTGCTGTCTTTTTTATATTATTTATTATTTTAAATTATTATTATTTATTATTATAAAATTCACAAGAGGGAAACCACTTGTGGCAAATAAAACAGGTCTACTATTGGAATTCTATTTGATATCTTCTGAGTTTCTAATTAAAAGCCTAATTTCTGAAGTAGAACTAATGAGTTCTGGGAGTAGATGTCCGACATTATTTGAAAGTGTTCCACGTTCAAATGCCGGTAACTAATTTTTATACAAAATTATAGCACAGACAGTGATTACTGTGGTAGTATTATATTTTTATATTTACTTGTTACTTAAAAACGTATTTTTTTACAGTGAAAACTCCTAGTTAAGAAATATGTTGTTGTTGTATTTTGTAATTTAGTTTTGCTTTATTTTGTCATTTGAACATCTTATTCATAAGATGTTTACTATGCATCCGATGATTTAATATGATATAAACTTGGTTTCAAGTTTAAACATTTTATTCAATGCTAAACATAGCATATTTTATGGCATACGACTATTGTGAATGAACGTATGAATGGTAGTATTTGTCCCAAAATGTTTAGTATTAAATAACGTTCTGGTCGTAATGTCATTTTTAAAATTTTGTACAATATTAGTTCACAATCCACAATTATTATTTATTGTTATGTCGTCGTGAGCGCACAGTGTCACTAAAAAATTATTCCAATCATTTCTATTTGAACTTAAGGGTTTAATTCTATTCCATGATAGTATCTCTTATTCAGGACTGTGCCCCCAACTACCTCTACGTCTACGTCTGTTTGCGTGGCACATGATCTATCCATCTCCATTTCCTTTCACGAATTTAAATAGCTATATAAGTTTAATTTTGCATCATAGAAGCAATTGTCCATATTTGAAATCTAGTTGCGGAGAATATAACGGTTTCAAAAGACGTGAGCCAAGTTTAGCATCCATATAGCAACACAGAGAGAATGTTGTTTTTAAAGAGACATTTTTTTGGAACGCTGATTTGATTGGATTGTCAAAGCTTATGTAGCCCAGCAAATGTAGCTTTAGCCTTTTTATACCCTCCTCCTTAGGATGGAGCTATATTCATCTTGTCATTCCGTTTATAACATATATAATATTTAGATTATTTAAGCATTTTTTGAAAATTTCTTTAAATTTGTTGGGCACATTCCTCTTGTAGCGTGGAAGCACCATAAAGTAAATAAAACAAATAAGGAAGGTTAAAGTCGGGCGTGGCCGACTACAAATTCCATACTTCTATCTGTATTTTTAAGAAAATTTGAACAGAAACTATGAATGGGAGCTATATACAAATCTGAACCGATCTGACCCATGTTTAGCAAAGGTTTTCTAGTTGAAATATTAGACGCTTTCCCAAATTTTATGAAGTGGTAAATATGTGGTTCCTAGAGCGGAAAGAATCAAATCGGGAGCTATATATAATCTGGACCGATGTGACCCACTTTAGCTTAGTTGTTTCTATTTGAAACATTAGCAGATGTGCCGAATTAGAAGACAATCTGTTCAAATATTCTATTTCTACAGCGGAAATAATCAATTCAGTAGAGAAATTTGTATTGGAGCTATATATATATCTGAACTCATCTGACCCATTTTCACCAGAGATATTTTTAATTTAAATATAAGTTGTTTTGCCAAATTTGAAGAAAATCTGTCAAAGTTTGTGGTTTCTAGAGCGTAAAGAATTAAATCGGAGGAGACATTTGTATGGGAGCTATATATAAATCTGAACCGATCTATCCTATTTTTACCATAGCTGTTCTTAGTTGAAATATATGGCGTCTTGTCAAATTGGAGGAAATTTTGTTGAAATATGTGGTTTATAGAGCGGAAAAAGTAAAATCGGAAGCAACATTTGTATGGGAGCTATATCTAAATCTGAACCGATTTGCTTCAAATTAAATAGCGTTCGTCCTTATCCCATAAAACTTCGTTGTGCAAAGTTTCATTTAGTTCTAACAACAATTGCTACCTGGACTTTGATTACAAGAATATATGGACGGACGGACGGACATCGCTAAATCGACTAAAAAACTGATTCTAAGTCGATCCGTATAATAAACGATGGGTCTATCTCGTTTCCTTTTGGGTGTTACAAACAAATGCACCAAGACATTATACCCTGTGGTGTAGGGTATAAAAATTATTGGCTGAAATGAGACTGAAAGGGATAAAAATTGATACAGTTAGAATCATGAAATTCGGTTGCACTTTTAAGCGGAAAATGTGACGAAAGGGGATAAAAATGGTACCAATAAGATGGCTGCAGTTGGGATAGTGTAATTCGGTCAGGACATTGTTATGACTACGTATACGAGAAAAATAAAGATATTTTTCGTTATTCGTACCTATAGGATCAAATAGGGATACAATTGGTACAGATCTAGCGGCTGTAGCTAGAATTATGAAATTCAAGGTCTACACTCGTCTGACTGCATTCGTCTAATTTTAGGGTCAAAATGAATAAACATGTTACCAAGAAAACGGCCAATTACTTTGACTTTGAGTCAAAGTTAGAATAACATTAATTTTTATTTTTATTTTCAGGATTATGTTTGACATTTGCAAAACGGACGCGTCCGATGCGTTTTTGGTTCGCCCAATGGGCTGAATATTGTTTGGCAGGAGATGAAGAATTTTTGCGAAAAATCGTGTTTTCAGATGAAGCACATTTTTATCTCGGTGGCAATGTCAATAAGCAAAATTGCCACATATAGGGTTCAGAGAACCCACATGTGACTATTGAGAAGCCAATGCATCCACAACGCAACGCAACCATCGACATTTTAGGCACTGTTTTTAAAAATCGAATAATAAGCCGAATTTGTGATGTCAATTGGCCGCCTCGGAGCTGTGATTTATTCTCTTTAGATTATTTTCTGTTGGGAGTCATTAAGGATAAATGTTACGCAAACCATCCAGACACAATTGAAGAGTTGAAAAATGAAATCGAAGTTATAATTGAAGAGATTCGAGCCTGAACAATGGGTAGTGTACTGAAAAATTGGGTTGATCGGATCAGGTACTACCGAGCCAGTCGTGGTAGTCATATTAATGATATTGTGTTCCATTATTAAATGGCAATGTTCAACCTTGCCAATAAAACCAGAAATTTTTAATAAGTCAGTACATTTTCTTTTATAGTCTTGGCTTGTGACTTAGCTCACCCTAAACTTTGGAATGCACTTCGCGGTGGAGGGTTTATGAGAATCGGCCCGGGCGAACTTACTTACTTATCTGGTTACACTGTACAGCATTCCCCCCCCGACGAACATGACTTAATTTATTCATTTCTAAATATGGACCAATTTCGCATTTGATCAAACCTGTGCTGAAACAGGGTGTCCAAGAAATGTACCTTCTGCAAGTCTAGTTTCTTCTCTGAAATACATTTCATTACAGAGAAGTTTCTAAAATCTGCGTTGTTGCCTTTGCTCGCTTAGTAACAAGCAAGCTCAAGTTGAAAGGGGTTCGTTTCTTAAGTCTTTTGTTTTTAGGTCATGTTTACAATTTATTCACTGTAGTATATATTGTGTTCGCCCTATTTCACAGATCCATAAAGTATACTCTTAAAAGATGACTTC
This sequence comes from Polietes domitor, assembly GCA_947397865.1. Classification (NCBI taxonomy): domain Eukaryota; kingdom Metazoa; phylum Arthropoda; class Insecta; order Diptera; family Muscidae; genus Polietes; species Polietes domitor. The sequence goes on from OX377621.1 coordinate 44,045,555, forward strand.
ATTTAAAATCTTGTCTTATGTTGTTTGTCCAAAATGCCTTAGAGTGTGCTTCACATCATGCGTTCACAAGTATTTCACTTTAGCCCCTTTTGTTTTTTTTTTCTTTTTTAAGCCATATTTTGTAAAAAGCCATAATTTTCATCATGACTTCAAACGCTCGTAAAAAGCGCATTAATTGGATCATTAATTCATTTCTGTTAAGCAACAGACAGTGCAGATTTGTTTGAAATCAAATAAATTTGCTTGATTAAAAATTTATTTATTTTATTTATGGGTGGTATGCCAAACAATTTTAGAAATTTAGTATTGAAAAAATGTCTACTCTGTTATTAGGTGGATAATGAAATTCAATAATATGCAAATGAATGTCATCAATCAATTAAAACATTTAAACGGATCAGGGATCACTTAATGCTATAGAAGTTGGGAATAATATGTGGGTACCTTTCACAGAGCTGGATAAGTGATGAGAAAATTTAATAATATGACAGCATTAAGATTGTCGGTTTGGTTTTTAAGAGCCACATACATCATATGGACATCTCCCAAAAGAGGTCTACCACACTAATAGCTTTTAACTTTATTTTTTCCTTATTTCGACAACTTTTTTCATTATGAAACTTGAAGTTAACTTGTTCTCTTGTATTTTTATTAAATGTTGAAGTGTTATAACGAAAATTACTACTTTTTTAGTACGCGTGGAAATGTTTGTAGCGTACGTATTGCTGCTGTACATAATTAAAAAATCTAAGAGATAGCTATCATATTTCATAAATCTACGAAACAAAAAATATATTCTCTGACCTTCACCTTTTTTTGTAGCGTCCGTTTCAATGTAAAATTGTTCATAATTTTGTACTAATTTATACTAAATCCTGACGATATATTTTTAGAAATTTTAAAATAAAAGGGCTTAAAGAGTTTAAGGCGTGCGAATGTCGCGTCCGGGCCACTGGGAGATGCCCATATGTTCTGCAAGATTTTATATGATATGTCAGAGCGGACAGAAACTTGTGTACATTAGGGGTGGGATAGTGCACGAATTTTTAATTTTGATATGCTAGAACCTCTAATTTTGTAATGTTATAATGTCAGTCTTACATATCCCCCCTCTACGGGTGACTAGGGCCAGTTTTGGGTCTTTCATAAAAAAAGTAAGGAGGCCATTTTAAGGGTTGATGCTGTAATAAAAGAAATATAAAAATCGAGAATGGAGGAGTTGGAAGAGGAAAAGACTCCTCTAGAGATACTCTTGCGCCAGTATGAGGGGTGGAGCAATTTCTGTAAACATTTTATTTTTGTGTGGGAGCCTCCTGCGAGGCAGTTTCTGATTCCAATGAACAGCACCTTGCACCCACCCAACTACCCCAATTTTTGGCTCATACATTTTCTTCCAGAACATCACAAAATAGAGGGTTCTAAATCGAATTCATAGAAATCCCTTACAAAAAAAAAAATAAAATTAAAAAATAAAAATAAAAATAAAAATAAAAATAAAAATAAAAATAAAAATAAAAATAAAAATAAAAATAAAAATAAAAATAAAAATAAAAATAAAAATAAAAATAAAAATAAAAATAAAAATAAAAATAAAAATAAAAATAAAAATAAAAATAAAAATAAAAATAAAAATAAAAATAAAAATAAAAATAAAAATAAAAATAAAAATAAAAATAAAAATAAAAATAAAAATAAAAATAAAAATAAAAATAAAAATAAAAATAAAAATAAAAATAAAAATAAAAATAAAAATAAAAATAAAAATAAAAATAAAAATAAAAATAAAAATAAAAATAAAAATAAAAATAAAAATAAAAATAAAAATAAAAATAAAAATAAAAATAAAAATAAAAATAAAAATAAAAATAAAAATAAAAATAAAAATAAAAATAAAAATAAAAATAAAAATAAAAATAAAAATAAAAATAAAAATAAAAATAAAAATAAAAATAAAAATAAAAATAAAAATAAAAATAAAAATAAAAATAAAAATAAAAATAAAAATAAAAATAAAAATAAAAATAAAAATAAAAATAAAAATAAAAATAAAAATAAAAATAAAAATAAAAATAAAAATAAAAATAAAAATAAAAATAAAAATAAAAATAAAAATAAAAATAAAAATAAAAATAAAAATAAAAATAAAAATAAAAATAAAAATAAAAATAAAAATAAAAATAAAAATAAAAATAAAAATAAAAATAAAAATAAAAATAAAAATAAAAATAAAAATAAAAATAAAAATAAAAATAAAAATAAAAATAAAAATAAAAATAAAAATAAAAATAAAAATAAAAATAAAAATAAAAATAAAAATAAAAATAAAAATAAAAATAAAAATAAAAATAAAAATAAAAATAAAAATAAAAATAAAAATAAAAATAAAAATAAAAATAAAAATAAAAATAAAAATAAAAATAAAAATAAAAATAAAAATAAAAATAAAAATAAAAATAAAAATAAAAATAAAAATAAAAATAAAAATAAAAATAAAAATAAAAATAAAAATAAAAATAAAAATAAAAATAAAAATAAAAATAAAAATAAAAATAAAAATAAAAATAAAAATAAAAATAAAAATAAAAATAAAAATAAAAATAAAAATAAAAATAAAAATAAAAATAAAAATAACTAGTAAATCAAAAAAAAAATTTTTTTCAAATCCATGCTTTATGCAAGCAGAATTCTATTGGGCCTAGAAATTCTTTTTTAGTTATCTTTTGTAGAAGGAAAAATTACTGCAAAATTTCAGTTTTTTATCTGCCATAGAACGGCATATATTCGAAAATGGGTTTTAACTTCGTATGGGAGGTGCCACGCCCACATTTCCATTACCGCCCATTTTTGTCACAACTACGCACATTAATGCTAGATGCACTTACACAAAATTACAGTAGGTGTAATTTTGGTTTTAACTTCATATGGGAGGTGCCACGCCCACTTTTGCATTACCGCCCATTTTTGGCAGAACTACGCACATTGATGGTAGATGCACTTACACAAAATTTCAGCACTCTAGGTGTCATATAACTGACAATATTCAATAATAGGTTTTAACTTCGTATGGGAGGTGCCACGCCCACTTTTCCAATACCGCCCATTTTTGGCACAACTAATGCTAGATGCACTAACACAAAATGTCAGCATTCTAGGTGTCATAGAACTGACAATATTCAATAATAGGTTTTAACTTCGTATGGGAGGTGCCACGCCCCTTTGTCCAATTGGTCAAATTTTTCCATTTCCTTGTATTGTCATCGAAAATGATTAAGTGTGCAAAATTTGAGCAAAATTGGTTGAGAAAAAAGCTTTCAAAAATTGATTTCAAATTTTGTGGCACACAAACATATATAGAAAGTAACCTTATATAAAGCATGGAAAAAAGAAATTATTATACCCTACACCACTTCGTGGTCTAGGGTATTATAAGTTAGTTTCTCGCCAAATGTTTGTAACACCAAGAAATAATCGAGCTTAAGTATACCGATCGGCTTAGAATCACCAGCTGAGTCGATTTAACGATGTCTGTCTGTCCGTCTGTCCGTCTGCTGTCCATCTAAGCTTGTTCGCACTCTACAGGTCGCAATTGTTGTCCGATTGTCATGAAACTTGGCATAAGTTATTTTTTCTGGCCAAGGACCATCGGTATTGAATTTGGAGGAAATCGGTTCAGATTTAGATATAGCCCCCATACAAATGTCGCTCCCGATTTGACATTTTCCGCTCTAGAAACGACATATTGTACCTGATTTTCTTTAAATTTTGCAGAACATCTTATAATCGAACTAGAAACACCTGTACAAAAATTGGGTAAGATCGGTTCAGATTTAGATATAGCCCCAATACAAATGTCGCGCCCGATTTAAATTTTTCCGCTTTATAAACCACATATTGTACCCGATTTTCTTTAAATTTGGCACAACATTTTATAATCGCACTAGAAACACCTATGCTGAAACTGGGTAAGATCGGTTCAGATTTAGATATAGACCCAAACAAATGTCACTCCCTCCGCTCTAGAAACCACATCATGCACCCGATTTTCTTTAAAATTGGCACAACATCTTATAATCCAACCTATGGTGAAAGTGGGTAAGATCGGTTCAGATTTAGATATCGCCCTCATACAAATGTTGCTCCCGAATGTTTAACCGATTTTGGCCAAACTTTACATATTATATTTCACCAATAAACATACATGGTGAAAGCGGGTCACATCGTTCCAGGTTTCAATATACCCCTATACAAATGTCCTTTCCGATTTAACATTTTTTGTCAAACACATACATTTACAGGATGCAAAAATCCTTCCCGATTTCACTTTTTTACCAAATTGAATTGTAATGAGATATAAAGTCCATCCGTCTTTAGCCTTTGCTTTCTTGTTTGGGAGATGCCCATATGTCCATACTTTGGTATAACCCAAATGGTGTCCCATTCTGATCTATTACAGCTCTTGAAACTACATCTTACATCAGATCTTCATCAAATTTTGCAGATCATGGTATTTTTCAACTATGAATACCTACAGTGAATGAGAAATATATAGGCCCATGTTTTGAGCCGGTGTTGTTATAGGCCTCCTTTCAAATGTCGGTCCGATTTATCCTATTACTACTGTATAATTTGTATTTGTCTGCCGGAAAATTGGATCAATTATTTACCATATTCTTTAAATATGACTAAAGATGAATTTATACTGTATAATTTATATGAACTACATAAAATTGCTCCCATGAAACACCTTGGTTTAGTAGTAAAAGCGATGTATATACGCAGGGAGTGGTGTAGGGTATTATATAGTCGGCTCCGCCCGACTTTAGCCTTTCCTTACTTGTTTTTTTTTTTTTAATTTTCAAAATCTGAAAAAACGTGAAATTCTGTAATATAAAAAATAGAAAATTTGCTTCGCATTAGGAACAAATAGTAAAAATATGTCAAAAAACATAAAAACAAAAAAATATTAATTTTCTTTAAAATCGAAAAATACGAAATGTATTCAACTTTGCGCCGATATAATATATCCGATTTCCCCTCAAACTAATCCTAATTTTGGTTTTTACAGAACTCAAAGATGTCTACTAGAACACAAGTTATTGAATTTCTGCCGATGGATTTTGATTCTGAAACACTACTGTGGGCCGGTCACTTTTTTAAAAAAAATTAAATTTTTGGTAATTATTTTCCCCGTTTTAGGAAATGTGGAATTTTAATAAAAACATTTTTTTTTGGAAAAGTAACACTAATAAAATTTTTTTATTCGTTTTCAAAAACATTTATGTGAGACTTCATATAGAAATCCCACAAATAATTCGGTCCACAATTTATGTCAAACAGAACAAAGAGGAAGTTAATTACAGAATTGTGTTATTTTTGCTCGCAATAAAACCAAATTGCCATGATCAATGTGGAAGTAATCCATGATGCTAAGCGCAATGTAGCAGCTATTCAGCGCTGGGACTTTTTCCTCTGATTACCTCACTCACTTTGTTCGACACGGAAATTCACTAGTTCCAATTTATATTATTTTGATTTCCTGTGGCGCGTATCTAACACACGCGTTACTCCATTTCATGGTGGTCTTGACCAACTCTCTTGTTATGCTTGCAGATTACTTCACTTTGGGCAAATATTTGCGAATTAGCACTAACCTCTTAGCCAGTCAAGTCAACTCAGCTCAGCTCAACTCAAGTCAAGGTATGAACATGAAATATTTTCATGTTCCCTCTATTTACACACCGACTGTGTGTGAGTACATGCACTGCAGATTCGATACAAATGCTGGCAAACCATGTCCGTTTGTCTACCCACTTAAGTCCCACAAGTTTTTTTTTTTTTTTTTGTAATCAAATTTTTCAAATAGATTTTTTTAATGGCGTATCAAATTTATTGAAAACATTGCGCTTCTTTTCTCATGCCATCACAACAATCACAGCATTCATCATCGTCGTCGTCGTTGTCGTCGTCATCCATCGTCTTTGGCCATTTGGATGCTAAGTAAATATGAAAAACGAGTTAAGCTGAAAAATTCACATGTTCAAATGCGAATTCAGTTTGCCTGAATACCCCATAAAAATGTCGTTTAAATATACAAATAATTTATATATTATTTGTTTTCGGCATTTCGGCGGGGGAAAAAAAACAAGCGAACCGACAACAAGGTAAACAACAGAAATAATTAAGTTGCTTCCACAGCAGCGCTCCATCCTGCTCTCAGTAGACTCAACATGGACGGCAACAGTCGCAGCAACCGAGCTGTCATGACGCTCATAAATCGGTGGAGCGCCATAAGAAGATGAGACGCCAACGTCGCCGTTGCCGCTCATAGATGCACGTGTTGCTTCGGCTGCCCATATCTGAGTGAATATGAAATCTTCTTCATGGCAACTTCTCGTCTGTGGTAATTCGCTGCTTGTTTAGTGCTTATTCGATTGTTATATTCATGAATCGTAATGACTTATGTATGATTGGTATCAAGTCAAAGGTCTCAAGATCATTATATGTTTATATTCGATGGTGTAGCATTAAAGCCAAGCTCTGAGCAAGTCGGACATCGTCTACAGCTGGTGAACATTAGCTAAATATGAAAAACATCATTAAAGAGATATAATTAGGTCGAGATAGGTGTAAGGAGGGGGGGGGGGCAAATCTTATATATACACTACGGGAAATTGATGGCATTTCTAGAAACCTACCTTCCTGGGATATGTCGATATGGATATATCACGGAACTGGTCCCTAAGTGTGAATAAATTGTAAATTCTCTTGAGGTGCGTTCATGACCTTTTAAACTGATTCCAGGTCATATCCTTTGAGACCAATTCTAGGACATGTCTATTGAGTTATGGTACAAGTCATGTCCTCTCAGACCGATTTCAGTTCAAGTCCTTTGAGACCGATCCTAGGTCATGTCCAAGACATACCACAGGGGGTCAATTCACCCCCTCCAATGACAAACACTGGTAAAAGGGACCGGTCCCCTTCATACATTTGGGTTAGAACCAGGACCGGTCCTTACCCACCACGGACCAGTTCTGTGACTTGGTCTGGGACAGTTCATTTTCCCATAGGGAACGTATATGAAGGGAAGCTGCAATTGTTGCAAAAAAATCCATTTATTTCAACTTTTTCTATATGGATTTCTGAAACTATTCCGGCACAAATATTCCTTATTTAGCCGGCAATCATATGCCAACAAATATTGTCGTATTCCCTAAATAATAGAAAGTTACGCGGGTTGACTTTACAGCCAACATTTATCCTATACTAGCAAATACCTGCTACTTCGTAGGCGGAAAAATGGTATGGTAAGACAGTAGTTTGTATCAGTATTCAAACTGTTTTTAAGGATATCACTTTCAGCGTTTATACGTAGTCAATAGTTTAATTTATAGGCACAAAATGGAAACAATTTTTCTAAAAAAAATCATATAAAGTAGAAAATTATTTGCACGTTTCTTTCTTAAGCTGTGAAAATATCATTGGGGATAGAATAAAAGTGTAAAGCATTGAAGGAGAGATTTAAAACCATAAATATGTCCCAAGTCCCTTTCACGTCCGTCTGGCTCGCTGGTATACACGATGACTTAAAGAAATTATTCAAACTCTGCACATAGTACTATTTCCCAAACTTAGTTTAAATTCGAAAATGGGGGAAATAAATATACACCTTATGGTACCCACACACGTATAGTCCATATTCCAAAACAAACGACCCGTACGTAAAATTAAACCTAATATAACTTCTATACTTTCCACGCAAATTGACATAAGCTTTGGTCAAAATAAAAAAAAAAGATAATGACTATAATGTTCACACATAACTCTTTCTGTGCCGTTTGTGCCCTTAAACATACAAATTTCGAAATATTAATTTATGTACTCGGAGAAATATACACACCGAATTTCTTTTCATATTCTAGCTGAAAACTTTGGTTGGTACTATCTTTATCCCAAATCCCCAATTTTGGTTGGTATCATTTGCTCCACTTTTGATCCGCTTCCCCCTTTAAAGTACATATACAAAAGTGTAAATATTGAAAATCAGTTAATGTTTCGCGTCTACACTGTCAGAGGAATATACACACCGAATTTCACAATTCTAGTTTCAGCCGTGTTGTTGGTACCATAGGGATATAAAAAGGTACGAATTTCGAAAAATATATTAATTTTGTGTTTCTATGCATGTACAAACCGAATTTCATGATTGGTACCGCTGTTATCCGTTTTTACACAATTTAACACCTAAAAGTTTATATTTATGAAGAATATTTTCGTGTTCGTATTCGCGTTATAAGAGAAATATGCGTTCCAAATTTCAAGATTCTAGGCCCAGTCTTTTGGTATAATTTGGCGGTGGTAAAATTTTTAACCCATTTAATCCCCTAAAAGTACAAATATCGGAAAATTCCTTGTTAATACTCATCTACACTGTAAGACGAATATGCGTACCGAATTTAAATATTGTTGCGTCATCCATGTTCTTGGCACCTTTTTTATGCCGCTTTTCTCGTTTACCCTTTAAAAGTACGAATTTCGAAAAATTCCATTAAGCATTTTCAGGGATGTACACGCCGAATTTCATGATTCCAGCTCCATCTGTTTGATTGGGACCATTTTGTATCCCTTTCTACCCAATTTCACTCACAAAAAGTACTAATTTTGAAAAATATTTTCTTAGTCGCATTCGTGCTGTAAAAGTAATGCCCGTTCCGAATTTCATGCTTCTAGGCCCAGTTGTTTGGTCTGGGCTGTGGTAAAATGTTTATCTCATTTAATCCCTAAGAAGTGCAAATTTCGAAAAATGCCTTTTTATTAGTGATCTGCGCTGTAAAACGAATATACACACCGAATTTCATTATTGTAGCGTCATCCGTGTTGTTAGTACCATTTTTATCCCCTTTTCCCTTTAAAAGTACAAATTTCGAAAAATTCCTTCATTTTGCGATTCTAAACATTTTGAGGGATGTAAATATTTTTAAAAATATTTTCTTGGGCGCGTTGAAGCTATAAGAAAAAATTTTTGTACCAAATTTCAAGATTCTAGTCCCAGCCGTTTGGTCATTGCGGTGGTACAATTTGTATCCCATTTTACCCCTTAAAAGTACGAATTACGAAAAACTCCCTTTAAATCTGATTTCTTCACTGTAAGGGAAATGTACATACCAAATTTCATGATTCTAGCTTCAACCATGTTATAGGCACCATTTTTGTCCCATTTTGTACGAATTTTTAAAATGTCACTTTTTGGCTTGTCTTCATGCCGCAAGATGATTATCCATACCAAATTTCAAGATTCTAGGCCCAGTCGTTTGATCATTGCGGTGGTACCATTTCTATCCCTTTTTACCCCTTAAAAGTACGAATTTCGAAAAATCCCGTCTTATCACACCTCTACACTGTAAGAGAAATGTACACACCAAATTTCATGATTCTAGCTCTAGCCGTTTGGTCTGCGGAGTGATCAGTCAGTCAGTCACTCAATCACGCAACTCTTTTTTATATATAGATCACTATTATTTTAGTCTGATAACTTGGGAAGCAAAATAACACCATAAACCCTAAAAAATAAACGCGGCTGTAAGTTTATTCTACAGAAGTGATCTACTCAACATGCCCTTTCAGAATTATACAGGGTTTTCCAACAAGATGTGTTATTTTGAATCATCCGTTACTTCTGTAGCTGTCACTTTTGAAGCTTTTATTCTTTGACATTTGACAAGTAGAAACTAAGCCATTACTACAAATGGAACGATACACGCTTCAACAACGCATTGAAATTATTAAAATTCATGAATGAAATTGATCTGAAATTCCATCGAAAAATTATTTTGACTGAAGAGGCCCACTTCTACCTCGGTGGCTACGTCAGCAAGCAAAATTGTCGCATCTGCGGCTCGGAAAATCCAAGAGTTATTGTTGAGAAGCCCCTCCTTCCTCATCGTGTGACTGTTTGGTGCGGTTTTTTGGTCCGGCGGGGTCATTGGACCTTACTGTTTTCGAAAATGAGGTAGGATCAACAGTTACGGTGAATGGAAAAATGATTATTGATTTTTTATGGTCGGATTTGGATGGTATTGATCTGGACAACGTTTACTTTCAACAAGACGGCGCTATGTGCCACACAAGCAACGAAATCATTGCTCTTTTACGGGAAAAGTTTCCGGACCGTGTTATCTCTCGAAGAGAGGTGATCACAATTAGCCACCGAGATCTTGTGATTTAACACCTTGCGACTTCTTCCTTTGGGGCCACATGAAAGATAAGGTCTACGCCAATAGCCCAGCGTCGATTCAAGACCTCCAAGATAGAATTCATGAGGCTATCGAGGGCATAGGGCAGCCACTTTGCGATTTGGTTATGGAAAATTTCATGAAAAGGATATGGTCCTGTAAGCGTGGTCGTGGTGGCCATTTGGCTGATGTTGTTTTTCATTATTAACGGCATACCTTCCTCTTTATTAAGGAAATAAACATCCGATCATTTATCTCAAAAAATGCCATTTTTCTTTGAATACCAAAATAACACCTCTTGTTGGAAAGCCCTGTATATTCACTATTCTGTTCTAAAAGTGAAATAATAAAATTTCATTTGTTTATTAGGACCTTTAAGGTATCTCCCTTTATTTTTTGTCTAACTGTGCTGCCATTGTTGATGAACATTCATTTTACAGCTGTTTCCAAATCGTTCCGGAAATGACTTGTTTCGTATATATTTTTAACAACTTCTAACAACAACTGAAGCCTCATGACCATCCGATGCGTTTTTGCTCCGCCGAAAATTTTACCGAAAAATCGTGTTTTCAGATGAAGCTCATTTTCATATCGGTGGCTACGTCTATAAGCAAAATTGACGCATATGGGGTTCAGAGAACCCACTCATGACTGTTGAGAAGCCAATGACATTTTGTTTCAACAAGACGGGGACACACAACCATCGATATTTTACGCAGTGTGATTTGAGACCTTGGGTTTATTTTCTGTGGGGAGCCATTGAGGATAAATGTTACGCTAACCATTCAGAGACAATTGAAGCGTTGAAACATGAAATCGAATTTGTCATTGAAGAGAATCGAGCCGGGCAATCGAAAAAGTACTGAAAAATTGGGTTGATCGCATGAGGTACTGCCCAGCCAGTCGTGTTAGTCATATGAATGATATTGTGTTCCGATATTAAATGACAAAGTTCAACGTTTCCAATATAACTAGAATTTTTAAAGAATAATTAGTTTTTTTATTGCCGATTCTAATTTAAAGTTGGAAAATAGCCCGCCCTGTATATGGCGTATTCAATCAATCAAAAAAAAATAAAAATAATTATCTGCGTGTGTTCAAAATCTTCAGGAATTAAGTATCAATTTTGTCTTGGTTGCATCGTTTGGTAATATTTTGTTTGCCTGGTACAGAGTTCATCAAAGTTAATAGTTCATCGTTTTAAGAGATCTTCTTCACCACCGCTATCTTATAAATTATGCGAAAATCTAATCTATCGATTTAATCAAAACACGCCTCTGATAACTTTCCTTAGGCATTGACTGGTACAACACGATGTCAACAAGTCTGCTCCACGTGGAGGCTGCTATTTGAGATTCCCGTTTAAATTGCTTCCAGCATTTTTACATTGTCAATCTCTTATCGGTCAAAATGAATCAGCAGCACCTGTTCCGGACATTTTTTTTTCAGTTTCATTCGCTTCTTCACAGTTTGTAATTTCTTCAAAAGCCTCTCATCATCATCGGCACTTTTCATGTTGTCATGGTTTTAATGATTTTGAATGGACATTAAAAGACCTTCTGCAGTGCAGGGCCTGCACTTTGCTTGTCATTCCGTTTGGAACAATTTTAAATGAGGTTATTCAGTAGATATAGGGTGGGCCATTTAATAAGGGAACACAATATCATTCATATGACTACCACGACGAATTTTTCAGTACAGCCCAAAATCCACACAAACAGTGACTCGTTGTGGATGCATTTGCTTCTCAATAGTCGTGTGGGTTCTCTGAACCCCATATGCGGCAATTTTGCTTATTGACATAGCCACCTAGATGGAAATGAGCTGCATGAAGGCTGAACTCTACTCGAAAAATGTCCAAGTAAATTTCTCATTATTATTTTTTAAATATTTATTTATTATTATATTTTTATATTCACCGGGAATTCAAGATAAATTAGAAAATATTTCCCGGTTTCCCGGGCATTCCACAATGCTATGTATGACCATATTCCAGGGTGCAGGGTATTTAATAGTCATCACAGTCCAACTTATTTCCATCTACACTTGATTTCTTTTGGCCGGAGCACTTGAAGCAGCAATTTTTTTAAAGAAAACTACAAAATTTGTCTATCGTTTTGCCATTTTCGTTTTGTTTTGATTTCGTTTGTAATCCCATTGACAACAAACACACAAAACTACACCACTTAATCAAGGCCATCAAAGCATTTTATTCCACGAAATTCAAAAATTTCACACATTTCAGCACAATCGATCAATCGCTTCAATCAGTCATGGCGATCAATTGGTCTGGTCCTTTGTTGTACTTCAACAACAATTGTTGAGTAATCAATGTTGTCTACGGCGGCACGAGCATCAACAAATCGCAAATATAGCCTAGTTTTTGTTGTTTCAATGATTTCCGTCCCGCCTCTAAAGTGGGTTCGTTGTATTGACAATTTCTTTGCTCTCGAATTAGCTGTCGTCACAGTTGTTTTTTGCTTTTTTTTTGCGGTAGTCAGTCGTCGTTTTGTCTTGTCATGTTTAAATCAATCAAATAATTTCGAATTGTTCACGCTTATTGCAATTATTTTTTTTCTATTGACCACTGATAAAGGCGTAACGTCGTTGATTGGGTTTGTATCACAAACAATATTGCAATTTCAGGTTGAAGGGTGGTCACAGTTTTATTTGAAATTACTTTGCAAGCCGGTCAGCTGTGAACGCTATTCTAAGGTTCTTTTTCATTGTTATGTTTGAGGAAATATTATAGACGCTGCTGGAGACGTCGCTGTATACACTCAGCAAAATGGCATTTTACAGATTTTTAAAACTTAATAATATTGAAGAAAATTAAAGGTTCAATTTTTTTCGTTGAAATTTTGATATGATATGTAGGTAATCCTAGTCAAATTTGCGTTCATACCTAGTAGACATAACGATGGGCCACGAAAATAAATTGCAGTGGTCACCCCTAGAAATGAAGATTGGATTGTTTAATGATGATCTGCAAAATATTTCGTCACTGGGTCAATCCATCTGAGAGCTAAACGCTCCTGAAAACTCCTCCAAAAATCATGTTTTCCCGTGTAATTTTTATACACTCCACGAGAGTATTATGTCTTTGTGCATTTGTTGGTAACACCCATAAGGAAGGGAGATAGACCCATTGTTAATTATACCGATCGTCTTAGAATCACTTTCTGAGTCGATTTAGCAATGTCCGTCTGTCCATCTATTGTTGTAATCACGATACAGGTCGCAATTGTAGGCAGAACCAAACGAAACTTTGCACAACCAAGTTTTTCTGGACAAGGACGAACGCTATTTAATTTGAAGAAAATCGGTTCAGATTTAGATATAGCCCCATACGAATTTCACTTTGAAATTTGACTCTTTTCACTCTAGATACCACATATTACAACAGATTTTCTTTAAAATTGGCAAAACATCTTATATTTCACCTGTGGTAAAAATGTGTTAGATCGGTTCAGATTTATATATAGCTCCCATACAAATTTCTCTTCCGATATGACTTTTTCCGCTCTAGAGATCACATATATCACTTGATTTGCTGCAAATTACCTTGCATTACCTTATAATTCAACTAGAAACATCTGTGTTGAAAATGGATTAAATAGGTTCAGATTTAGATATAGCCCCCATACAAATTTCGCTCCCAATTTGACTTTTTCCGCTCTAGAAACCACATATTGTATTAGATTTGGCAAATCATTTTATATTTAAACTAGGAACACCTATGGTGAAAATAGGTCAGATCGGTTCAGATTTATATATATAGCTCCCATTAAAATTTCGCTCCCGATTTGACTTTTTCTGCTCTAAAAGCCACATATTTTAACAGATCCTCATCAAATTAGGCGAAATATCTTATATTTGTTCTATAAACAGCCATGGCGCAAATGGGTCAGATCGGTTCAGATTTATATATAGCTCCCACACAAATTTCACTCCCGATTTTACTTTTTCCACTCTATAAACCACTTATTTTAACAGATCTTCTTCAAATCTTTCAAAATATCTCATTTTTCAAATGGAAACACCCATGCTGAAAATGGGTCGTCGGTTCAGATTTACATATAGCTTCCATACAAATTTCGGCCCAAGAATTTCCCATACAAATTTCGGATAGACTTTTTCCGCACCAGAAAGCACGAATTTTCACAAAATGAGCTAAACACGTTATATTTGAACTGGATGAACTTATTGTGAAAGTTAGTCACTATATTCCATGTTTGGATATAGCACCGATATAAATATTTCCGATTTGACAAATTGGACCGGGTAATATAGGGTGTTTTTTATTGGGGTATAGAACTTTATGTTGGCATCACTTTTTTAACTGGCGGCCATTTTGTCAGCTGTCAAGTGATTAATATTTAGTTTGGTTTGCCATTTCATCATGAACAGGTTGACAAAAGAACAACGCTTGCAAATCGTGCAAATTTATTTCGAAAGTAATGGTTCAGTTCGCGAAGTTCACCGCAAGCTCCGTCCATTTTATGGTCGACATAATCGTCCATCAGAGCAATTAATTCGGTTAACCATGGATCGTTTTCGCACTACGTTTACTCTATGCGATAATACGCATCCGCAGAGACGTCGAACAGTGCGCACCGAAGAAACAATTGCCGCTGTAGAGCAAAGTGTTGAAGAGGACCAGAATGAATCGATTCGCCACCGTGCACAGCAATTGGAGTGGTTGAAAATTGGACCTGTTGAATTGGCTATATTCGAGCCAGCCGCGGCGGCCACATGCCCGAAATCATATTTAAACATTAATGGCATAAAATTATCCTTCCAATAAAGCCAAATTGATGGACTTTAAAACGATTTTCTTGTGTTTTATTTCAATTCGAAGTTCTATACCTCAATAAAAAACACCCTATATTAGCCTATGATTAGGAAACATACAAAAATTCTTCCCGTTTTCACTTTTTTACCGAGTTTTCGGATAGAAAGTGGAGTGTATCGTATAATCGGCCCCGCCCGACTTTAGCTTTTCCTTACTTGTTTTATGTTGAATTTTTGTCTATTTTTTTAATATAACCGTAGAAGCACTTTAAAACGTATTATTGGTTTCTCTGGTTTTTCAAGATGGCAGCTAAAAACGCATATATCTTGGAAACATATTGTAAGAGGTGTTATGAAGAATAACTAGAAGATATCAATACCTTTCGAATGATGCATAAATGATGAATATCGGACGAAAAATGACGACACTGACTCCATGTTTGTAAAATAATTTAATACAGGAGATGGATTTTCAGAGTCTAAATTTTAAAACTCTTTTTACAAAAATGAGCGATTCCTTCCGATTTTCATCATTTAGGCATCATTCCAAAGGTATTGACTGCTGCTGTTTATTTTTGGAACACTAACAACGAATATGATTTTTTTTCAATTGTCAGTATGAAAAACACAAAAAATACGGGTCCGCCATCTAACGTTTTTTTTCAACTATTCAACCGTTGAACTATTATTTGTTGGGTGCCCGAGGCAGCCATTTGAATGAAATTATTTTCCATTATTAACCGGAAGGATTGTACTTTCAAATAAAAAAAGAAATTTGAGAAAATATTCAGTAGTTTTTTTATAGCATTTTCAAAAAAAAAGTTATTTGGCGGACCCTATATAAAGGTCCAATAATTCGACCAATTGTAACTCTAAAGTAAGAATCAAAATTTTTATTTAAAGTGATTTCAAGGATCTATAATTTCTGAAAAAATTGAGGGGTATTTCCAGAATCGTGTAGATCAAAGACGGCTTGATCTAGGGATGAAATATTTAGCAAATCATCATTAAACAGTCCAAACTTTATTTTCGTGGGGTGACTGAAAATTGTTTTTCCATTTGCATGGACCGCGACCAGTAGGCTGGGTCGGATACATATACCTGCCAACCTATCATACATTCGGCAACCGTCTGTGTAAAATTTTAGATAACAAGTTCTCAAGTTAGATAATAAGTTCTTGTTATACAAAGCCAAATACAGACGAGAAATCCTCATATGACGTATGTCCGTGTTGTTCCAAGGGAAAGTCAACTAGGTCGAATTACCGCTCTATTTGCTTTCTATATCAATCGGCATAACATGAAGCAGAGCCCGTAGTGCCAATCTAGAGTGATCAAACCCGAGACCGAAAACTGGATCAACCGAGTTTTTCTTCAGAGACCGACCACTTTCAAGCGTCACAAAACTGGAATCTAAAATGACGAAGTTCATCCTAGGTTTCATATGCATTTGTCATGGGCAGAAGAAAAATCATAACCTTTGACCATTTGTCGCTGCGGATGACGACCAACAATACACATAAGAATATATGTGAGCGAACCACCAGTGTATTTGGAAGGATATTGACAAATTGATTATTTTTAGAGGTGTTTTCAGGAGCGTTTAGCTCACAGACGGTTTGACCCAAGGAAGAAATATTTTGCAGATGATCATTACACAATCCACAACTCTTTTGCGTTTTTGTGAGGAGATAATTTCGTTAATGGTCTAATAACTTTGGAACGCCCGTAAAGGAAAGGAAAACCTGTAAAGAACCGGCCCCATCGTTTTTTTCTTTTTCATAAAAAGAAAACCGGACAACCGGTTCTTTTGAAATCAGGGTTTTTGAAAAACCGTGTTTTCGATCACTTTATTCCAAACCCTACACGATTTTTAACGGATGCAAGTAGCAGGTCTTCTCAACGACTGTCAACAAACCAAGAGCCCGCACCGCAAAATCGGGCGAACCACCACTGCACAGAAAAAATTTTTGCCTCTAAAATTTCAATCACTAATTTTATTGCAGATTACAAATGTAATCGGAACAGTTACAACTTTCATTGAATTTATTCCGTATATTTCAATCACAACTTCCACAGACAATATAAACAAGTAAGAAGGCGTTAAGTTCGGCCGGGCCGAATCTTATATACCCTCCACCACGGAGTGCATTCCATAGTATTACCAGCAGATTAAAGGAAGTCGGCTTTACATAGAAGCACAGTACCATATTACGAAAATTGTGATATTTTTATGCACATTACTATATTTGTCTACTATTTCAAACTATAATGAATACTTATGTGCACTGTTTAAAATCGACTACTATATATAAATAAAATGCTGAAATTGTGAAAGTGAACATGCCTAAATATTAGGTGATTGTCAGTCGCATTAGAAAGAAGCATTTCCAGATACAGACAAAGTGATAAGAAAAGTATAAATTTTAAAGATATACCCATTCGCCCCATTCTCCGCCCAAATGTACAAATTTCGAAAAAAAAACCCTTTTTCGAGTCTTCATGATTCTAGCTGTTGTCGTATCATAGCCAAGGCTACAAATATTTGTATACTATATATATAATGGATATAATACTTCAATTCATAAAGTAAATATATGGGAGCAATCATAAATACCCTAAATATTGGGGGATAGAGAGTGTACTTTCAGCTACAGTCGTTGTAAAGGGTGATTTTTTAAGAGCTTGATAACTTTTTTTTTAAAAAAAACGCATAAAATTTGCAAAATCTCATCGGTTCTTTATTTGAAACGTTAGATGGGTCCATGACATTTACTTTTTGAAGATAATTTCATTTAAATGTTGACCGCGGCTGCGTCTTAGGTGGTCCATCCGCTTAGTCCAATTTTGGCATTTCCACGTTTTTGAGTAACAGAGACCCAATTGGTGCGAACGGCGACGAATCGAAAATTGGTGGTCATCATTAACACTGGCCGATACAGCTGCGATATTTTCTTCAGTTCGCACTCTACGTAAGCGTGTTGGTGGTTTAATGTCCAACAATGTAAATTTGGTGCGAAATTCATTCACAATAGCCCGAATAGCCGCTTCAGTGGGTCGATTAAACTGACCATAAAATGGAAGCGCGCAATGAACTTTCTTAACAGAGCACGCATTTTGATAATAAAATTCAATAATTTGCAAGCGTTGTTCGTTTGTAAGACGATTCATGATGAAATGTCAAAGCATACTGAGCATCTTTCTCTTTGACACCATGTCTGAAATCCCACGTGATCTGTCAAATACTAATGCATGAAAATCCTAACCTCAAAAAAATCACTCTTTATTTCCATCCTATTTTAATTTCAAAAGTATACATTTTGAAAATACCTTATCTCTCACGTACGCAGTATAAGACAACTTCATGATTCTACCATTTTCTGTCGTAAAAGCAACAAAATAAAGTACGAACTTGGAAAAAAATATTTTACTTTGCTATGCAGTCAGAGGAATGTATACACCGAATTCCATGATTCTATCAGCGGCCATTTTGTTGGTACCATTTTTATCCCCTTTTTCCAATTTTGCCCCCTCACGAGTACGACTATCTAAAATCTCTTTATTTTACGTATCTACACAATTAGAGGGACGTACTCACTGAATTTCATCATTCTAGCTGTATTCGTTTAGTTGGTACTATGTTTATCCCCTGTAGCCATTGTATCCAATAAAAGTACGAATTTGGAAAAAACGTTTTATTTTTCGTGTCTACACAGTCAGAGGAATGTGTACTCCGAATTTCATGATTATAGCTGCTGTCATTTGGTAGGTACTATTTTTATCCCCTTTTTCCATTTGAACCCCATAAAGTACGAATTTTCGAAAGTTCTTTTATTTTACGTGTCTACGCAATCAAAGGAATGTATATATCGAATTTCATTATCCTAGGTGCAGCCGTTAGGTTGGTACTATTTTTATCCTTCTATCCCCATTTAACCCCTTAAAAGTACGAATTTAGAAAAAATGCTTTTATATTATGTATCTACTCTATTGGAGGAATGTACACGCCAAATTTCGTGTTTCTATCTGTTGTCGTTTGATAGGTACAATTTTTATCCCTTTTTGTCCCATTTCGCCCCCTACAAATAAAAATCACTCTATGGTGCCCTTTTATGCTATAAAGGGAATGCGCATTGCAAATATCAACTAAATATAAACTAATATGTTCAAAAAACATGCTGAAATACTCTAAATATTAGGGGTATTTTCAGTCCTTGTGAGGGAAAAATTTTTCCCTCTGGGCCGATTTCGTACACTTTCAATCCCAATCGATCTACAACCATAAGACATATTTAGGAAAAATTTGAACCTCCTAGCTCATTTCGTTCGGCCGCTATCGTGCTTTCAACAGACAGACGGACAGACGGACATGGCTATATCGTCTTAGAATTTCACCACGACCCATAATATATATACTTTATGGGGTCTCCGATGAATATTTCAAGGTGTTACAAACGGAATGACAAAGTGAATATACCCCCATCCTGGAGGTGGAGGGTATAAAAACTGATTAAAACAGTGATCGGAACAATGAAAATGATTTTTGTTTTTGCTTCATTTTTATCATTTCTTAAAAAGAAGTCGTTGTTAACGCGAGTTGTCAACAACTCAAATCGAAGACGCCTTTTAGTGTGTCGACTTAGTTCGGTGGAATATTTTGTTTATCAGCGCTTCTCATTTGTCATGTGTGAACCCTGGTACTAATATAAACCCTGATTTACGTCGAAGACAAACATACATTGCGAAAGTTCTGCCGAGATGAGGTAGCGCCGTAATTGTGCAGTCAACTTTTAGCTGCAACAATAATGGTCTCACTTGCCTTTTTGCTAATTTTGGGTTCTGCTGAAGACTTCAAACCATGCCGACGACTGGTTTATTTCACTAAATCCAATAACTTTTTAATGAATATAACAATACAATTCATTAAACATTCAGAAAAATCAATGACTGCTGTAATCGAATCAGCAACAATTTTGATTGAATATTTTCGAAAAAATCAATCACTGCTTTAATTCAATATGTCATTTTTTTTAACTATTTTTTTTTCAATACAATACAGCTACAATTTTAGTAATTGGTTTTACAATTTGCGTCATAACAGGAAAACTGAAGAAAAAAGTTATCAAATATACAATTTTCGTAATTGAAACTGATTTCTATTTTTTTCTGTGTGTGTATATCCAATGATCGACCTTTGGCGAGAGTACCCAATGGACTCCGATAGACATTCTTAAGGTATACATGGCGATGGTGGCTTTCTTTACTCGCTAAATTATACTTTCGTTGAAGTAAACTGTCCGACGTTTATTGTTGGAGGGGTTATGTGACGTATTTTGTTCCTCAGGTTCGGCTGGATCTACTCCTAGCCCAGTTGAATTAGCATACTATGAACGAAGTCATCGATATAAGTATAACATTTTAAATTAGAATCGGCTTTTTTATACCCTCCACCTAAGGATGGTGGTATATTCACTTTGTCATTCCGTTTGTTACACCTTAAAATATTCATCGTATTAATCGTGGTAAAATTCTAAGACGATCTAGGTATGTTCGTCTGTCTGTCTGTTGATAGCACGATAGCACCCGAACGAAATGACGTAGGAGGTTCAAATTTTCCCTAAATGTGTCTTATGGTTGCAGATCGGTTGGGATTGAAAGTGGGCGAAATCCGTCCAGAGGGAAAAATATTTCCCTAACAAGGACGGAAAGTACTCCCTAATATTTAGAATATTTAAGTATATTTAAGTATAATAATGAAATTGGGTGAGTACATTCACCTGACAGTAAAGATGCGAAATAAAAAGGATTTTGTCGAAAATTGTACTTTTAGTCGGAAAATGGGGCGAATGGGGATAAAACTGGTACTAACCAAACGCCTGCAGATATAATAATGAAATTCGGTGTGTACACTTCTCTGACTGAGGTGACGCGAATAATAAAGAGATCTTTCGATATTTGTACTCTCAGGATTAGGGTTTGCATCCCGGGATTTCCCGCGGGAAAATTCCCGGGAATTCGCACATTTTTCATTTCCCGTATCCCGGGAAATTCGTACGGGAATCCCGCGGGAATTCAGTAGAAAATTTTACGTATTTCTTCGCATATTTTTTTCCATCATTTCCACAATAAAATTAAAAATGTTGTATAAAAACTTAGATCACATAGCTTTTAATTAGGTATGTCAAATGTTGCAGTTGGATGACAAAATATTTTTAAACTGCGTTCGGATTTAGATTCAAAATTCCCTTTTCGGATTTTTCCTGTAAAGCTCCATATGAATAAAATAAAATCCGAGAGAAATAGATTTTGGGCATGTATCCGAACGCCAAAAATAAAGAATTTAAAGTTTTCGAAGCGACAGGACAAAGAACAAACATTTCATTTAATGCTCTACTCACTATTAATGTGACGATCGTTCTCCGTCGCGTCCACTTTTTCCAATAAAATAAGAAATATCTGATCGTTAACTAATTTTGAAACTTGAAATGATGTTTGAATTGATCTCACATTGCGCTTTATTATATGAATTCTGTAACAGGTTCGTTGTGAAATATATTTTTATTTTACTTTAATAAAATGTGAATGTTTCAATGAAAAAAATAAGCTTAACTCATGGTAAACAGTATGTTGACGATTTCCCGTGCTGTCCCGGGATCCCGGGAAATTGAAAAAATAATTCCCGTTTCCCGGGAATTAAAAAGTACGGGAAAATGCAGGATCTAAATGGAATTAAATTTGGCTACAATCAAACGTTTGTAGCTAGAATCATGATATTCAGTACTCAGTCTGCCTACGTCGACGGGGTCAAAATGGAAAAATGAGTGAAACTGGTACCAATAAAACGACTGTAGCTAAAATCATGTAATCAGATGTGTGCATTCCACTCTGAAACATATTGGATCTTCAATATTAGAACTTTTCCTATCAAAATGGTACAAACATTTATGCTGTAGATGGAATCAAGAAATTGCAAATTGGGTAACTCGACCAAACAAATAAAATTTTGACCCACTGCAAGAAGAAACTCAGACCGGCTGGACTCTGCGTTTATTCAACAAAAATGGTCTACTCAACATTTCTTTCGCGACTCTGTTCCAAAACTTCTGTTAAACAGTGTAATTACACTTAAAACTCGCTTTCCTGACAATTTTTATTCATAGCCACTATTTAATATAAGCCTTCGATATACCCGTTACAAATTAAATATAATTTTAGAGTTTAGAACACTAAGTACGTAAGGAACAGATCTTCTAAAAAATAATGAATTCCAGAAATTTTAGGAATTCTCCCTGGGAACTCCCAAACCTCAAACCCGACTCGCAACCGATACACAGTGCAGCTCAGAAATGCGTTGCCTTTTTTATTTTTGGTATTAAAAATGATCAACTGAGACACTGCCAATGAAATGAGCAGCCACTTTGGCTACATTTTGCGTTAGCGGACTGTCGACAACTAGCACTATTACAAATTATAAAATATTGAGAAAAAAATGAAACCCAAACGATCTGTTTCTTTTTTCCGTTTTGCTTGGACCACAACATAAACCTGTATTTGCCTCCATCGAGTTATTTCCTTCGTTTTGTGGCATTCCTTGGTTTTAAATTTTGGACGAGCTGACATTAAAAGCCACAACGTCTGCTAAGCTAATTGTGCCTGTTTTTCGGATTTTTTCTTCGTTTTTTGTTTTTGCTTTCATTTTATTGAGTTTATTAATTAATTATGGTGTTATGCCTACCGGTCATTATCTCGTAGTTACTGTGGCTATTGTTGCCTGAATTAACAGATGAAAAAAAATCGATTTTGAACATCATTATCACCACATCTTCTTTTGTGGCTTCTTTGCTGTGTGTGTTTGTTTTAACGATTTTTTTTATTGAATAAATTTAAATACAGTGTCATTGGCAGAGGTGAAAAAAAAACAGCCAAACAAACGTTATGTAAATTTATGATGTTCGCGTGCGTTGGCTGATGAAGTGCACTCGATCATTTTTCTCTCGCTATCGAAATTTGAAGATTTTTCATGGCAAACATCTGTACTATGCCATGCTCGCATGAGTAGGGCTTTGAAAACGCCACGAAATGAAATTATAATCCAATTATTTATGGCCAATTTCCCCCCTTCGATTATTAGGGATATAATATCGCTGTTGATGTTGCAGAAATCAATTTGTTTTGAGATCAGTCTGACAGCTTAATGATATCAAATAGAGTTTAATACAAATTTATGATAATAATTAATGCAGACTTGGTTGGATTTATTAAAATATATGCACATATATAAAATGCATTCGAAACGAGCAATAGTGCATTGATATGACTTTATAAGTTTGGCTTGGTTTTGGTTGATGGGAGATATTTTTTTTAATAATGTTAAATTTTTTATTTCCTCATTTTTCCACTTTTCGGGTAGATCGGAAATACTGTAGAATGCAATACATGATGGAGGGTGTACAATTTTAATTTTTTTAATTAAAATTGGAATTGTTTCGAAGGTCAACAATTTTTATACCCTCCACCTCCTGGATGGGGGTATACTAAATTTGAGATTTTTTGAAATTTGTAAAAAGGGGTTAAATGATAATAGAGGGATAAAAATGGTACCAACAAAATGACTGCAGCTAGAATGATGGAATTCGTTGTGTACAACCCCCTAATTGAGTAGACATGTAAAATAAAGTGATTTTTCAAAACTAGTACATTTAAGGGGGAAATGTGGAAAAGGGATAAAATTGGTACCGATCAAATGGCTGCAGATGGAATAACGAAAAGTGGTATGTGCATTCCTATGAATTTATAGATGTGGAAAATCAAGGAAATTTTGAAAATCGGTGTATATTACACACTGGCTCCGTAGATGCGAAATTTTATAAGATCTTTTGATACTCGTACTTTTTAGGCAAAAAAGGGATAAAATTGGTTCAGAACGAATGACTGCAGATAGATAATCATTCGGCGTGTACATTTCTCTGATTGTATAGACGCACAACATAAAGGATTTTTTGGAAATTTTTACTTGGCTTTAAAATGACACCACGAATTTGATCCTATACTTACTGGGTGCTTCAAAATCAGACGTTGAATATGGATTTTCTTTCTTTTCAAAAACATTACATTTTGTGTTATTTTACATTTTGTTACCAAACTAATCACTTTTCATTTATTTTTGATCTAACATAACATATATTCACATATTTAGTAATATAATTCTAGTTAACTAACTGAAGCCCGCGCGCTTCTCCAGACAAAAAACACGTACCGAAAACTCAAAATTCGGGTTTATATTGTTTTTTTTTTCGTACTCAGTAATAAATATATATGTACTAATTTTATAAAGTTATTCTCAAATCCAGTTTTGCCACGCCTCCCCCAGTGCTAGTTTTTTATATAGCCTATAGATCCTATCTGTGTGAAGTTCCAAAAAGAGACAAAAGTTTTTAAATTTTAAATAGGGATAAATATTTACGTTATGTGGGACGTGACACACCCACTTTTCTAGTCCGCCCACTTTTTCCACAAATTTGCACATTAATACTCAAAGAACTCACACAACATTTCAAGATTCTTGTTGACATATAACGGAATAAATATTGGGTTTTAATTTTTAGAGAAGGTGCCACGCCCATCTTTCAAATCCCGCCCATTTGTATCTTGCACTACGTAAGTGAAAACTTAATGAACTCACACATATTTTGGTGTCACACAACTTGGTGTATTGTAAGAGAAAATACTCTATAACTGGTTTTAATTTCTTATGGGATGTGCCACGCCCTCTTCAACAATACCGCGCATTTTCTCCTAACTATCCAGATTAATTGTGGATGGATTGACATAAAATTGCAGAACTCTCAGTTTCATAGAAATTAATATATTTAATAATATATTTTAATTTCGTATGGGAAGTACCACGCTCTCTTTTCCAATTCCGTCCATTTTTTGCACAACTGTCCAAATTAATACCCAATGAACTATCACAAAATTTCAAGACTCTGATGGTCATAGTACTCCAAATATGTTGCTTTATAAAAAAAAAGAAGTCTGGAGCGGTCAAATCAGGCGATCTTGCTGGCCAGTGCAAATCGCCAAAACGGGAGATTAGGCGCCCGGGAAATGCATCCTTCAGCATATCGGTTGTGGCACGTGCAGTGTGTGCCGTTGCACCGTCCTGTTGGAACCACATGTTTTCCAATCCCAATTCACCAAGTTGCGGCAAATAGAACTCGTTGATCATTGCTCTGTAGCGCTCACCATTCACAGTAACCGTTTGGCCCGCGACGTCTTCGAAGAAAAAAGGTCCGATGACTCCTCCAGCGAAAACAGCACACCATACAGTTACTTTGAGCGGGTGTAATGGCTCTTCGTGGGTTACACGCGGATTTTCAGAGCCCCAGAAGAGTATATTTTGCTTATTTACCCGCTAAGATGGAAATAGGCCTCACCACTCATGATTATTTTTGATGAAAAATCATCTTCCTGTTGGTGGTGATTAAGGATGGCTTGAGCGTATGTTAGACGCGATTGGCGGTCAGCAGCTAACAGCTGATGTACCGTCTGGACTTTGTATGGAAACATCTTCAAATCTTGTACCAAAATTCGCTGTAAAGGCCGTCGACTGATACCCATTTGCGTGGCACGTCGTCTGGTTGATGTCGACGGCGCTTACATGACATCCTCGGCTACAGCAGCAATATTCTCTGCAGAACGGCTACTCCGGGTCTGCCACGCCTGGCAGCATCTCGTGTTGTGCCAGTCTCTTCGAGGCGAGCGGCTAAACGTCGCAGTGTTTCACCAGTAGGTGTTGGACGGCTAGGAAATCTGCGACGAAATTCACGTTGTGCCAAAGTCACCGACCGATTATTGGTCAAATAAATAGTAACCAATATTCCGCGTTCTGGAGCAGTGTAGCGTAACATTGTTTATTAACGTGTATTTCGCATGTGTTTACTACACAAATGTCAAAACAGAACTGAACTTAAGGGCCAATCGCAAAATTTATAGCATTTTCTGATAGGAGGATTACTTTAGCGCCACCTTGTATATACCATAATTTTTGTCCGATTTTGAATCGGTTTTCGAATTATTGATCGATAATAAATTCTTTATCAATTAGTATTATCAGTTTTACCAAAAGCTCCTAACAAATTTTTGACTTTTGCCACTGATTTCTGGCAAAAAAAAATTTCTGACGAAAAATCTTTCTCCAAATTCGTGCCTTTAGGATAAAAATGGGTTGAAAGAGATGAAACTGATACTGGAATCCTCTATTTTGTGAGGTTCGGAAACAAAATTCATGAGCCAAAAAATGGAGGTGGCGCGATGAGTGTAAGTGGGCGCTCAACGGCTCTTTAGGCAGCGTCGTTGACAAGACGATTTGTATGATAGCGGCGGTTTGTTTTTGCATGGGAGCCCCATTATGGAGTGGATATAGAGGACAGGTATGTTTGGAGAAAATGTTTGGGAGTCTTACATGTCTTCTCTCTAGGAGTGAATAGGGGAGAGTTTTAGGCCTTTCCTTCATAACAAATTTAAAAATTGTGTGGGGTCCACCTTAAGGGTTGAAAATAGAGGGTAGGTACGTTCTGAGAATATATTGGGACTGAGAAAAGATTGGCGGTTGGTCATACATTTCACTCCCCTTTGGGGTAGTTAGAGTGGTGGGGGCAAATTTGATAAAAATTAGTTTTTGTATGAGAGTCCCATTAAGGAGTGGGGATCGGGGGTAAGTTTGTTTGGAAAAAATGTTGGGGAGAAAAAATTAATCGACTCCGGGGCAGTTTTGGATCTTACTGTCATAACAAAAAATTAAAAAAAATAGAAAATTCGTATTGGCGCCATTTTAAGGGTTGAATGAATAGCAGGTAGGTATGTTCAGAGAAAACAAATTATATAAAAATAATTTTTGTATGGGAGCCCCTTTAACGAGTGGTGATAGGGGTTATGTGTGTGTCGAAAAAAATTTCGGGTTGGGAAAATTAATGGGGATCAGTCTTATATTTAATCCTCTGGGGACGACTCCGAGGCAGTTTTGGGACCTTTAGGGACTTTTTGTGTATTTTTACCCCTTTTCCCTCACCTTTGACCAGGAAGTGCGCCCACTTACACTCATCTGACCACGCCCATTTTTGGCTCATAAATTTCTTTCCGAACCTCACAAAACTAGGGATTCTAGCATATCGATGTCGAAAAGTCGTGCACAATCCCACCCCTAGTATATACATTCCGAAATTCGTACTTTGACTTTCTGAAGAATTATTATTATTTCAAAATTATAATATTGAAATGTCATAATTTATTTATTTTATTTATCAGCAAAAAATCATAATTTTCCTAATATTTTATCGCACTTATACCGGTCAACTCAACAACACGATAAAATACCGGTCAACTCCAGACAGTCTCGGCACATCACGACCTATCGGAGGTCAAATCTTTTTGCGATTTCGTAATGCCGAGCAACAACAACACATCGAGCCTCCATGAAGTCACGACCCATAATAGAAATAAATTGCAATGATGTCATAGTAGTAACCGAGACTGTTGTTTGTTTTACCTTTTCTTCAATGGATGTTTTGGGGAAACCACCGTCTTACATATGTTTATCTCTAATTTTGCGATTTATCGACAAAAAAGACAAAAGACACAAACCACTTAACCAACCACTTCTGAACACATTTTCGATTTACATCCACAGTTTCTAATTTGAATTTACCACAGAAAAAGAAGCCTATAAAACATTAGCTTCGTCTATCTACATTAAGCTTGGTGCCTACATTGCTTACTTAAAATCCACAAATTCCGGTTTGTAATTTGTAACAATTCACAAAAAAACAAACTAATTTAAATATTATATTTTAGATTTTAGATGTTACAGATGTTGCAAGCATTAATGAATGAACGAGGCTGTGTAATTAAAAACAATTTTTATTACATCAAAGGTGAAGTTGAAATATATTTTTGTGTATATTTCCGGACAAGATGTTCAAGACGAAAAACCACATAACTGTTGCTAAGTACAACTGTCTGGATCTGGTTTATGTGGCCATTAATGGCAGCATCAGTACCTTTAGACATCGTCGATGGCTGCATGGAACTAAATTTTGGATTGTCTGTAAAGGAATATTATAAAAAATGGTCAGCTGTTTTATGATGGGTATTTTTATAACCTCTACCACAGGATAGGGGTACAGTAAGTTTGTAATGCCGAAAAAATGGCTAGAATAACGAAATTCAAAATATTTTTTTGAGTAAATTTTCCAAATTCGTTCTTTATTTTGCAACCAAAGGAAAAAAATCACTCATAAGGACTGAAAATACCCCTAACAACACCTAATATTTAAAGTATTTAAGTATGTTTTTCCAATGAGTCTGCTTATATTTACTTGATATTGGGTATGTGCATTTCCCTTATAGCAAAAACGTGCACAAAAGGGGCAGAAAGGGATAAAAATGGTACCTATCAATCGAAAACAGCTAGAAACGCGGTGTACAACAGCAGCTAGAAACACGAAATTCGGCGTGTACATTCCTCGTTTCATCATTTTCACCCTGTCAAAGGTTTCCACAGGTGGCTTCGCAGCGACTCATCAGTGAGTTGTGCTTCTCATTCGTTTGTGAGAATCATTTACTTAAAGAGACCGGGTGCGATGTT
Organism: Polietes domitor; assembly: GCA_947397865.1. Taxonomy (NCBI): domain Eukaryota; kingdom Metazoa; phylum Arthropoda; class Insecta; order Diptera; family Muscidae; genus Polietes; species Polietes domitor. Next base: position 44,074,226 of record OX377621.1, read on the forward strand.
GAAAAGTCGCTGCGAAGCGACGAAAATGTAAGCTATATAAAATCGACAGTCTCTGTGGAATACAATCCACGCTAAGGTTCGGTCCGGCCGAACTTATCGCACTTTTTATTTGTTCTATTTCGGTGTGTAATCAATATTTCATTTGAATCTAACATTTAAAATCGATCTGTACTTTTGATATATATAAAAGATTATAATTTTTAATTTACAGACATGACTCTAAAATGTCCGTAGGCAAAGACGATGAGATCCACGATTTATGATGAAAGCAAAGTCTTTATGTTAGAATGGTCTTATTATGTATGATATGCTGTGATATTCACTACATCAAAGCGATTTAACTATTATCAAATTCAAAACATAATTCGATAATAATTACAACTTCTAAAAAATCAACTTATAAGCGGAAAGAATGCTCATTTCATCAAAAATTAAATGAGATAAATTACCGTCTAATTTCGTATGTATCATCAGTCATATTGCCATGTATCATATGTAGCAAATATGTGCGATCCAAACAGCATTAGCTTAATTCGATGTCAATGATTTTCAAGTGGTATTTATTACTGAAGACTGTATCGTATCATTCATTTTCTGGTATGCTAAACGTTGTTATTGTGATCGAAACAATTCAACAATAGGTTATATACAATTGCATAAATGTGTATTCGGACACTTGATTTATTTGTTTAATAATTCTTAATATTATAAGAGTTAAATTAGCATTTTGAAGGGTTTGTATGCGAGGGTTGCTACTTACATATAGAAGTAGTATCTCTACTTATTTACAGCCCGGTAGAATGTTTGTGCTTTTTAACGATCTTCTTCTTCAGAACCTTTTGAAATTGTAGTATAACACATAAATAGCAAATTTTCATAAAATTTTCCAATGAATTTTGGTGTCATAAATTCGATTTTTTATGAGCAATCTTTTTAATTTTTGATTTGAAGTGGGATATTCTCTTGGCTCAAGACCATTTTGCATCTATGTTTTAAAGATGTTTTATTACTTGGTGCGATTTTTAAACGTATATTCAGAAAGTGAGATGTGCTTCTCATTCGTTTGTGAGAATCATTTACTTAAAGAGGCCGGGTATGTTTTTGAAAAGTCGCTGCGAAGCCAACTGACGAACTCTTTCACAGATCGGAGATCATGATAGTGGTAGTGTGCAGCCAAGTAATAAATGTCACCGTGTCATTTGTAAATTAATTTGCATTCTATAAAATATATATAGATACAAATTTTGAGCCTGGAGAATATTCCAGTTCAAATCAAGTATTGATTACAGACCAAAATAAAAAAAAATAAAAAGGATTATTTTTAATTTTTGATTAAATATTGGAACTTTTAGTTCACTGTTTATCGTACGAACTCGGTGACCAATTGTCTCACCTATTTGGATACATAGCAGGTTTACCAAATGTTTCTTCACTCCAGATCTGACCAATATGTGACATATCCCAGCAAAAAGAGAGCACCCAAAGAATAAGCCAAATTGCCGCATATGGGGTTCAGAGAACCCACACGTGACTGTAGAGAAACCAATACATCCTCAACGAGTCACTGTTAGATGTGGATTTTGGGCTGGAGACATCATTGGGTCATTTTTCTGCGAAAATGAGCAAGGAGCAGCCGTTATCGTCAACGGTGAGCGTTACCGAGCGAATTTTTGTTTCCTAAAATTTAAGAGAATGACATGTTTTTGAAAATCGAATAATCATCCGCAATTGTGATGCCAATTGACCGCATCGGAGCTGTGATTTGAGCTCTTTGCATTATTTTCTGTGGGGAGACATTGAGGATAAATTTTACGCAAACCATCCAGAGACAATTGAAGAGGTGAAACATGAAATCGAAGTTGTCATTGCAGAGATTCGGGGCGGAACAATCGAAAATGTACTGGAATAATTGGTTGATCGGATGAGGTCTCGGCAAAACAGAAATTTGAACAAATAATCGGTACTTTTGCTTTTGTAGCCCATTCTAAAAATTAAAATGTTCCATGGCCCGCCCTATATATAGAAGGGAGCTGGTGGCGTTCTCGTCAGACCATTTCACCAGTTTTGTGAAAGTATTGTTGTTTATCTGGATATATCTTGACACACTCAAAGCCATTGAATTATTTGGATTTATATTGAACTTTCTCAGAGATCACACTATACGTGTTGTAGTGAATGGGTTCTTATCCGACCAGAGGGATCTATTCGTTCTCCCTCTTGTTTCCTTATTTTCATTGGCGAGCTCTTGGATCAGATTTTGCATCCAATCTACACATTCACGGATTACACTGTCACCTATTGTTCTTGTACATTTGATTATTAAGAAAGTCTTCAAGAAGTTGTAGATAAAAGGCTTTGATGGATGAGATATATGATTCACTGGTCGAGTGAAGTAGATTTCAATCTACGTAAGACCCAATTATCCTTGTTGCCTCACTGAAGAGCCACTGATACAATGGTATTGTCAATTTCTATGGAAGGTGTAGTTATTGTGCAATCAGACGCTATTGGTTTTTGGAACTTCAAGATACAATGTAATATTCATTGGGCTAGACTAGTACTCCATGTGTCGAAAGAAGGATTCAGGTGTCTGGGCTTCTCAGTATATGTACATCCGTACATCTGAAGATGGAATACAACTCCCATATAAGGTCAGACAATCCCCGATCATACTGAGAACAATTTCATCTTGTTCAGAGGAGAGCGATAGTGATGATAAGTTACAGTAGGATATCCAATTCTATTGTCTCTCTTAAATACCATCTTAATATGGGACGTGTGTTGCAATTCTTTGAATATTCGTAATTTTCTCCCTGATGTAAGGACGAACTTCCACACTTTTGTTGCTAAAATTGTTCACACTTTTTTTCCAAAAATATATTCGTTTTTGCCCGCACAATCCGTTTTTGGATTTCACGTCCTGCTGATATCTCAAGCGCAAATTATGATATTCTGAAATTCAAGATAGATGTCAATGAACACTACTCCTGCTTTCCTCCTTCCAATTCCTTATCTTCCTTCCGCCTGCTTATAAAGTATCATTCGATCTTTAATTTTTTGCTATTGAATATATCAATCAGGGAAGCGGCCCCTCCTATACTATATGTATTAGCCTAATCGACTGAACAATTCTAGATTTTTACTTGCTATTGACATTGACAACACTGCGTCTGACTAACTCTGACTATTTAATCCTGTGATCTATCGATAGTATCATCGATCGGCATTGACTTATATTCCCACACCAATAGTATGCGGCGTTAATTACCAAATACTACAAATAGCTCACATCGTTGGGGGTTTTATGGGAAACAGTAGTTAGTGTGGAACATAAAATTCGCTATGGTCGTTTTGCTTACTTTTCAATGCCGATTCAAAACTGAGCTGTTGTCATTTGCGAAGATATATTTGTAAATACAAACACACGCACACGCACGATCTATGTAATAATGTATGTTTATTTGTGTATTCAGTATGTATTAACATTTGCGATTGATTTTTCGTTTCTAATTAAATTCAAACTGTGTAAAACATGTTTTTTAGCATCACCTACTCTCGCAAAATATTTACACAGCATAAAAAAACATTAGAGGAAGCCTGAAAATAAAAACACAGGCGGAGTCCACTGGGCCTACTCTAAAGAGGCCAGAAGATGTATCTATATATATAAAAATGAATCTGTGTTTGTTTGTTTGTTTGTTTGTTCTTTATAGCAGCCTAAACTACTCGACCGATCTTCTTGAAATTTTCACAGTTTTTCATGCTGATCCGGTGGTGAAAATAGGCTATATAATTTTTTGATATTTTCAGTGGGCGTGGCACCTCCCACACAAATTGGGGTTTTAGTCGTTTTTTATAAATTAGCATATTTGGAATACTATTGGAGCTAGAGCCTTGAATTTTTGTGAAAGTTCACTAATTGTTAGTCTGCACAGTTGTGCCAAAAATGGGCGGTATTGGAAAAGTGGGCATGGCACCTCCCATACGAAGTTAAAACCCAATTTTGAATATTGTCAGTTCTAGGACACCCAGAGTGCTGAAATTTTGTGTAGGTGCATTTAGCGTCAATGTGGGTAGTTGTGCCAAAAATGGGTGCTATTGGAAAAGTGGGCGTGGCACCTCCCATATGAAGTTAAAACCTATTATTGACTAATGTCAGTTCTATAGCACCTAGAGTGCTGAAATTTTGTGTAAGTCCATCTA